>QTSX02001452.1:0-552340 GCA_014839935.2 Entomophthora muscae | reverse complement strand
GCCCCTGCTGTGCCATCCCCACACAAAGGCTATTAGTGCAGACCTTCCCAGACCTTCTGCAGACTCTGGTCTTGGTGTCTGACAACAAGCAGGGGGCAAGGGGGATTGTTGCAACTGAGCTTCCTGACTTGCCTGCTAATGTATCTTATAATACACAGGGGGCGCACAATGAGTTGCCCCTTGACGTGTCTAACAACATAGATTAATCTGATGGCAATATTAAATGGCGGGCACTTCATCCTAATTAGAAGCGCTACCAATTTGACTTACTGATCCCCGCATGAGTTATTCCTTGGCTTCAAACCTTACATGGAACTTCCCATTATGCCACCCCCTTGTGGCCTTGTGGCTTTCCCCATATGGTATATTAATCACAATATTCCACAATAAATGATACTTTATTCTTAAAACTCTGTCCTTTCTATTGGACTGTTGTCTTCCCCAATTCCAAATACTGAATCCTCATTGGTTTAGTTGCAACAGAGAGGTGGCTTGATCCTTTTAATGATTCCAGTGCTAAACCAAGCTCTCCACTGTACAGGGATTGTCATTTGGTTGTGTTGCTGGATTTTTAAATTCAAGTCAACTTCTGCATTTGGCTTTGGGTCACTTAGAATTTGGGTTGTGGATTATAAACCTGTTTAGTTGGAACCTTACTGGGGGTCACCCCCGTTGTTTTGACAGTTACTATAAATCTGATGATGAAAAGGAGGCAATCAAGAAGTGGTTCTCTGCCAAGAAGTCTTCATCCAAGGATAAGTTTCCTGCATCTGAGGAGCTCTTGGTATTAAACCCACTTTATATCCTTATTTTAGATTCTCTGGAGATGGCTCTTAGCCCCTCCCTGATAACCCCTTGTCTTTTTCCATAATCATTTCATCCCATGGAGCCCACTTGCTCTCCACATAATTTTAATGATAAATTTAAGTTTAAAGCCACACATTCTTTTGAAATTACTTCTTTATAAGGAGAATCAAGGAAGAGCCTGATATGATAGTCAGAGGGTTCATCTTTAGCTGCAATAATTCTAAATGTAGCTTTAAGTCCCAAAAATTCACTTTAAAGTATCAATCATCCCCTTTTGGCCACAAAGATGTGCACTGGGACAAGATCAAAGCTCTCAAGGGAAAGCAAAACTGCATCATTCCCAATACCTTGATATCATGCCTCCAGAACTTAAATGTGATGCAGATAATACCTAACTGAAATTATCTCTTCCCCAACCAGCTGTCTGTGCTTGGCCGCAAGTACCTCACCACCACCAATCTGAAGAGGTTTTCAACCCATAATCAGTTGTTCAAGTTTGTGAGCAATAGGTACCAAGCCCTCAACACCTTAGCTAAGAGCGCCACTGACATCAAACACCTGGTCCTCTTGGATACCCTCAATAAGACAGAGGATGGAGAGAAGTTCCTTCTCCACAATGATGGGCAGGAAGTGGAGGATAGAATCATAGCCCATGTAGCTAATTAAAGCCTGGATAAGCTTAATAGTTCTACCACTTGGTTGTACAATAGCACATTTGCTAAACGCCCTGCTATCTTCAAGCAGCTTTGAGTCCTGCACAGGCAGTTTGACACCTGGTTATTTCCCTTGTGTTCTTCCTCCTTCCTAGTGCCAAGACTGAAGTCTAGACCAGAGCCTTCAAGATTATCTGGGATGCTCTGAGCTCCCTTTCCTTCAAATATTTGACCCCTTATACCCACAACACAAGATTAAAACTTTCCTTCAAAGAGGAGTATGAGAATTTCTACTCACTGAGAAGCTAGATTATGTGCACTCCCTAGTCTCAAAAGTTATCCTTGAAACTTTAAGCAAGCTCAGTTCAAAGTTTTGAGGCCACCTTAAATGAGAATTTCAGAGCAGCTTTTTTATTTTAGGCAGGCCCTCCTCAAAATTCTCAAGAGATAGAAGTAGCTATCTGATAATTACCTCAACAATGTAAGTGTTGTATGTTGCTTTATCATCACTCAGCTTTCCCCTATGGTTTTTAAGTATACCACACTAGTACTATCTTTGAGCCCATCCAGGATGATGGCTATGTGAAGAAGCACTCTGCCATCTTCAGGATTAGCCTGAGAACTTTGAATAGTGGTAGGATGACAACAAGGTAGCTTCTAGAAGAATCAATAGTGAGGACAGTGCCCTGTAAATTCTGTAGTTTATGCCTAAATATTGTGATGAAGACAACCTCTAAAATTGAGGCATTAGATAAGCAAATCCAGGTTAAGTTTGGCACCAATAAAAATTTTAGCCATTTCTTCCACAAGCTCTAGTAGGAGCAGGGAAGTTCTAACTGGTTTCTTCCAAGAATAACAATTAAAACAAGAAGGACCACCAGGAAGACTTGAAGAAGGCTTTCATGAGTATTACAAGGTGGCTGGAATTGAGAAGTACCTGAAATATGTTACAGCTGCTCTTGGTGGTAGTATCAACTAATCTTAGTAAGCTTTGCCTTACTTTTCTAATAAATATTTTGATTTCATCTTTTTTTATTTTATATATAGCTGGTAAGTTTTAGGTACAGTTTCTGGTTTATTTATATAATATATTATATGAATTATAATAATATCAGTGAAACATGTGTCATTTTCAGTTACTGATTTACAAGGTATATCAAATAAACATACATGGATCTTTATTATTACTCTATTATACATAATTAAACTGCTATATTTTTTACTATAATTTTATTTTATATTAAGTTAAAAAGAGTTTTAATAGTAAATAGTTTAATTTGCACTGTTACTTGATAAAAGGCTGGTAATTTCTCCTTCTTTTTATTAGAAAGGAACAGATTTAGTGCATTTTTGAGCTCTTTGGAGCCATTATAGAGATCATATGTTTAAGCCTATGTTTATATAAAAATATCTTGGCATAGTTAGTAAAATTAATTAAAAAAGTGTCAACATCCAGAAATCAACCTTATAAAAGGCAAGGGACACACTTTAATCCAGTGTCAACATGATCATTTCCAACCTAGACCCTGCCAGCATGGCACTGTTAACCTGATTGCTGTTACCAGTAGGATACATCACATATCCACATAGATCAACCCAAAGTTACCTGGTTTTTATGGTACCTCCAAGTGCCCTGTCCCAATGGTATAGGATCACTTTTCTTCTCTTCAATAAATATTAACCTCCCCAATATCTCCTTTTCTTTCTTTCTGTAACTGTTGCTTATAGTGCAGTGATAAAAATAGTCAGCCAGGGGATCCATAAAAGTTAGGGAAACATTGTGTACTTATCTTTATATAGGGTATCTTTAACCAGGTGTTACCATTATCTGGGTGTGAAACTGATTCATTATAGCTCTGAAGACTATAGAAAAGCTAATGTTTAAGGCATGATACTGTAAACTTTTATGGGGTAAGAAGTTAAAGCCCCTGAAAAGTATAATACTGAGTTGAGAGGTATGAATCAAGGGCACATCCAGGGGGCTAAACCATCTGAGAATGATGAAGCTACAGTGTATCACTGCTGTACTTTGAAAAGGTTGCCTGGGATAAGCTGATGACCTGCTATCTAATCTCATGTGTAGATCCTATATTAATCTAAGAAATTAAACAAGGACCCCCTAATTAAGCCAACCATGCTCTACTGACCCACCATGAAGCATCTGCATAGAGATGATAAAATTAAAAGGGAGGTGATATTTGTTAATCAACAGCAAGAATTTCTTGAAAGTCTTCAGGGTTCAAGGCCAGCTTTGGCACTTGGGTGGCAGAACAGCGTATAAATTGTGGCCAGTTTGCTTTCTTGATTTATTGTTGTTTTGTGACAGGATTCCAATCAATTTTCTTGGTTGATGCTGATATAGCTTCATGTTTCATGATTCTGGGTCAGTAAGATTTTCAGGACTTTGCATCTGTTAGAGCTATGTTTATTAAAGAAGCTCTTAAATTGGGACACTTGTCAAATATTGGTTGTATGAGGAGAATCCTGCTGTGAGAGAGGGGCGCTAAACTAACTAAGTTTGGCTCCCATCCTGGAAAGACAAATCACCAGGATGCCATCCAGTGAATCACTGGGATAGCTGCTCTAAAAGGGGACTAAAGGGAGGACACCAGGGACAGATAAGAAAAGTAGGTGTTCACTCCCATCCAGACCATACCAGTAAGAAGCTGGGGAGTGCGCGTAGGTGCATACTCTTGGATCACAGGCAGCTCCTGAGGGGCAAGAATTTCCTTCATTGGCAGGGGGCATCATAATGGTGCCCACAACTGAGAGATCACCTGAGTTGAGGCCTGGAGAGTACAAATCAATATCATTTCAAGTTAGGCTTTTGATCAAGATCTCCCCAGTGAAGATCAGGTTGTTGGATTTTCCAGTAAAATTGTTAAACAGGTAAATGAGCTTAGAGGGGTCCCCACTTACATAGTGGGTAGAAGAATATATATGCCCCAAAGATCAGGAGAATTTGACCAAATAAACAGCAGCACAGGAGCTAGAGAAAACACCGCAAATCTGAGCACTAGGAATAGCATTTTCAGATTCCCAAGGAAATTTGGGGATCTGGAGTGCAGTTTCCTGGGTTCAACCTACTGTAAATTCAGAACCAGAAGGTAAAAATGTGGGCTTGTAAAACTCTTTTGCATGAACTCACCAACTTAATGGAGTGGTTTTCATCCTAGAACAACTGACCTCTTTATATAAAAGGATGAAAATATTCCAGTAAGTTGGGGAGTTTATGCAAAAGAATTTGACAATCCCACATTTCCCCAACAGGCTCTGAATCTACAGCATATGTTTATGGCTTTTGAGGGTAGCCAAAGAAAATGGGATCAAACTGCCACTTTTGGGTCTTTGGATAACTTGGGGATGGTCTGGGAAGACTTTATTGTCATTCAAAGCAAAAGCAGGTTTGGATTGAAGCAAACTGTGAAAATTTAAGATCAAAGTAGGTTCTTATACTAGTTTTGAACTTAAAAATCAAGTTTGAACAAAGATTTTGAAAGCAGGCGTAAACTAGGTAAGGACTATACGCCAATGCTAACTCCAACGGCTTAGAAGAAGCCACCTGGGGTAAAAAAGACAATGTAAAGGTAATGGAATCAAGTATTTTTACTAACAGTTTGACTATAGGGCACCAAGGCATCCAAAACAAGTTACCTGACTGTAACAACCCAATTTTATTCCAAATGATAGAATGAGCAAGCAGGGAATCAAAAGTCCCCTTTATTGATTTAATGAATTGGTTTTAGGTTCAATGTGTCGCAGATTGAATGGATTAGACATTAAGTTGTCCATCTAGGAATTGAGCGACAGAACGGTCGCGCAATTGCAATATTGCATCCTGATTTTACTAGGGATAAAGACGTTTAAAACGCCTCTAAAACAGGTGTTCAATTTGCCTTTTAAATGCGCACAAGGCACAGGCTTTACTTCTGCAATTATAAATAGAACAACAAAGTTATTTATATCTGCCTCCTTAAGGAAAGCCGCGTGGAAGCAGTTATTCTCTTGCAGTAGACTTTTAGCTATGCCAATCCACTCTCCTCCATTAGGGAAGTCCTTCTGTCTGTGTCTCCCTGCCCCTGGTGGCAATTCCCCTGCCTCACACTATATAAGTGTGATACTATCTAAATAAACACCAATTTTTGTCTTTTTATCTTCATATATTCTTCTGTCCTTACCCAGGCTGTCACTATACCACAACAGGTATAGTAATAAGATAAAGAAGTAGTAGACTAACTATTTGTAGAAATCAGCACACAGGCTGCATATTTTACAGCACAATGTTCACCTGATCAAACTGTGGCATCTGATTGGTCAAAGGAGAAATTTTGCAGGGCAGAACCAGGGAGGCTGGAGAGTTTCTTATTAATTTCTGCCACACCATTTGATTGGCTAGTGTTGGTTTAGGATTTTTGGGATTCATTCAAGTTTGAAGGAGCTGATGGGGCTAGTTCTGATTGGCTGGCCCTGATAATCTTCAACAATGATTGATACCAAGCCAGCAGATAGTCCAAATCAACCAGTGTTTCTTCCCAGGGCAGAGCAACAAAAGCAGGGGAGTTTATGGGTAGGCTAGCACAAACCTTTTTTCCATAGTGTGAGCTAAATTCTTGAGGGAATTAAGAGGTTTATCTAAATTCTGAGCAGCTTTCTTTGTGCATCAAGGGAATATTGTCCTATCCAGGGCCAAAGGGGGGAGTAAATTTACACCTGCTACCCAACAGGCATGGGACATGGAGCTATGGTTGACTCAAAAAGAATATCTAGAAAGGGCAGCTTCAATCCCAGAAGACATGATACTGGCAGAAGTCATTCCATAAGGATTCATTAAGGTCTGGTAAGAAAATTCTAGTACTTAGAATTGGTGACTAAGTGAAAGGAGTTATCCTTAGTGGCAGGGGATAAGATCATTCTAAGTTCACTGAGCTAGAGTCTGAGAATTCCTGAAACTCCTACCTTCCCAAAACATCAAGTATGGGTTTATTTAGAGCTTGGGATGCCCTCTTACCAAGATTACATAAGATGCTTCTAGATCTTACTTGTCCAACCAGTCTATTCCTCAGATTGCCAGTTTCATTCTCAGATCTAGCCATTCATGCCTTGAGAGACATGAGATAATATATCTTTTAGTTAACCCCCTTTGTTCCTCAACAGCAAGAATTTTGTTTAAAGGGTGCCAGTGGAACTCTGTTCCTTACTTGAAGCATCCTTAATCATATGTATGCTTTGGCTCCTTAGTGGGCTAGGTCTCAGCAGTTCTTTGCCCTGCTATAAACAGATGAAACTCCAAATTATTTTCATGATTCAGAAACCTGGTGGTGGTACATCCTAACATATACTCTGCAATTGGATTGGCTAGGTCATATCCTGTCCTAACTTTATCCAGCCAGCCATAGTAATTGGATCCCTGGTAAATTTATCATCCGGCAAATAAATTTTTGGGAACAGATTTTCAGCCAGGCTTGGTCCAACTATACATCCCCCATAAATAATTTTTGGATTTATAAGCACAAAAGATAAAGCTGATCTTATAGAACTATTTTTAAAAATGGTTTGTCAACATATATCGCTTCCTTACTAGTGAAATATGATGTTGTTGGCTTTTGAAAGGGTATCCTTTTTAAACTCAAGGCTGTTAAATGCCAAACGATAAAAATGATTAAATATGCTGATTAAAGCGTTCTACTGAAAAGAGAGAGGGGTCTAAACTTTCACTATCGGGAAGCCAAGAAAGTTACCCATGGAGAGGCTCATAGTTGGATCGGAATTTGGCCGAAATCGGGTGTAGGAAGGTTAATTGCTGGGATATCTTCCTCCCCGTGATGTTCACTGCAGGTGGCACGCCAACTCGAGCCTGGGATCATTTCCTGGCCAGGAGAGCTTAACATGGCGCAGCACCTCAAAGTAATTATGTGCTTTTATGCTGGCTTTAGAATCCCTTTCAAGCATATTAAACATAAAGTTGAACTTGGTAGTACCAGGTTCTCTTCTTTTGGTGATATAATAGATTTAGATCTCAATATTTAAATTATATGGTAAGTCTAACCCTAGAAAACTCTTTCTGAATATAGATCTTTGTATAGAATAGCTTTGTAGATGGATACATAAGTTAATATATTAAGAAAAACTCGGGGTCAGATTCAACCAGGACTGTTGAATATATACTCTGAACCCCTTTAAAAAGTGGATTGAAGAGACGAACTAAAGTCACTGGTTCCCCGGCCGACAATGGTCGGAAATCAGGATCTGGAGGAGGTCGAAGCCCTAGCGGGGGTTTACATGATGCCGAAGAAGCCTTTCGGAGGGCAATCCATCTCCGCAACTGCGACGGAGATGCACTTGGCGGCTTGAAGCATCGCGGATCATCTTCTATAGCGCCGTTCCTATTGGGAGCGTTTCCATCGCTGGCAGATGCCGGCATTTAATATTTATTCTCTTGGAGGTGACTGGAAGCGGTGAATATCGTATCTGCACTGCTATTTCAGTTCAATTTCGATGGGCTTCGGATACCAGCTTTATCTAACTTCTTTTAGTATTGACCTCGGTTGGTATAAAATATGGGTGGGTTTATTGAAGTGGGAAATGGAGGTCTAGATTTTAATTGGTTGGCCATATAAAACGGATAGTTTTATTGAGAGCGGAATACTTCAATTGATTGACGTAAAAAAATGAGAGACTAAAAGCGTTTTTATTGGTTGGATATGATGAAATAATGAGCTTGATTGAAAAGGGAGAGGGGAAGTGACTTTTGATTGGTTGAATGCGATAAAATGGATAGCTTTACTGGAGAGTGAAATGAATTATTCTGATTGGTTGGTAATGTATAGTTGAATGTGATAAAATGGATGAGGCAGATTAGAAAGTTAAAATTAATTTTTTGATTGGTTGATGCACTTTAATTGAGTGGATTTGATTGAAGGAACGAGTAGAATGGGATCTTTTGATTGGGTGGCGATATAAAATAATTTTTAAATGGGAGAGGACATGGGTTGGGGTATAGTTTAGGATGGATGATTTTAGATGGGCTAGAGTTGAGGTGAAAATATTTTTGCTGCGGATGGATGGATTGGCTTTGAGATAGGGTGGTGGGAAGCGTGGAAATAAGTCACGTTCGGGAGTAGCAGTCTCGGGATGGGATATTCTGTCAGAGTCAGCTTAATGAAATAGGCACCAAATGCAGATCGTTGGCTCTTGCAGGGCTTGGGTTTGGTGCACATGGGAAGGGGATTCTTATGGTTTAGTGCAGAGGGTGGTCCTAAAAGCGTATGTTGGTGGAATTAATAAAAAGTTCTTAGACGAAACGTATAGAGTGTGGAAGGGACTTGCCGTATGGGCTGAAATTGGAGGATATTTCATTAAGCATGCGATAGTTTGGTCAACCTACATTGATCCTCGGGATCGGCGATGGAGGATCAATTTCTCCTCGCTGCCTTCTCGCATCTGCTTAATACATCATTGATTATTTGCATAAATCCCATGTCTAAGCATTTAAAACTTAAATCATAAAATCCTTGATACTTCAGCGATGAATTTATTCCTTTGTATATCTATGCTTATCAACAGAAGCAAAGTAGTTTGGTATACCGTACACTTCCAGGAACAAAGCTCTATGTAGCTTAAAGTTATTGTTTGTAGTTCAAAACCACTGGCGAGATATATTCCTTTTAAAATTGTGTAGCTGATCCAGAATATTTATCATTTGATTTTATGCATTTAAATCCAACAGATAAGCCTGGGTTACGCCACAAAAAATTCAATTGTGGATTTAAAATATTCTTAATCAACTACCAGTGGCGATGGATACTAGCTCAAGTTGATTTTTAGGAGTTGGGGAATTCTGGCCACGAGGCTTGGATTAGTTTATTTGGGGGAATAGTTTGATTTTCCTCCCGTGGCCTGGAAATTGGATTTTTGCTTGGACGGATGCTTCCGTGGGGATGGGAAATTGGTTGGCTGCCAAATGGGGAAAGGATGTCGACTGGAAGATTGCGTTTGATTGGTGGATGACTACTTTGGATGGAGATATGTGAATATAAAAGTGTGGAATGTTTTTAAAGCGCATTAAAAAATGATGGACAATTGGCCTGGACATTAGTTTATTCAGAATGCAGTTAATTGAATGTTTGTAGAGACATTGTATTCTTTTGTAAAGGCAGGTTATTATTAGGATAAGTTGTATTTGAGTGCTTAGCTAAGGTTGCTATGTGACAGGTGTTCTAAAATCACTTGTGCTTTCTAATTACCCGAGTTGTGTTGGAACTTAAAATTAATAGAGGGATATTGAGATTTTGATAAATTGATTCTTTGCTAAGAGGGGGGGAAGAAGTTCGTGAAGTGGGTAAGTAGTGATTCAGGAGCTTAATGAACTAACCCCCCGATTTAGACCCCACGCCTTGGACAACCCACCCAGCGACGTTCTTGAGACGAACAGCATATCCTCCTCCTGAATAACGTATCCCCCTGCCCTAGTCCCCACCCAACAGTGCACGCAGCTGTGCACCAAACCCACTTCGCATCTGCTCCCCCTGCTGCGAATCCACCACCGGGAATAAAATTATTGCCAATTCCCAGAAAATTATTGCTCCGATCTCAAGAAGAAATGGAGTTGACACTCGGCCAATTTCAACTGAAACCAATCATATCTACTTATTCTTAACATTCCTCCGAAACCATTAAATACCGTCACTTCCAACCACCCCCTTCAGCCGCCATTCCAGGATACCGATAACCCTGCCGTTGATGAGCTGAAATCCACCAAACCTCCTTTGCCACTGGCTACTTCTGATCCCCACAGCCATAACCAAGCAATTTCCAAAAGGAACGCCATCCACCCTCCAAAAAGTGAATGATTTCATATCTATTATTGAATCTTCTGCAGCCTCTTTCCATGCTGAATAGGCAATCCCCAAACCCAAGCCAAAATAAAACTAGCACCACACAATTGACAATAAACTAAACCTTAATAACCCCATTTCTGACTTCTGAAATGATGCTTTTATTCTTTCTAAAATATTGTTGCAGCAGAGATCAACTCCCCGCCCACCAACATATCTCCAAGATACACTGGGAGTGTTCATAGGGGCACTCTATAACATATCTAACAACATTGGGTATTCCACCGCCAATGTCAAAACACTGTAATGACTCCTAATTAGGTGTGTAACCAATTCCAAGCACTGATCCCTCAATTAAATATTTTCCCCCACACCATACTCAGATCCTGCCACAATACCACCCCTATGACAGAAATACAGGGATACTAAGAAGCAGTCTTCAAGTGGTGAGGGGTAGACACCCAAATCCACATAGAGGTGACAATAAGCCACCAACAAGGCTTAAAATATCTCTTGGTAAATTTTCCAAAAGAGAAACTAGGGCTTAACAGAAATATTAAAGGTAGACAGTGCAACCCAAGATAAACTTCTTGGGACAAGAGCAAGGAGTCTTCTGAGTGAACCTCAGGACATTGAGAACCAGGAGGGGTTTCTTCTTCAATCTCAACAGTAAAGATTCCTATATTGGGATGCATGAGAGATACATTTGTGGTGCTGGAATTAAGCAAACATGGAGCAGGGCCCCATCTCCCCATAAAAATTTGACTAAAATCAAGTTGTAAGGGATTTTCATGCCCTGCCCCAAAGGGCAGGCTCTTTGAATTATCATATTTTAATTTTTTACACTTGATTTAATCTTTCTGTATTTTTTAATATTGGAATTTTGAATTAAGAGTTAATATTTAATTATTTTAAAGTAATTTACCTTATTTTACATCAATTTGCATTTGAATCACCGTTGTTATTGTCTTTTGTTTTCAGCTATTTTATTAGCTATATATTTTCTACTTTAAAGTTAGAGAAATTTAATTTTCACTTACTTTTCAAAACTCCTGGTTACGTCGTTGCCGCCCCCCAGCGTCAAGCTGCAGATCTACTTCTACTGGGTTTCTGTTTCCCTCTTTCTCCTCCAGGTTTCCCAAACTTCTCCAGTTTTCTTCTGGTCTTGGCTTTTTCCTCCTTTACCTATCATTCCCAACTGACAAATACTTTTCTATAAATAAAGAGCTTATTAAGAGTAGGCTTTAAGCCAAAATTCTAAGTGATTTCTACCCATCAATCCTTTATCAATTTTTAACTTGAGATCTTAATTTTTTAAAATTTATACATTTTTATTAATTCTTTTTAAGTTTTGCCTTTTTTTCTCTTGAATAAATGGAAGTTGTAAAACAGCAATCCTTAGGCTTGTTTCATCCATTATTTTCCCTTAAGAAATCTTTTAATAGCTATATGTACCAGTTTGCTGATATAGAGTATCCTAAAATTGACATCCCCTTAGTTACTAATTGTTCACTATTGAATACCTTGTTTTATCTTCTTTGTTTAGGGTTCTTAAACTCTATCACTCCTTTTGTACCCCAGTATAAGTTCTTAGCAGGATTATGTAAAATTGTATTACAGACAGTTCCTACCTTTTTATACCTTCTGAATCTAAATCCTAATGCTCTACATGCTTTAGTTTATAATCTTGCACCCTTATGGGCAAGACCTTACAGGGATGTACCAGAGTAGGCCCAGAGCCGTATGCATTGCACAGTCAGATGCATAATTGATGTACAAGTGAGGCTTTTATTGGGGGTAAAGCTTTTAGGCCTAAGAATTTCAGAGGACTCAGCTCTTCAGAGTTGAAGGGTGGAAAAAATTGTTACGTATCAATGTTATGGGCGCAACAATTTTCACCCAAACCTTTGGCCCCTTGTGCCAGGGAGCCAGGATTGATGAGAGGCACTAGCAGATGCAGGCAGAGGGATGCAGGGCCAGTAGGGAGTGCCCACCACAATATGGGCGCTAGCTTGCGTACATAAGAGAAGGATCCACTTAGCCAGCACTAGGGGCTGCTTGATGGGACCATAGACTCTACCAACCCAGTCAATGTGATATATATCACACCAAAGAGTTGAGTAGATGTGGTCTCATTTTCAATCCCAGGTCCATGCAGGAAATCAGCCCGTGGGGTAATAGGCGGGTTCATTGGAACTAGGTATGCATGCAGGTGGTTGTACTTATCTCTGAAGAGCCAGAGTTGGATGGTGCACCAGTAATCTTCTTATCCAGTGGTTTCAGGCTTATGGGATCTGGCCAGGGAGTTGTTCAAGAGGATATTCTCTAGTGTAAATTCAGAGAAGGCTGGGTTTAACAGATATTCAGTAAAGTGGATTGGGATAAAGGGGAACCAGGAGGACAGAATAACACAGATGGGGGATACACTGAATCTATGGGAGAGGCAGCAGGTTGGGAAGAGCCTGCTGGTTTGTTTTGTAAATGTGTTGTAACTGTTCTGTTTTAGCAGAGTTACAAGGGGGAAATGATTTGAAGCTAGATGATATTCTTTATTGATAAATAACATTATATAGTTGTTGTGAATTGTGGATATCAGGAACATTATTTTGGTGATCACTTGGTTGGATGGCTAGGGGGTGGTATGATATTGTTAATGAGTCAAGCACCAAATCAAGGTATTCAATGTATGAGATCATCATTTGCTCATGTTGCTGTTTCTGGAAATTTGAGTTGACTTTTGCATTTCGCTACAGATTACTGGGAAGTCAGATTACAGGTCATAAACCTGCTTAGTTGGAACCTTTCCAGGGGTTGAATCTGTTGTTTTGACACCCTCCACACCTGAGAGTTGGCCTCCTCTTGTGGGAGGACTTCTGGGAGTTTTTCAGGAGCTCAGGTGCTATACTGTACCAGCTGTTGCTCAGTTGCGCAGGGAAGACAGTCTCACACTGTTTCTTGTGGGCCTTGCAGGGTTGCAGCATGTCATGGTGTAAACCCTTATCCTGCTTATGCTTTCCCAATCCTTG
Organism: Entomophthora muscae; assembly: GCA_014839935.2. Lineage (NCBI taxonomy): Eukaryota > Fungi > Entomophthoromycota > Entomophthoromycetes > Entomophthorales > Entomophthoraceae > Entomophthora > Entomophthora muscae. The sequence goes on along the minus strand of QTSX02001452.1, from coordinate 539,020 downwards.
TACTAGATAAGTGTTGTTGTTGTTTACCTTCAACACAATAGCAGGACCAATTTTCTCAGGCAGTAGTTTACTTTTTTCTGTGTTCATCACCCATACTTCATTGCCAACTTTGTGCCTTGTGTTGCAACATCTTTGATTACTCCCTCTTGGGAAAGCAATTTCCTGAGTAACTCCCTGCATGATTCCCCAACTAGTCATTAAGTTGGTGGCACTCTTATCATTTTTTCATCTATTACAGTGATCAAAAAATTTGAGTCCTAAGAGGAACACTACTCAGATAAACCCCATGACTTCCATGATGTACATGGACAGTATGCGGCTTTCCATGATACTATATATATTTATATATTTATATATTTGTATATTTGTATACAATAAACTATCATTCTCTTCTTAATTTTTCCCTTTATCTTGTTTATTATACTTCCCAGAAGTATATACTTGACAGTGGTAGCACAGGTAGGTTATCCACACCTACGTAACTTAAAGGAAAAAATCCTCTAAAAAAAGAACCCAGAAGATGGCACTCCCCACCGGCTGGAGACAATACAAAGAAGGTCAGTATGTTCCTATGGGATTCACTGTCTCCAACAATATCCTTGTACCAACCAAACAGTGCAACTTCCTCAGTAAACAAGGAGTCCTGCATCTGCCTCCAATTTCTGAAGCAATCAAAACATCCAACATTGTATTTCAACAACTACGCTCAGCAGAAATTGGAAGTTCTCAGTACTACGCTGTGAGAATGCCTACATCTGGATTCAAAGCACCCAAAATAAGTTTACACAAGTAGGCTACCCCTGCAAACTCTGGGAAAGTGAAATTGCTTTATGTGTTACTGGGGCTGGCTCACGCTTTATAAGCAAATGGTTCAACCAACACCCTGGTCACAGCAAAGACTGGGACATGTTCAAGAATGCCTTCCTGGAAATATTTGCTATAAAGAACTCTGAAATTGTGATCATGACAGAACTCAGAACCTTCAAAATGGCGGGAACAATCAAGGAGTACGTTGCAGCCTATGAGGACATACGTGATCAAGCTCCTGACACCATCAACTTTGATGAGGCTGGGCCACAGCTGTGTTTGACATGAGCCGTTGCAATGACCTCCAAGACGTGTTTTTGGAGGGAAAACAAGCTGCACAAAAATCTGACAACCTGCATGTAACTAATAAACAAAGGAAGAGCCCCACAGCAAAGAAGGTCCCTTGACCTAACAATCAGAACAATTTAGATAATAACCCTCATCCTCAAGGCAGAAATTGCACTACTCAAGTAAATCAAATGAGTACTGATAACATCACCAAGGAGGTAAAGGCTCAGGGGAGTGCTTAGGCAAGACGCCCTCCCCCACCTTGAAAGACTTGTACAGGGACCAAGATGTGAATTCAATTACCATGATCAAAGTACCCTCCAGCAATTCTATACTTTTTTCTGCCAAAACTGGAAATAAACTCCTCACTTATCCTTTCCACTTTTGAAGATATCAGGGCACAGCACTATTTGACACTAGAGTAGACCAATCTCTTGTCAATAAAAGATTCACCAACCTCATGAAACTACCCACAGCTCAAAGTAACATCAAGAGAGTTATCATGACAGATAACAGGAGCACCCTAGTCACCAGAGAGGCAAAACCCTTTTGTGCCAAAATAGATGACATACAACCTATCCTTAGTGGTCCAATCATACTAATCCCCAAGTACAATGGGTCATTATTTGTTAGATTAATCTGTTTCCTATTAACTGTTCTACTTAAAACTTTAAAATTTTGTTTTAATTTTCTTATCAATAAATTTAAATAATTACAACAATTTTATCAAAATAAATCTTATTAAATCCTTATAATATAAAAACCTATATTAAATTAATCATTTTCTACTTACAGCTAAATTAAACTGTATTAAAAGCTAGTAACAATCTTATTTCATATACCATTATTTCTTGAAAGCTGATTAGTACAAAATGACATCATTCTAAAAAGAGCAACATAAAAATACAATAAAAACTGATATGATGCTTTTTGTTGGAAATCAAATTGTTGCCTAAAATCTTAGCTTTTTTAAAATATTTAATTTAAGATATAATAATTTTTGAATCCCTCTTTTTAAAAAGAGGGCAGATAGCTTTTTTGCATATTTAATAAATATTAAATAATTTTGGATTTTTTAAAAAAAAGTCTAGTAAAAAGTTAAAAAAAAACTAAAACTAAAATTAAAACTGAACTTTTATTGAAATTTCAGTGATCTTATTTAGCATAAGTAATTTATTTTTAAGTTAGATTTTATAGAAAATATATAATAAGAACTTATAAGAGAGTAAAAGTTTTTCTTTTCAAAATTTTAAGTATTTAATATTAATAAAATAGCTTTATACAACTATTTAATAAAATTATATTTTTATACTGTATGCTAGAGATAATATGTATAAAAAATTCAAACATAAAAGAATGTATCAAAATCTTGCTTTATTTAATTAAATTTTATAAAGGTTAAAATTTATTTAAACTAAATGGAAAATGATCTTAGTCATTGTATCTATAAAAATAAGATACAAATTTAATTATACAAGCAAATATTTATATGTGATTAGAAAAATATTTTTGTTTTGATAGATTTAAAATATATAAAGTTCATTTTTTAAGAACTGTTAAAGGTTATAATAAACTTAAGTTTATTTAAAAAAAGGTTTTTGAGTTGGTTACTAAAAGTAAGCTAAATAATGATTTATACTTTAAATTTAGTTTACTGATTAAAATATCATACTTTAAGAGTTAATTAGCATATTTTATTTCAAATAATAATTTTATAAGCTTACATTCAAAGCCACTTCAAGATACTAAATCAGTATTGAAATATAAAGTTGCAGCACAATTCTGAAAGCTGAGATTAAGGGCTTTCTAATGATACTAGTTTGAGCGAGATTGAAGTACTATTTGCGGAAATATCAACAGTTAACTAGAATATAAAAAGGGGTAAATAAACAATGATATCAGACTTCAGGGGTGATATTGATAAATTAAGGAGATCAGTTGGGGGTCAGTTGAGAATTTACGCCTGTAGTGCAAAAGCTCAGCTAACATGGTATTTAAACAGCTCAACTTTACAGAAATTTACTTTACAATCTACACCTTTACTCCTCTCTGATAACTGCACATCTTTTTCCAAGCAAGAACTGCCTGAACCAAGCCAAGGAACCCAACCACTATTATTATGGAACCTATCAAGTTTGCACCTCAGATGACACCCTTCTTCTCACTGGGTGCTTTTACTAAGAGAGAAAGAATTTCTATGCTTAAACAAGCATTCCTTTTTACTGCTGACAGTGATCTTAACAGCTTTGTTGAGCATTTCTTATTAAAAACAGAGTTTGGAAAAATACCTTCTTATCTGTCATACAAAATTCTAAGATAGATGATTTCCTTAACAACCTAAAGGAATTGATGTCAGAGTCTCCTGCCAAGCACCTTCCTTCCCTAAGAGCATTGGTTACATCAAGCTACAGTCTGAAAGAGCTTTGGGATTGTGGATTTAAAATGACAAAAAATGAGTATTCATATTCTAAAAAAATAAAAAATGCTAAAAAAGCATCATTACATACAAAAAATGAAAAAGGAAAAAATGATTCAGTAAAAAAAGAAAACATAAAAAATATTTTAAAACATATATTAAAAAAATCATTTCCAACTAGCCAATTCACTAAAAAATCCCCTGGATTGATTTATGAAGAATTACAAAAAGAGTTGAGTGAATACTCAACTAAAATAAAATACTCATTATTGAAAACAAAAAAGAAATTTACAAAGATATGAAAATAAAAAATAATATTTCTATTTCACTTTCCACTTTTTATAAGCTTATTCCTAATAATATAATTAAAAGCAAAAAGCAAACTGATATGTGTAACATTTGCAACTTAAAAAAGTCATTAGAAATGAAGAAAAAGGATTTGAGTATAAAGAAGTTGCCATTGCCTAAATCTATTAAAGAAAATTTGGAATCTATTGACCTACATGAAAAGTTTTATAAGCATCAAAATAAAGAATATATTAGTAATATAAATAATCTTGATAATGATTCATGTGTTATAGTAATAGACTATAAAGAAAACTTTAAAATAGGTGGGGGTCCTATAGAGACAAATAATTGTTTTTATGAGAAAATACCTATTTCTTTATTAGGATTTGCAATTGCTTTTAAAGAAAATGATAAAATTAAATATGAGTATCATGACTTTTTATCTGAAATTTTATCATGACTCTTTGTTTTCAGGTCAGTGTTTGATAAGTCTGCTTAAAAATAATAAATTTAAGAATATTAAAAATATTAAAGTTTGGACTGATAATGGTAATCATTTCAGATCTTATGAATTCTTATATTATCTTTTTAAACAGGTACCTAAAATTATAAAAGGAACAATTAAGTTTAATAGATTTGTTGAGTTTCATGGCAAAAGTATTGTTGATGATCATTTTGGTGTATTATCTAAAATATTTAAACAAAAGGAAAATGAGATGTATATAAAAAATATAAATGATCTCAAAATGGTTTTTGAGAGAGAGGAAGAAAGAAAGGGTCTATATGAGACACTTGTAAATAATTCAGATGTTTCCCAAAAAATCTTTTTTCACATCTATGATAGAAAATCTAGGCCTAAAAAAAGCTGGCTTGAAGTCAAAGCATTTTATGTTAATCTTTCATATTTAATGAAAGATGGTGAGCTGTATGTTTCACCTTTGACATTTGAGGATGTTAAGTAGTACTCCAAAATAAATTATTGTGCAAAGTTCTGCACAGATGACAGAGAAACAAAGAGAGCTGATACTACTAAAGGATTAGTAAGACATGTTCATGAAGTTGGACGCATAACAAAAACTTATATTTCACATAGGGTAAATAGTCTTTTAAATACAACAACTTTTTTTTCTAAAAATAACTAAGAAATTAATTATATGAGCCAAAGATATGGTAATAGCAATTATAGCTTTGGGGCTGCTATTACTCTCCCATGCAACTCATATATTTAATTCTTGGCTTATTAAAATAGAAAAAAGGGTTTTATCAAAAAATACAGCTAATAGAAACAAGATTTATTTCTATTATTTGTATATTTTACACTCTTAAACTTTTCTTCAGTAAAATAAGCATTATACTAATGTTCAAAAAACATAAATTTATGACTTAAATGATACCAAAGAAGTTAAAAGGCTTTGAAATGCTTAAGCTGGAGCCTTGGCTTAATCTAAAAAATAATGACCCAATGTTGTACTTGGTCTAGAATGGATGAGAAAGACCAAACCTCATATTGACTGGGATAGCGCTACCCTCACCATACAACGAGGTGAGGTACACCATCATGTGTATCCAAACCACCTTGACACACTTATTATAGACCATGTATTTGTGGAAAAAAACAGAAACAGAAGAAAAAAAGGACCCTAGAAAGATTGATTGGAGCACTTGCATGTATGAGATTATCCGCTTTAAAAATGCAGAGACCTCACACAAACAAGACCCAATCTGACAACAGCTAACCCAATAATTTCCTTCTGTTTTCCAAGAAAAGTTCCCAGGACTACTGCCCAACCAAGGCATCTAGCATGAAATCAACCTAAAGGGAGTGTGCAAAAAGCACGCCCCATCTACCTCCTAACACCACAAGAGGATGACGCGCTAAAGGCCTACCTAGAAGAAGCCCTTGAAAAAGGACTTGTACAACCCTCAAAATCTTCTTTTGGCGCAGCTGTATTTTTTGTAGAAAAGAAATATGGAGGACTCTGTCTGGTCACAGACTACAGGGTGCTTAACAAGGTCACAATTAAGAGCAGGTATCCCCTGCCTCTGATTAATAACCTTTATGATGCCCCGGGGGTTCCTATTCCTCACAAAAATTGGCTTAACAGCAGGATATCACCAAATCCATGTTAAGCCATAGAATATACCCAAAAAAGTGTTAAGAACTAAGTATGACTGTTTGAATGTGTTGTACTCAACTTTGGCATGACAAATTCCCCAAGTACCTTTGTGATTTTTATAAATGAAGTATTTAAATATCACATTGGTAAAAGGGCTATTGTCTACCTTGACAACATAATCATATACAACCCAACTAAGGAATAACCCTGAAAAGACATCTGACAGGTCTTTTACACCCTTCAAGATAACCAACTCATAGCCAAGACCTCAAAATGTGACTTCTTTTCAACAAAACTCCCATTTTAGGACATATTATCAGCAAGGACAGAGTTAATCCAGACCCAGAAAAGATATGAGCCATAATCAATATGCCAGTGTCACAAAACAAGAGTGAGCTTTGTACGTTCCTAGGCATGGTAGCCTATGTTAGGAGATTCATCCCTGACTGGAGCGCCTTGACTGCTCCCTTATCTGCAATCACTGGCAAGACAAAAAAATTTGTATGGACATTGTTGATAGACCAACACTTTCAACAATTAAAAAAATATATGGTCACTGCTCCTATTTTGCAATATTTAAATTGTGAATGAGTGTACAAATTAGAAACTGACGCCTCTGATTACGCAATAGGAGGAGTACTTCAAATTTAAACTGCAGAAAAGGGCTTTCTCCCTGTAGCATATGGATCAAGGAAGCTATCTGATAGTGAGAAAAGATATCCTATACATGACAAAGAACTGATAGCTATTGTGCACTGCCTCATGAAGTGGCAATGTTATCTGGAAGGTGAAAAATATTCAAAGTACTCACCAGCCACAAGTCATTGATATTCTTCAAAAATCAACAACATCTATCAAGAAGACAAGCTGAATTGATGAGCCTTGTAAAAAGGTAGCCCATGACAATCAAATACAAGTCAGATAAAGAAATAATTACAGCAGACGCCTTATCAAGGCTATACTGTAAACATCTCCTATGTGCTGATGGAGACCCGGATTGGCACATGTTAATCATGGGGAATCTCCAAGATGGGTTCCCACCTGACACACCATTAGACATCCAAGATAAAGTCCTCAAAAACAAACACCTGTTTAAAATGTATATGGCACACTGCACCAAATACTACCAAGTGGCAATACTGTACCCTACGTCCCATCAACACAAAAAATTGACACAATCCTTTGATACCACAGAGATCTGGGATACAGCTGTAGTAGGAACTTTCATGAATAACTCAAGACAGGCTACTGGTGGCCTAACATGCTTGACAAGATCAAGGAAGTACTAGACCAATGCAAAGTCTGTTAAAAATCCACCCGCTCCAAGGCATCCCCAAGTCATTAATACCAGTGTCAATCACACAGCTTTTCAAAGTATGGTTACTGGATATTGTGGTACCAATGCCTGGCAACAAAGATAAAAAGTGCATTATCACATCTATTAACTATGCAACTAGGTGGCCTGTAGCACAAGCTACAAAAGAACATAAAGGAAACAATGTAATATGGTTTATTAATAAATAAATCATAGCTAAGTTCAGGAAACCTGAGCTCCTAATCACAGATAAACTGAACCTAAAGCCATTAATACCAACATTTACCTTGTCAAAAATGGAATGAAACGCACCATAACCATCTCCTATCACCCACAAGCAAACAGAAGAGCTGAAAGACTGAATGGCTCCCTGGTAGAGGCCCTCAGAAAATTATCTGCCAACAATCTGAAAGCCTGGGTTGACATGCTGCCAACTGCACTTATGGTTTGCAGAACTTAAGTTAATTGCAATACCAACAAAAGCTCATGTGAACTTGTCTATGGACATAACCCTGCCATTGTTAGCATTACATCAGGACCACAATTACCTCTTCCTAAGAAAGTGCCAGACAGCAATGACCCTGGCGTACAGCCCGCCAAGAAAGACCAAGAGGACAAGGAAAAAGAAAGGGTTGAGATAAGTAATCCTGTTAAAACAGGAATGCTTCCAAGTTGGGGACAAGATCTGGGTTGATAATCACAACAAGCACAAACTGAACCCAGGATTACAAGGACCAGGCATTGTCATGGAAGTCCAACTCAACAATACCTACTTAATCAAGAGTATTGGTGCTTGTACAGAGCTCAAGCTTATGCACCATGACTGCCTCTGCCTGTGCCTGTGTAAAGCAAGTACAGCACAGAGTAACTCCTGTCTCCCTGTTCCTAATGCTAAGCTGTATCAGTATCAAGCCTGAATCTCTGATGCTCTATAGAAAATTCCTAAGGTTCCACCTTCCAGCACCCCAGGGGGAGATGTCGCAATATCTTTGATTAATCCCTCTCAGTAAATTATTTCCCTGAGTGACTTCCTGAATTATTCCCTGACTAATCATTAAGCCAGTGCCACTCTTATCATTTGCCCATCTGTTATGGGGATAAAACATTTTGGGTCCTAAGAGGAACACTACTTGGACAAGCCTCATGACTGCCATGGCATACATGGATGGCATGTGGCTCCTCATGATACTATATGATACTCCAAACTCATATCTAATAAAGTTACATTATCTTCTTAACTTCCACTTTATCTTGTTTATTATACTTCCCAGAAGTATATACTTGGTACATGTAAAGTTATGCCTCCCTCTTTGGCCTCTGTAGAGCCATATTTCCCCAATGATCCAAAAAAATCCCCTCAAAGTCCCAACAAATCCCTGGATTCTTTGGGGGACTTGGCGCATACAGTTGATGAGGGACTTAACTTGGTATATCCCTCAAAAATTCCCACCTCATTGTCCCAACCTCTCATCCAACAGTGAAAAAAACACTCAACAGTTTGGATTATTTGTTTGGCTGAGCTTGCCCTCTTTTGAAGGTGATTTGTTGCATCCAACCATTGGTTACCACATCAGTGCCTCCATCTAGCCCTGGATTGCAGGTTTTGTCATTGTCAAACCATCTTAACATCCACATCCAATCAGAAATGCCTCTGTGAATTATCCCAAACCCTTCCAAACCCCCTGACACAGGTTTGAAAATTTATCTGGTAGTCAATCAGGATTGTCCCCTGCTCCTGATGGTCTCTTGGTTTGGGAAACTTCCCCTTAAATTGAAAGCAGGCCCACTGTGGGTCCCTGCCTGTCTATTTTACAAACCAATGAATTTGGTTTGGGTTCCCAGATCCTCCCTTGGGGCCCTTCCATCTTAAAGGTTTTAGTAAAAATATGGTCCCCCTTACCTTAAGTTCTCCTCCATTGCTCCCTAGCTTCATGCTCTGGTCCCCTAAAGTAAAAATTGGAGTCCAGTGCTTGTTTTGTCTGGTTTTGCTTTTAAGCTTAGAATTGGAGCTTAAGTTGCTAAGGCTAATAAAAGCTTTCTTTGAGCTTGATTTCAGCTTGTTCCAAGCAAAGATTGGGATTGAACCCCGTCCCTGGCCTCTTAAAGACCTCTCCTTGGTTCTCCTGTTTACTGCTGCTTGGTTGACCCCAAGGCTCTCAAAGAACCTTGTGGGAAGCCAGATCTTGGGAATTCCTAACCTAATTCTCTTCATTTTCTTTCCTGGTGCCCCTGAAGTTGCCTGTTGTTTCCAAAAATGTTGTTTCTTCTAGAAAGATTTGTGGTTTTGACTATTCTACCTGTTCTGCTGCTGCTATGGTCTACTTCTCCCAATTTGTGGTTTTGCCCATCTGCTTCTGCCATTTTTTGTTGGGGAGGATCTCTCCAAGCTCATATATCTGCTGGAAAATCTCTCTGGCAAAGCTCAGGGTCTGCTGTCCCCTGGGGAGCTTCTGTTAAAGAACCTCACCTCAGATGATGAGGATCTTCATCTGCTGTTGTTGTAAATGTGCTGTTTTAGCAGAGTTACAAGGGGGAAATATTTGAAAACTAGATAATAATATTTATTGAGAGATAGTGATTATAAAGCTATTGCAAGTCAAGGATAAGAGAAACATGATAGTGTTGATCACATAGTGGGATGGTGAAGGAGGTGGATTGATCCTGGTAATGAGTCACATGCCAAAACAAGGTATCCACCATAAGGGATCATCATCTCTTTATGTTTTTGGATTTAGGAATTTGAGTCAACTTCCTAGTCTGGCTTCAAGTGACTGTATAATTGCATTGTGGGTCGCAAACCTGCTTACTCAGAACCTTGCTGGCAGGTCAATCCTGTTGTTTCAAACCCCCCCTAACTGAAGGTCAGCCTACTCTGGGGGCAGGTTGTCAGGGAGGTTGTCAAGAGCCTGGGCACCATACTGGACTAACTGTTGTTCAGTGGCGGGTAGGACGGTCTCACACTGTTTCTATCTTGCCTTGTAGGGTCTCAGGCAATCATGGTAGAGTATCTTGTCTTGTTTATGTTTTTCAAGTCCTTGGATGAGGTAAGTGTTGTTTTATTTACCTTTAGGATGATTGCTGGGCCCACTTTTTCTGGTTGTAGTTTTCCTTTGTCAATGTTCATGACTCAAACTTTATTGCTGACCTCATGCCTGTCTTGGATGGGGACAAATGTCTTTTGCAGATGTTCATTCTCTTTGGCTGTTTGCTTGCTGTTAGCCTCTATTACTTTAGGGTCTGAGCGCAGAGGGACTTCACTTGGAATTTCCAGTTTAGGTCCTGTCAATGCTTGAATGGTATTTGGCTGTGTGCTGTATACCAGTTCAAACAGGCTTTTTTGGTGGATCTGTTCACTTGGGTTCAACACACAAGTAGTGCAGTTGGTAGCTTCTTATGCCAGTATTCATGTCTCCCGGCAGTGAGTTTGGCTAAGGATTGCACGAGGCTACCATTAGGCCGCTCTACGCGTCCATTAGCCTGTGGGTGGTATGGTGTTGTTACAGTGTGTTTGACCCCATTCTTGGTGAGGTATACATTGGTGTCTTTGGAGGTCAACTCTTTGCCTCCATTGATTATCAGGAGTTCTGGCTTTCCAAACTTGCTGATTATTTCTTTGCCAATAAATTGTCAAATGTCATTGCCGGTGTATGCCTTCACTGCTGGGGCTACTGGCCATCTTGTTGCAAAGTCAATGGTTGTGATGATGTATTTCTTGTCATTGTGTTTTCCTGGCATGGGACCAACAATTTCAAGAGCCCATACTTTGAAAGGTAGTTGTGTGCAGATGGGGAGTACTGACTTTGGCAGGGTTTTGCTTTTGGCAAACTTTTTGCACACCTCATATTGGTTTAGAACTTCCTGGACATTGCAGTATAAGGTTGGCCACCAGGCTTTATGTTTTAGAAAATCATATAGATTTTGGCTCTTGGTATGTCCAAGGTCTCTGTGATAGCAAAGGATAGTGTCAACTTGCTGATGTGTGGGGATGTAGGGAATAGTTGTGCCGCCAGTCATCTTTCTGTGCAGGATCCCGTACACATCAGCAAATAGGTGTTTGTTTTTGATAACTGTTTCCTTTGTTATGTCAGTTGTACTAGGGGGGAACCATTTGTCCTTTTTTTGTAGCACTAAGAGCAACCAGTCTGGGTCAAGCCCATTCTCTCCTCTTGAAGCACAGACATACAGGCGGGACAGGGCGTCTGCCATGGCAAGCTTGGCCCCAGGCTTGTACTGGATGAGCATGTTCTATCTCTCCAATAATTCCATCCACCGCACTTGGCAGCGCAACAGATTTGCTTGGGTTTTGAAATATATAAGCAGCTTGTGGTTGGTCAATATTGTGAATTCCTCCTGTTGCTCTAGGTAACAACGCCATTTGACTAGGCAGTGCATGATTATCAACAATTCCTTATCATGTATAGGGTATTGACACTTGCTGTCTGTCAGTTTTTGTGATTTGTAGGCTACAGGCAGGAATTCACCATCATTGTTTTTGATTTGTAGTACTCCCCCAATGGATGTGTTAGAGGCGTCAGTCTCTATTTGATATTCCCCATTGCATTTGGGATACTGTAGGGTGGGTGCTGTTGTGAGTTTCTCTTTGAGATGTGTTGTGATCTGAAGCGTGGCACAGAGTCACAACGGGAAATCCTAACCTTAGGATTGGATTTGTACTAAGTCTTGGTTAGAATGGCAGGGAAGGCTATGTGATTACCTTGTGGCCCTGATTGAATAATATCTACTAGACGTGGCTAGAGAGATGCCAAAGTACATGAAGACACAAAGACAAAAATGTGAATAGAACTTAAATTTTATTGGTAAAATTGAAATGGATTATATACTGTGTAGCTTTACCACAAAACAGTACATGGATGGTGGGATCACTTGCCACAAGCATGAGTGGGGCAAGCAATTTGCGCAAAATCAGGAAACTGAACAATTGAATTTCCTAATTTGGAGCCAGAGTCATTTCAAAGGGCAAAAGAAAAGAGAGAGATTTTCCCTCAAAATAACCCATTGAAGGCAAAATTGAAACATGGTGAATGGCGGCATTCACAACATTGCCCCCCTCTAGATTGGCCTTAGGGGGGTATTTGCAGAGGAACTTGGCATGCACTCGAGCAAACAGTCAACCACTGGAGAGGAGTTTCACAGTGTATACTGATCCTTGTTTGAAAGTCACTTCCAAGGGTCCAATCCACAACAAGTCTAGTTTATGAGTGTGTCCTCCTACTTTATGCTGATAGTAAATAATGTGGTCCCCAATGTTGAACTCAGGCAAGAGAGATTGTCCAGCATTGTTGGGAGAGAGCTCAAGCATCTTGGTCTTACATGTGGACGTGTAGGCAATGGCCTGAATATTAATGATACAACTGACTAGTTCTTTGATGTGGTTGTCTGGGTTAATGGCCTTATCAGAGGAGAGTGGGGAACTCCCAGGAGCAACAGAGTGGTGGCTTCATATCAATACAACATAGCAAAAGGGGAACACCTGGTGACACAATGTTTGCTAAGGCAATAGGCAAAAAGAGCAGTGGGTAAGTATAGATCCCAGTTTGCAGCATCAGAGTAAGTGAGTTTTCTTATGATAGAAACCAGAGTTGAATTTGCACACTCAACCGCCCCATTGGTAAAAGGATTATAGGGGGCAGAAAAAGACTGGTGAGACCCCAAAGCCTCAACAACCAAGGTCATTAACTTAGCATTGAAGTTAGTCCCATTATCAGATAGCAACACTTGAGGACAACCATGGCAAAAGAATACATCCTGTAGCAGAAAGGCGGTGGTTGTCTTGGCAGTAATGTCCTTAGTAGGGCAAGCTTCTACCCACTTGCTAAAATGATCAACAGTAATTTATATAAAGCGGCAGCCAGAACAGGAGCAAGGAAGAGGCCCTACGGTGTCAATGCTGACAGTGTGAAATGCATGTTGCGGGGGGACTAGCTTGAACTTGTGAGAGGCAGTGCAAGGTTGTTGAAGCTGACAATCATGGCAACTAGCAATGATATCTGGGATCAGCAGGAAAAGGTTTTCCCGGAAGTAGCTTTTCTGGAGCCAGGCATAAGTCTTGACAGCGCCTCTGTGTCCTGTCTCCTTATGAGCTTGAAGCACCAACAAAAGGCAAAGACTAGGCCATATATAAGGTAGGTATTGGTCTTGCACTTTTTTGAAAAGCTGGTTATCAAAAATGAGCGTGTCCTCAGATAGCTTGGACAGGGCAATTCAAACTTATCTTGTCTTGCTCTCCCAAGAGGAAGGATATCCAATTATTTCATATAGTCAATCAGCCTCAGCAGGATGTAGTGCAAGGATGGGCATTATGGACAATCTTTCAGTGTTTTGATGTTGAATCCTAGGACAGTGCAGCACAGGAAATCATAACCTTGAAGGTGGAGAGCCCATCTAGCTAGTTGCCCTTCTGGTTCCTTAAGTTGTTGTAACCATTTAAGCAAAGCGTGGTCAGTGACCACAGTGAATTGGGTGCCGTACACATAATGGCAGAACTTCTTGACAGCATGCAGAACAGCAAGGCACTCTTTCTCTGTTACACTTTAGTTCTTTTTGTGCTTGTTCAGGACACAAGAGGTATAAGCTACAGGGTGATCCACACCTTCATCATCCAGTTGAGCCAAGATGGCTCCAATGGCCAAGTTGCTAGCAACAGTATATAGGATGAATTCCTTATCATAGTCGGGATATACTAGGATGGGAGCCTCTTTGAGTTTTTGCTTGAGAGTCTCAAAGGCTTGTTGTTGGCTGGTAGTCCATTTGAAAGGGACATTATGCAACAGCTGGACTAAGGGCTTGCTAGTGTCAGCAAAGGTGGGGATGAATTATCTGTAGTACCCCATCATTCCCAGAAAGACTTGAACTTCTTGCAGATTGATGGGCAGGAGCATTTTGTCAATGGCCTCAACTTTCTTGGTCATGGGACAAATCCCCATCTGGGTCACCTTATGACCCAAGAATTCAAGGTGTTCCTTGAAGAAAGCACACTTTGATGGTTTTAACTTAAGGCCAGCCTCTCTAATCTTTATGAACACTTCCTTGAGGTGAGCCAGGTGATCTTTAAAGGTAGCTCTGAAGACTGTGATATTGTCTAAGTATACCAGGACACAGGAGAGTTTCAAATCACAGAGGATGGAGTCCATGGCTCTTTTGAAAGTAGCTGGGGCATTGCAGAGCCATTGTGGCATGTGTGTGGGCTCAAACAGTCACTCAGAAGTGATGAGTGCAGCTTTCTGTCTATCCTTGGGAGAGAGATCAACTTGCCAGTACCCAGATGCCAGGTCTATAGCAGAGAAGAACTTAGAGCGTCCAAGGCAGCATAGAGCATCATCAATGTGTGGTAAGGGGTAGGAATCCTTTTTGGTTAAAGAGTTTAATTGTTGGTAGTCCATCACAATATGTGACCTCCATCCTAATTTTTCAGTATGAGCAAGGGGGAGGCACATGGAATTTGGGAAGGAGCAAGCAGTCCAGCGTCTAGAAGTTGTTTGAGCTCTTTAGACACCTGAGCGTCCTCTACATTATTGCAGCAATAGGGTTTAGCGCAGAAGGGGGGAGCGTCACCAGTATCAATCTGGTGAATGACGCCTTTGGCTAGACCATAATCAGTGCTATCTTTAGCAACAATATCCAAAAATCAATCTAGCAAATCAAGAACCTCCTTCTGTTGTACTGGGGATAGCTGTTGGAAATCTTGTGCAGTGAACAAGGACAGGACTTGGAGCTCATCTTCAGGTAAATTAAAGTCCTAGAATGTACCAAAGGGATGTAGCAATAGGACATTGGGAGCATTCAGTAACTTGCCATAGCCAACAATCTGTCCTCTAGACACATGTATGGGGAGAGCGGTTAAGTTGGCAACCAGCAATTAGACAGGGTCTTTATGAGAGACATCCACGATTCCCAGGCAGAGGTAAGGTTTGTTGTGTCCTAGCAAGGGAGGAGAGTATAACTCTAGGAACGTGCGCTCAGGTAACTCATACAATATTTGGGAGTCTAAGATAGCTTGAGACCCAGGGGGAATGGTTACAGCAGAAGTGGCCAGGAGAGGAATCCCCTCAGACACAGGGCAAGCCATAGGAGGACAATTCATGTTGGATGAGTGGGTACAGTATTTTAGGGTGAAAACACCAGTGAGATATTCTAAGGCACACATCTTGAGGCATTTTCTGGGGACTTTAACAGGCTCTTCAAAGATCAGGGGTACTTTTTACCCTAAGATAGAGAGGTAGCCATCCTTCAAGTTTATGATCCCATTGTATTCTCTAAGGAGTTGAGTACCAACAAGGAGGTTGTAACTCTCATTCTCCAAAACAACAGCATGCGCGTCCAAGAGCAGCTTGCCAAACCGCATGGGAAGAGCATAATAAGCCCCTATAGTGCAGGTCATATACAGTCCAGCCGTGCCATATGACTGGTGGTAATTAAGGTCAGGGGTAAGTTTGAGTTTCTTCACAAGTTTGGAGGAGACAATGTTGACTGGCAAGCCAGTATCCAAAACAGCCTTGATCTTCACTTTTTGAATGGATATCTCTACTCAAGTGGTAGTGCAACCAAAGGGTGGAAGGACAGCCAAGATATCTTGAGCCTCTTCTAGTTCATTATCCCACTTTTCAATCATGCATCTCAAGCCTGGAAACTCCTTATAGACAGAATGAAGAGGAAGCAAGACCAAAATATTCTTGAATACAGAGTCAGTAACCTCAGCAGCTTTTTTGGATGACTCTACAAGCACAGGGAACCTCTTAGATTGAGTGAGATATGGGCAGGAGACAACCTCTTTGGCTTCGGGAAGAGGCTTGGCGGTTGTGGTAGTTTTCCCAGAACGTAGCTTATAAGGGACTGCAATAGTTTTAGGGACAGCAAGGACTGAATACCCATAGGCATTGGGATTGTACATATCTGAACTGTCCATTTCAGAGTCATCAGAGATGTCATAGAATAACAGCAGGATAGGAGGAGCCTCAGTGTCAGCAGACTCAGAGTCAGCAATAGAGGGGGGAATTGAAGGAGTCTGGGATGAATTGTCAACCAAGAGTGTCTCTGCCTCTAGGTTGACTGTTCTTTTCCCGCCTGCTCCTTGGGATCAGCCCCTTCAACCTGAGGGCTGGTGAAGACTCAAGAATGGTGACCTATCTGCCCACAGTTATGGCACCCTTGGCGTCAAGGAGGTTTCTGTGAGTTCATGATGAGGATATGAGGGCCACGTGAAGACAAACCAGAGGTAGAGGTGGCATAGTTCTCCCGCACAACTGCTCCAGAATGGGTAATGTGCATATCATGCAACAGCTTCTTTATGCTCTTCATAGAAGAAAGCATGGCATTATGGGCTTTGAATTGAAGGCACATAAGCTGGTTTGCCTTGAGGGCTTGAGCACAAGCCATGTACACTTCATGTACGGTCAACTGGAGGCTTGTGATCAGCTGCTATCCCTCCATGTAGAATCTATCTGAAAATTTGGCTATAGTCTCCTTAGGTTTGAAAGCAATTTGCATAAAGGCGTCCTTTTTTACTTCCAAGCTAAGGTTGCCACCAAATTTATCAATCAGAAGCTGCTTTGTTTCCTCCCATGTCTCAATGGTGGGCAACTTGGGCACTACTGCCTCCTGGAAGGTAGGGTGCAGGCAGGTTAAAATGTGTTCTTTCTTAACCTCATCAGAGGCCCTCCTCATAGCAGTTTTGTAAATGATTAGAAAAGCTGCAATAGTATAAGTCTTGGGGTAAAAGACTTGCTTAAAGGTAGGTTTGAAGTGGGCCTCAGGAGTTGGACCACCATTGTTACTGTTGAGCATGTTTATACTCAAGGAGAATTCTGCTTCAGATTCAGAGGGGTGATGTCTGGTCCACAGTTGACAAACACTTTCTTCAAGCATAGTAAAGGTTTCAGAAGTGCAGGTGGCTGAATTGTTAACCAAGGTGGTCTGTTGCTCAGTAACATCTAGGTGCTGGCCCTTAATTGTTACTACTGTGGAAAGCTCAGTCATCCAGAAGGTAAGAGAAGGACCCACTGAGAGGCAAGGCGCAAACCTGTCATTTACTGAATCAATTACTTCACTCAGCTCTCGTATTTCTTTGTCAAGCTCAGAATAATCTTGTTTCAAGTGGTCCACTTCATTAGCTAGAGCTATCAACTCCCTAGCACAGTGAATGTGGGGCGCTCCTGACAAGCCAGGTCAACAGCCATCTTCATTGATAACTCTGGTTGAACTAACAGAAGATGCCATCACCTCATGCAAGGTAGCAACTTCTTATTGCAATTCAGCAACTTGAGTTGTCAGAGCAAGCACATGAGGATCTGGCTGAGGGGCTTTGGTGGGGCAATCTTGAATGCAAGTGGACGCTCTTAACTCTTGAATGGCATCTCACAGTCTCTACTCTCTATCTGCCAAATCATCTGATGGAGGAGAAGGCGGGGCATCTGGTTTGGATGTAGACAGTTCATGTACTTGAGTATGGAGTTTGGCAATGGTAGCGGCAACAGCAGCCCTTTCTTGATTGAATTCCTTACCAAGTTTTTGGAGGCCTTTAGCAGCAAGGGCTGCTACTTGCTGTAGTTGGTCAAAGGATTAAGCACTAAACTTGTTGAGCTGTTGCACAAGCCGTCAAAATTGGAGAGATAGGGGTTCAGAGTGGAATCATCTTGGGTGCGCCAGGGCTGTTCCAACTGATGAAACTCATGTAGACGCTCCCTGACGTACTCAGGGATAGACTGGTGCATGTTGCGCTTTTTGCATTACAGAGCCACAATTATTGATATTATAGGGCACAGGACATTTGCCAGAATACAGTCATATGTGAGGATATGATTAGTACTATATCAGAAGATCCAGGATAGAACAGAGCCATGATTATTGCCCAGCAATGGCTTCTGATTGCGCAGAAGCACTTAAGGATTAGGATAAAGGTCAACCAGAGTAAGGATAAAATAAAGATGCTTCAAAGATGATTTTATTGTAAATTACTGATTCTTCTTATATCTTCTACCAGGGTAATATCTGGGCTGGTAGCAATGTCTTCTAAGACATTCTAACACGCCCCAAATTTGGGTAATTATTAATCTAGGTTTGGCGCTTCTTGCACGTCAACCAATAGAATATCTTCATCTTCACCCAGCACAGGTGATCCTTGCTGGTGTGGAATAATTTAGTTACTTCAGGATCACTTCCTGATTTCTTAGCATACTGAAGCTTAATGCTTATTAATGTGACAATTAAGGGAATTTGAGATTATGGGGAATCAAACCCAGCGCCTTGGCGCTCAATGTAAAGGTAAGGTGGCGCTGTGGCGCCTGTAATATTTGCCAGGCAGCGCCTGCAATAATTTTTAGTTGGCGCGGCAGCGCCTGACGTAAAGTAGTTTGGTGCTTAACCTAATTGCTAAGCGGCGCCGCAGCGCTTTGTGTATTTATTAAGTGCTGTGGTGGTAAATCATGTGTCATTAATTGCCATGGCAGCGCTTGTCATTGGCTAGTATTAGGCTTAAGTCATCAGACTACTGCTAATCCAATTTGCGTGTAGCTTATACTACCAATTTATGTTGTTTGGTAGCTACAATTCATATCCGCAAGCTCCATCATAATTGGTATCATTGCTTGGTCAAAATTCCCAACATATCCCCCCACTTGACCAAGCACTACTTCCTTTCTTTCCAAGATGAATCCCACTTTTAACAACAACAACAAATACCAGAATATGCGTCAAGCATACGACACTATGATGGCAACCATGGGTGAGGCAGAGCACAAGCCTTCTGTAAGATGCCCTGCTCTGTCAGGATTGCCTTCCTCAACTGTCTTTGCTCCAGCAAGGATCAATTCTGCAAGCAGGATTGCGCCACCACTGTGGCTGGCTCCACCCTTAATTCTGCTCCCAGTTTCAATGCTAATGACCTCTTCAAGGAGGACTCCATGTTTGACGAGCCTCCTCCCGCCCCCATCACGCCTCTTGTTGGTGGCCCTTCTGGCGCTTTGCGTCTATTTGTGCAGCACTTGCCTTCCTCTGGTGAGCCTCCAGCCACCCCTTTGTCAATGCTTTGCGCTCTTTGCAACTTGTACAAGGTCCCTATGGACTACCTAGATCTGCTGAGCAAGTTTGGGGTTTGCCACCACAAGGAAACCATGTCCAGTTTTACGCAGGCCATGCACTCCAACGAGGACGCCATGTCCCCAATCTGTGCCAGTGAGCTCTACCACAGCCAGTACAATGCCTCCCACTTGGCTTCTGAGGTGCGCCTTAGCCTTGAGTCTGCTTCCTTGGCGCTTGGCCAGATCTCCGCCCAGCACGCCCACACTATTGCTATCCAAAAAAAAGTATATAGATGAGGTAGCTCGGATTCGGTTCCTCAAGCTTGCTGCTGACCAGGTGTTTCATAAAACCCTGGACCTCCCTGTCCAGGCCAACACCAGTTGGCTCTTCTTGGCCACTTTCAAGGCGCTTCTTTCAGCGGTGAGTACTGGCAACGCCAGTCTCTATCTTCCCTTGGCTGCCGCTGCGTGCCACTTCATGTGGTACGCCCCCAATATCTGTCAGCCTGGCCAGGGTACGCTGGTAGTTGCCTGGAGCACTATTGTGCTCTGGCCTATCAGCTCTGGGTCCTGTTGCCACTGATTAACTCCTATATGGAGGACGCCCTGATGGACTGCCTGTCAATTGGGGCTGCGTTTTCTGCTCGTGGTGGTTGGGGTTGCCTTGTGCCCGTGAGCCAGCTCTGCCTTCCGCTCTGTAACTGGACCTCCAGGTTGTGGAACTCTCAGTTGGCCTGGTCTCAGATGCTGGTGATCTTGGTGCATGTGCACCAGCGCCTCAATGATGATTGGTACCTCTTCCCCGCCCATGAGCACCCTGTAGTCACCATCCAATGCCCCGCAAAGCATCCCTGATGCGCTGACTGCCAAGCCACTCCCCCTGCAGCATCCTCCTCCCAGCCGCGCAGAGGTGCCCTTGCTCCCAGAGGCCACCCCCAGTAAGCTTCCCTTCACAATAAACTTTCTTGGCTCCTTATTCTTTTTTATTATCTTTTTAATTTTTATCTTTTTATTCATTCTTTGTTTTTAGTATCTTCTTGAATATTTTTAATTTCCTATTTCTATATTTTCTTTCTTTTGAATCTTTCTTGGAGGTATGGCACTCAATCTGTTGACTGAGCACCCAGTCTTTTTGTTTATAATTGTGTGCCTTCTTGGGTCTTGCCAGCAGCTTTGCAGGTCTGGCCCCCAAGAATTTGACTTAGAGTTATTCTTCTGAAGTAGCATATTGCTCCCCTTCTAAGAGGAGGCTTACATAAAGTAGCAGTACTATCAGTTGCACCTAGAAAACTCCTGTATGACTTGTTGTCTTGGTGGGATTTTGGTTGGCGCCAGAGTAAGTGACTGGTTGTTTGTTGCCAATGTAGAGGTGGCCAGCGCTGCTCAAGTCTTTGCAAGTGTGGGGTGTCCTTTGAATCCTTTGACTTCTTAGGCCCCTTAATCCAGCAAAGGTGGCTGGTACAGTTTGAACCTGTGAACGCTCTTGTTTGCTTCTGTAATACCAAGTGTGCTTTGAGCACAACCAAGCAGCAAGGTAGTTGTAACAACTTGCTGCTCAAAGCGCTTCCATGAACCAATGTAGACCTTTAGCGTGCCAGTACAATAGGGTTGATGTAACAACCTGTTGCTTGGTAGCGCTTCAATCAACAATACATGCCTTAAGCGCGCCCATACAACAGGGTTTGTGTAACAACCTGTTGCTTGGTAGCGCTTCACTGAAATAATGTAGACCTTTAGTGCGCCCATACAGCAGGGTTGATGTAACAACCTGCTGTTTAGTAGCACCTCAATGAACAATGTGTGCCTTAAGCGCTCCCATTCAGCAGGGTTGGTGTAACAACCTGTTGCTTGGTAGCGCTATTGAGCATTTTTGCAAGGGCTTTGAACGTATCCTCGTACTCTAGTTGTGTAACCTTTTTGACTTGTACCACAGCGTGAACTGGGAACCTGAACTGACGCCTTCCCATTGGCGTTATGCTTCACTTCCTATGATTCTGGTCTCCATTGCTCTTGGATGTGCTGCCTGCAGTTACCAGCAATTTTCCAATTGACTCCTTCTTCTACAGACAAATGTGTGCCCCCTGTAGTGAGCACCATTGTTGCGCTTTTTGCATTACAGCACCACAATTATTGATATTATAGGGCACAGGACATTTGCCAGAATACAGTCATATGTGAGTATATGAGTAGTACTTTATCAGAAGAGCCAGTATAGAACAGAGCCATGATTATTGCCCAGCAATGGCTTCTGATTATGCAGAAGCACTTAAGGATTAGGATAAAGGTCAACCAGAGTAAGGATAAAATAAAGATGCTTCAAAGATGATTTTATTGTAAATGACTAATTCTTCTTATACCTTCTACCAGGGTAATCTCTGGGCTGGTAGAAATGTCTTCTAGTACATTATAACATGCTCCAAATTTGGGTAATTATTAATCTAGGTTTGGTGCTTCTTGTACGTCAACCAATAGAATATCTTCATCTTCACCCAGCACAGGTGATCCTTGCTGGCGTGGAATAATTTAGTTACTTCAGGATCACTTCCTGCTTTCTTATCATACTGAAGCTTGATGCTTATTAATGTGAAAATCAAGGGAATTCAAGATTATGAGGAATTGAACCCAGCGCCTTGGTGCTCAATATAAAGGTAAGGCGGCGCCTGCAATAATTTTTAGTTGGCGCGACGGCGCCTGATGTAAAGTAGTTTGGCGCCTTGGCGCTTAATCCAATTGCTAAGCGGTGCCGCAGCGCTTTGTGTATTTATTAAGTGCCGCAGCAGCAAATCATGTGTCATTAATTGCCGCGGCAGCGCTTGTCATTGGCTAGTATTAGGCTTAGGTCAGCAGACTACTGCTAATCCAATTTTCATGTAGCCTATACTACCAATTTATGTTATTTGGTAGCTGCAATGCATATCTGCAAGCTCTGTCATAATTAGTGTCATTGTATTTTGTACTACTAATTTAAGGATTTGGTTGTAGCAATCCCAATCCGTGGGCTCCATCATAATTGGCATCATTGCTTGGTCAAAATTCTCAACAGCGCATTTTCTCAATGGAATTGACCAAGTGGGCCTGGGAGATGACAGAGTTGCGCTGATTGTCTGATACAAAGGAAAACAGGGAGTGGATCCACTGCTGGTAGACTGCAAACTGATCCCAGTGATGAGTGACACTGCTTGTAGGGATGAAATCTCCTGAACGTGGATTCTTAACACCATTTGATGATGGGCTAAGGCAGGTTGTACAAAGGATGACAATAGGTGTTTAGCAGAGCCAGCCGCTGAGAGGAGATGCTGTGGAAATTGTGGAGTCACAATCAATTTGTAGTATTCTGCTTGAATGAACTGAAGCTGAAGGCTGGGATAACTCCATCACAGGCTAACCCAAGGGCTACTACCATGACTTGTTCCAAGTTAGGGGTACCCAGAGGGTAGGCCACTAGGTGGGGACCATTCCTGAGGTTCAGTAAAGTAGGGAAAATAGGAGGGTTGGTGATGTCTTCTTCAATAGGAGGACTGGTAATTTCAGGCAAAGTTGGCTCTTTTATGGGAGGAGACAAAGGTCCTGAAAACGTGGTTGCAAAAGGGATAACCAAGGAGCTTACAGCCCCTGTAGTGAGCACCATTTTTGTTGTGATCTGAGGCGCGGCACAGAGTCACAACAGGAAATCCTAACCTTAGGATTGGATTAGTACTAAGTCTTGGTTAGAATGGCAGGGAAGGCTATGTGATTACCTTGTGGCCCTGATTGAAAAATATCTGCTAGACATGGCTAGAGAGGCACCAAAGTACATGAAGACACAAAGACAAAAATGTGAATAGAACTTAAATTTTATTGGTAAAATTGAAATGGATTATATACTGTGTAGTTTTACCACAAAACAGTACATGGATGGTGGGATCACTTGCCACAAGCATGAGTGGGGCAAGCAAGTTGCGCAGAATCAGGAAACTGAACAATTAAATTTCCCAATTTGGAGCCAGAGTCATTTCAAAGGGCAAAAGCAAAAGAGAGATATTTGTCCTCAAAATAACCCATCAAAGGAAAAATCAAAACACAGTAAATGGCAGCATTCACAAAAAGACGTCTGAAACAAAGGTCTCATTGGGGGGTTCATACAAACTTGGACTTTGTGCCAGTTATGGCGGACAAGGGTGCAGTCAGGACACTGCAGTCAGGTATAAATTGACGTACGTAAGCAATCATTCCTAAGAATGTGTGGAGTTCTGACTTATCTTTGGGCAGTGGCATTTTGAAGATGACCTGGATTTTCTGGCTGTAGGGTTTAATGCCATCTTTTGAAACTATGTGTCCTAGGAAGGGTAACTGTTTGCAGAAGAACTGGAATTTGGAGGGCTTGGCTAGCAGCTTATGTTGTGATAGAGTAGAAAAGACTGCCTCCAAGTCCTTGTAGTGGTGTTCTACTGAGGTCTATAGACAATAATGTCATCCAGATATACCAAGGTGTGTTTACCAATGTGGGAGACAAACACCTTATTCATGAAAGTTACAAAGGTTGATGGGGCATTTGATATTCCAAAGCTGAGTACCACACACTTTTATGATCTATATTTAGTACAATAGGCTTTTTTTGGAATATCTTCTTTTTTGATGTGGATCTGGTTGTAGCTGGCGGTTAAGTCAATCTTGGAGAAGACTGTGGCGCCGCCCAAGGCATTGAAGAGGCTGTCAATGAGTGGTAGCAGTTAACAGTTCTTGATAGTAACTTTGTTTTGGGCTTGATAATCTGTGACTAGGTGTAGGGTACCATCTTTCTTTGCTACAAAGAATACGGTAGCACCAAAAGGAGACTTTGAGGGGCAGATAAGTCCTTTCTCTAATGCTTCCTTGAGGTAAGCACGTAAGGTGTTGTCTTTGTTTGGGGTCAGGTGGTAGATGGGTTGTGCCTTAGGTACAGCTCCTTTGAGTTGGATGGAGTGTTGGATGTGTTTCTCTGGCAGCAACCCAGGTAGGGCTTCCTTGAAGATTTCTGGATGGTGGGCCACTATTTTGCGGTCTTGGGGTGTAGTGGTATCCTGATGATCCTTGAAGTGTATGATCTTGTACTTGTAGGAGTCCCAGTCAATTGCCTTGAGGTTCTCCTTTTTGTCCAAGGTTTCTGTGATGCGCACAAAAACATGGTTGCGTAGGAGCTGTTCCACTGATTTGGGGTAGATCTGGTAATTGACTCCTTTGCGTTTGATGGTCAGTACCAAGGTTGCCCAGTCTACATAGGGGTTGTTCCTTTGCAACCAGCCCACTCCCAGCATAATATCAAACTTTTGAAAATTGATGACGGGACTTTGGATGATAAAATGCAGGTTCTCAAGCATGACAGAGAAGGGGGCAGTTTGCCTTGTCACAGCAATGTGATGTTCATCAGCTAAAACCATGTTTTTAATCCGCAAAGGATCAGTGGTTAGCTTGAACTTGTCCACAAAGCTGCTGTTGACTAAGGTTTGGTCTGCACCCAAGTCCAGGAGTGCTGAACCTGTGTAACTGTGAAAACAGAAAGGGTAAGACATCAGTTTATTGGGATGTCTGGTAATGGTGTAAAGTACTGGGTCCTCTGAGGGCACTTGGATAATTGGACATTGGTACACGTCCTCAGGTTAGTATTCATCATTGGGCGAGTCAGGAGTTATGCAGGGAGAGCTTGGCTTGCTTAGTGCTCTCCCCGGGATTTTCTCTTGTCTTGGTTGCCTTGTGTGGCAGTGATACAAAAATGGGTACAGCTTGACTGGCTGTTGTTCCTGTTTCCATGTCCATTGGTTCCTGCGGGCTTATGGTTTGCACTGTTGTTGTTCCCAGGGGGTGGTCAACTAGAACGCCTGGCTGAGTGAGAGTCTTTGGGTCTCTCTCTTTTTCCAGTTTGCACTTTGTGGAGAGCGTTGGACATTTGTTCTGCTTTCTCTGCATTGCAGTACTAACTTTGCAGGTTGATTACCTGATCCAGGTTTATGTGTCTCATTACGTGCAACTTGAGAGTGTTGTAGTACATGAGGTGGGTAGGTGGAGTGTCAAAGGCCATATTGGAGGGAGCATGTAGTTAGAGTTCCTTACAAGCGCAGGTGAGCTCCTTCACTGTGCCTGTTTGGGTTAGATTCTTTACTTGCTGTATGGTCATGAGTGTGGTGTCCTTCAGCACAAATCTTGCCAAGAAGTCCTGCTTGAAAGTTTCCCAATCCTTCTTGGTTTATTCTTTGTGCCACTTGTTGCACCAGGTGCCAGCGTCATGCGTCAGACAGATGGAGATCTCTGCAATCCAAAATTGTTGCAGGCATTCCATTTGGGCCAGCTTGCTTTGGGCAGATTGGATCCATGCTGCAGTGTTATTGTTGTTGGCTCCTGTAAAAGGCTCCAATGCAGTGCTTTGCAGTCTCTGAGCTATGTATGCTGGCATGGTGCTCTTGTTGGTTGCCTGGGGCATAGCAGCAGGTGCCTGGAAGAACCCTTGCGCTGACAGGGTGTTGAAGGCGGGGAGCGGGATCACCGTGTTCTGGTACAGTACGAAGCCATCCGGTATTTTGG
This sequence comes from Entomophthora muscae, assembly GCA_014839935.2. NCBI lineage: Eukaryota > Fungi > Entomophthoromycota > Entomophthoromycetes > Entomophthorales > Entomophthoraceae > Entomophthora > Entomophthora muscae. The sequence continues at coordinate 513,223 of QTSX02001452.1, read as the reverse complement.
CACCTGGCGTGTATGGCATCCAGTCTACTGGGAGGCCAGACATGATTCTATCAAGGATTTGTTGGCCGCGGCAATTACAGGCAACAGGCGGAATCTTGGGGAATAAGGTAGGATGGAAAATCTACCTGTGCTACCAATGTTGTAACTGTGCTGTTTTAGCAGAATTACAAGGGGAAATATTTGGAAACTAGATAATAATCTTTATTGAGAGATAGTGATTATATAGCTATTGTGAGTTAAGTATAAGAGGAACATGATAGTGTTGATCACACGGTGGGATGGTGAAGGGGGTGGCCTGATCCTGGTAATGAGTCAAGCGCTAAAACGAGGTATCCACCATAAGGGATTATCATTTGTTCATGTTGTTGGATTTGGGATTTTGAGTCAACTTCCTAGTCTGGCTTCAAGTGACTGGATAATCGGAGTGTGAGTCGCGAACCTGCTTACTCGGAACCTTGCTGGCGGATCGAGCCTGCTGTTTTGACACTGTAAGTTTTCTGTATGTCCCTCTCCCTGAAGTGACCTTGCCCCCTATCTGCCTCTCTGGTGGAACTTCCTCCTCCTACAGTCTCTCCTCTGCAGAATGCTGTAGCCCTTGGTTGTACATCCTGGTTGCTGACAGGCATGCTGCTGATGGGAATAAACGCCTATCTTCCCAACTGTCTCCCACCTTGTCCTGGTGGACCCCCATATGAGCATCCATTCTGGTACTTCACTGGATGGTGTCTTGGTGGTTGCTTCCCCAGGATGGGAGCCAAACTCAGTTAGTTTAGCCCCCTCTCTTACACTAACCAAAGCTCCCATAGATTTTTGGTTTGGCTTGGAGTTATTGGGGATCAAGCCTGGTGTGATGCTGGAGGTCCGGGCAGGTTTCTCAGTTATCATCTGGGATAGCGGGTAGCTATGTTGGGGCAAATCTATCCCATACCATCCTATTTGGCTAGATAGGTATCTGTCCTTCTCGGACAGTTTAGGTTTCTTTATTCTCCTCGGTTCTGGGGATGACTACCCAGTGCAGCTTTGGCAATGACAGGGAAATTCCTTTACATCTTAGGATTATTGAATCCACCCTCTCGTAGGTGACTGTGGTTTTAGAACAGGTATAACGGATGCATTGGATTCAGAATAAGGCGGCTTTTCTACTTTTAATTGAATGCTGCGAGTAGCCTTGCTTTATTGGGAAAGCTTTCTTGTGCATCTCACAAGAAACAAAGCTGCCAATCATATCCTTGGTGGTTTGGCTAGCTCATTGACTTGATTGTAAGGCTCACGTTATAAGTACCGATGGAGCTAACTTAAAGTAGTATTTGTGTTTAGCCTGATAAGCAATTTTCTTGAGAACCACGCTTTAAAGCTTATTCGAAGAAAAATATAATTTAAATATGTATCTCTCTAGAAGCCAGATGTATTTAAATGTTTGGTAGGCAGTGGCGTGAGTCAAATAGGATTCAAAAGCTCAAGCAAGAATAGTTCAAACTACATGTGAGAGAAGTCAAGTTGAATTCAGGAGCATCATCTATTTGCTATGCTTTTGCCATCCCAAACTATCTGCAACGCTAAGCTGGGTCTTGATGCGAGCTGAGAGTTGTTCGTGAAAAGGCTTGATGTTGCCGTTAATAAGGGTAGTGAGCGGTGAGCGGACGGCTTCAAGTTGCGATTGGAAGACAAGTGTGGTTTTTGAAGCAAAGTCTTGGTCCAAGCTTTTGATGCGAGATTCGAGTTCGTCCATACGAGTGCACCACGTCCCATATGACTTAAAAGTTACATGGAGTGTAGCATAGGCTAAAGCAATAACGGTGTATGGAAAGTAAGGATCAGGTACAGTTGAAAAGAGGGTATATCCTGCCAGGCATCCTCCTCCAATGGCTGCCGAAACCCTTAGATAGAGCTGTTCTTGATATTCTGAAAGTGCTTCAACAATGGAATTGAGATCAAGTGTGCCCCGCATAAGGCGCACTTCTTGATGAAGGATTGGCAAGTCTACTTTAGGGAGCACAATATTTGGGCGATCAGAGGCAAGGTTGACAAGAGCTGCACTGTTTGAATCCCAAAACTTTTTGAGTTGTGCTCTGGAAAACCCCTGGTACTCAGCCAAAGTTACTTCGGTCTCATAAAAGGGAACCTCTGGAAGGAGCAAGTGGATCTTGTGTAAGTATTTAGGAATTCTAATGAAAGCTAGCTTCCTTGGGGAAAGTTTAGCAATGATTGAATTTGTTTCAAGCTTGAGTGTCGCAAGGGTGGTTTCAAAGCCTTGCGTCAATTCTGCCTCCAGGAATGCTAGAGCTTCTAGTGTATCCTTTGAAGCCTTGAGTAGTGAATCTGAATGTTTAAGCCTCGTCATTAGATTTTGTTTTGCTATACGAATGAAATGCTGCTGCACACTTGCGTTGCGCTGCTCCTTGGCAGCGTTAAGTTCGTTGAGATTGAGTTTATTCTTAATGGTGTTGTGTAGCGCAAGCATTCCTGAATGAGTCCATCCGTATTGGTAAAGGGAGGCGTTGGACGGTGATTTTTTTAGTAGCTTAAAGGCTTCAAGCCCTTGAGAAATTCTCACTTCATGGACGGGAACTTCAATTGAGACTCGATTGCGGAATAGATGTCTGATTGCCGTGGCAAGAGTAGAATCTTTGCTGTCGACTATTGCATGCAGTCGATTGGTGAAAGTAGAGGCAAAAAGGTGCTTATTGAAGAGGTCAACCAGATCGAATGCCGAGTTGAAATCTTTAATTATTACAAAAAGATGGTCTCCTTGCAGATCTAAATGCCCCAAAGTATCGTAGCCCTCTGTGGCTAAAAGGTTGACGCTATTTTTAGAAAAGTGCTTAGACAGGGGAATGTTGCAGGTAACTCTATGCTTAGTTGGCTGGGCGAGGTTAGAATAACTGAGTAAAGGAGGTTCCTCAAAGCAATTCAGTAGAGGTACTTCACAATTTTCAAAGTATACTTCTAGATGATCCTCTTTGTTGAAATTCCGTGCGAGTGCTCTTAGTTTGGAGAACTGTGGCTCGAGATCTTGGTGAAAGGGGGATTCGACAAGACATTGGATAAGGTTTATGGCGCATTCCAGCTCTCCATCCTTGGTAATAACTAAAAAAATGTCAATAAAATTAAAAGATCCTTTCACACAAATAAGAACCAATAACCAAAGCTCATATATATTTCTAGTAAAGTATGTAGCCTTCTGAATCAACGAACTTGAAAAATTTAATAAAATGATACAGAAAAATCACATAAACTACAAAGTATAGTAGCATATAAACCTTTAACCCGCTCAACTTGGTAGGAAGGGATCTCGAATTTTACCATTGAATGTGAAAGGCTCCTTTTGAAGAGTTCCCTCCATAATTTTTTCTATAAATGTACTATCCAATAGTCCATAATTATCAGGGGGGATAAAGTACCAAGTGAGTTTTCTATATTCCGCTATAAAATCTTCCAGAGTTTGACCTTGAACCGATATAGGCTTCTGGTTCGGCTGATCGCGAGCAGATCTCTCCCCCGAGCAACTAGACGGCTTAGGCTCGATGGTGGTAAGAGAACGAACCGGTCGAAACTTTGAATTATTTATCAGATTAATTCCTGGCTTGGCTTTAAAGCAAATCGACAAAAACGCAATTGAGTGGTTACAGCGCAAGTTTGCCAAAGTCCCAGCTGCTCTAAATTTAGACCATCGAGTTAAGGGTAGCTGATATATGCTTGGCCAATTTACCAGCCGCTGTTTGGCAACTGGGTATATGCTCTGATTGATCATGGAGTGTTTGCCCTCATTCATGAAAAGTAATGAAATAGCCTGGTTAAACTTATCCAAGCTCTGATGTCAGACAGTTTGATTTAAAAAGGTCGGGGAAGGGACATTGACCCCACCTCCGTTGATCTACTGCAGTTCGATCTAAAAAGCCTTGGAATGCAACCTGACCAAGCAAACCAGAAAAGAATTTGGAACCATCCAAGCTTCTATAACCCAGCCAGCTCCAACCTTGCACCATTATACAAAAATGCAGTTCACCTCCTTAAGAGCGACAAGGAGTAAGGATACCCCAAATAATAAAGTATCCCCATGCACTCTGTATCAGAGCAGTAGACCACTTTAACCAAGCTATCAAAAAACTTGGCAAAATGATGGTGGATACGCATCTAGAAAACGATATCTAGAAATAGCCCATAAAGAAACCTTATATCAAATTTCCAGCTAAGCCGTGCCTGATAACTTTAAATGTCAACAAAGGCCCAAAACATTTCAAAAACAATATAAAAGGCACATGGCTAGACTCAAAACCATCCAAGGATACCAAATCTTTAATAAAATGTGACGTCTGCTAGTACCAACTATAGTTTGCAAAGCTCCAAAGCCAACACACCCCAAAACTGTGATGTTTCTATAATGAAATTTGGCTCTATATTATAAATCTATATACTGAAACTGAGGCAAAAATAAAAAATTAAAGTATTTATTGGAAGAGTAAATTGATCAGGCTTTAGCCCCAAGAGCCTTGACAATGCCTTTGAGATGGGCCAGGCGGCCTTCTTTGATGTAATAGGCTAAACCCTCCTTAGCAACACTTGCAAACTTGCCCTGCTGGTCAGCATGCTTAGAGGTAACAGCCTCAGGGGAAGGCGTGGAGGTGTTACCAGGTATTTTTTTCTGAAGGCTGCTTAAAGGGGATAGCCTTGAGCTTTTGGGCCTTGGTGAAAGTGATCTTGCTCTTGGGGACCTTTGAAGTTTCTTTGGTAGTAGACTTGGGAGGCATCTAAGAGTGAACTAGTATCAGAAAAGTACAGATTTGGGGGCAATTTTCAAAGTAAAAAATGGGAATGCTTTCAGTATAAAAGTATACAATATTTCTACATATTCTTGTAGAGAATACCTCAATATATATAATATCAAAAAGCGGTAAATGAGCTTGTCTAAAAATATTTTTTATTGGTAGCTAAAGTGTGCAAACTTTAAGTTTTTGGCCGCAGCTGCCTTTCTAGATGCTGTATTCTAAGATGGCGTTTTTGAGATGGTATTGGGAAAAACATAGTGATTTTGGATTTTTTATTTTTAATTTAATCTTTTTGTGGTAGAGCTACCTCAACTGGGCCAAAGAGTAAACTTGGATTTCTCAAAAATCTAGCTTTTACAACTGGGGTTAATAAAGTACCCAGTTGTTCAGAGGAGATCAAAAAATACATGTATGCAAATTTTCAGATGTTTTATTAAATTCTTTACTATAGTGAATTTAGGCATCACAGTGTACTTTTTTAAAAGTGGAAGCAGTCTATTTGTAGTGGCGTGCTTTATATGATGTCCTACAACACCATATGTAAAAATAGGTTAGTTCTTGTGCTGCATTTGGTGCGCACCACTCCAATTGGATGCTTAGAAGCCTAGTGGGCTTGTAATAAAGTGTTTTGTGATTGTATAAACACCCCCTTTTTATATATAAAATCATTAGCAAAACATTTTATTGTTGAAACCCAAATGTCAATCTTCCTTCTATGATAAAGAATAAAATCATTATATGTGAGTTGTTTTTTTAATGGCTGTGTTACATGAAGGCAGTTCTATCAAAGTGGTGCTAATTTGGGTTGATTTATTATGTGAGGTTGCAAATTAACACCGTACTTTTTTCATAGTTAATAAGGAAAAGGCTCAGACTTACCACAAAAAAGTATAATAATTATTGGGTTTCAGATGCCGTTTTCTAGATGGTGTCTTTTGTGATGGCATATTTTAGGGTATGAGTGATTTCATACTTGAAAAACCTTTGTCAGGATTTTTTGGACAAACAATGATGGCAACAATGACAGAGCCCACAGATTATAATTACAATAGTAAAGTGTCATAAAAGAATAATATAAAAATTATATATGAAATCAGCAGTAGAATTATGATTGTTATGACAAAAATCACCCAATATTAAGTGCCACTGCGGCGCTTAATAAGAAGTTGTGGCAGTGCCTGGAATAAATTTTATTTGGTGCCGTGACGCTTAGCGTAAAGCTGTAGTAGTGCCTAAAAAGAATTTTAGGCACTGTGGTGGTGCTTATTATTGGAAGGGTTCTGTCACAACAATCATAATTCTACTGCTGATCATATATATGATTTTTATATCATTCTTTTATGTCACTTTGCTATTGTAATTCTAATCTGCGGGCTCTGTTAGAATTGTCATCATTGCTTGGTCAAAAATCCCAATAATTACAATGAAATCATTGTTTTTCTTACCCATACAGAGCTTAATAAAATACTATTTGTTACAAATACAATTGGCCAATGTCTTCATAATCATCATATTCCAAGACATATAGTTAGTGTGTATGCCTGCCTAACAATCCTTCTGTCAAAGCTGTTGTTGTACACCAAGTTTCAATAACCTCATTTGGATAACACACTTTTTTATTTGATTTGTGATAGTGTTTTTATGATGTGGTTTTTTGAGATGCCATATTAGAAACCAATATGTAAAAATCAAATATTTAATAAAATTTCATTAAGCTTTTTAATTTTGCTGATGTAAATCCTGACTCTATTCTAAAAAACTTTCAAGATGATGTCTTTTGAGATGGTGTTTTCTAGATGGTGTATTGCACCCTAAGATCAGTGCTTACTAAAACTTTTTTAAAAAAATGTTAGTGTACAATAACAAAAAAATTATAATGTTGTACTCATAATGGAAATCAGTCTATATCATATTAATTTATATACTACTTATTTAAAGAGATTAAAAAATTATTAAGGAACCAATTAATTTTAATAGTTTTTTAGAGTGACATGGAAAAATTATTGTTGATAGACATTTTGATGTATTATCAGACCTTTTTAAAGAAAGATAAAATGAGCTTTATATTAATAATATATTATATTTAAAAAAATAAAAAGCAAGAAAAAAGAAATTGATTTCTTTAATAAATAATAGATACATTTTTCTAAAAAAAGAGTTTTATATTTATGAAAGAAGCTTTAGGCTTAAAAACTGTCTTGAAAGAAGAACTTTACATGATTACCTAACATATTTTCATAAGATCTGATGGACTATGTTCTTCACCTTTGATATTTGAATTTATCTCACAGGATAAAAAACAATTATACTTTATAAGTATCTGATTATATCAGAAAGAGAAAAGGTTCAGAAATTTCTAGCTGGTCAAGTTAATAAGTTGGATGGATTACAAGAGGATACATTTCTAATATGGTTGATAATCTTTCAAAAACATCATATTTTCCTTATCAAAACTAAAATATATTTATTCTGGGCCAAAAATAGGATAATATCATATATAGTTTTAGGACTACTATTTGTGAGAGAGGGGGCCAAACTAACTAAGTTTAGCTCCCATCCTGGTGAGACAAACCACCAAGATGCTGCCCAGTGAAGCACTGGAACGTCCACTCTAAGAGGGGACCAGAGGGAAGACACCAGGGACAGTTGAGGGAAGTAGGAGTTCAATCCCATCAACGCCATTCTGATGAGCAGCCAAGGCGTACAAGTGGGGAAAAGGGTTGGCACCACAGGTGCTAGGAGGGGCACCAAGTCATTACTCTCCAGATGAAGGGAAGAAGACACAGGTACCTCCTCAGCTAGGTAAGCAAGCAAGGCACAATCAGAGGAGTTCAGGTCCAAGTTGTTGCAGGTCATACTTTTAACTAGAGCCTATCCAGAGATAAGAAGATCACTAGGGAGGTGCAAAAGGCTAGAGGGATCATTGTCCACAAGGCAAGCCAAAGAGGATATGTTAGACCAAAGATTGGGGAAAGTAGTCCAAAGAAACAACAAGAAGGGGGCCAAGGAAAAACCACAAACTTGAGGACAGAGAGTATCATAGTTGTGATCATTAGAATGATTGGAGGCCAGCGGTAATGTTCCTGGTCCTTTTTATTTTAAAATTTGGTTAAATTTGAGAAGCTTTAGGAAAATCTAGAAAAGAAAGTGTCAAAAAGCTTGGGTGGGCTTGCAGTTGGCCTCAGATAGCTTTAAAGGTGTCAAATTCAAGAGCGGGTTCAAAATCAAGCAAAAACAAGATAAATTTAATATAACAATAGGTAATTATATTAATTATTAACTTGAAATTAGAGTTTGAAGTGTAGTTTTGAAAGTTTAAGTTTTTAAGATAACAGCTATACACTGGTGCTTCTTCTAGGGATTTTGAGAAAGCTGTCAGGTTTAAGCAAAACCAGGGAAAGGTAATAAACATTAAGAAAATGACTAACACTTTTAAAGTTTACAAAAGAACTCCAATAAGAGTTCAAACTTAATAAAATTATCAAAAGTGTACAACAAGATCCAAACTTTAATGTAACAAGAGAATAAAAAGCAGGGGACTGAAAGTCTCCTTTGCTAAGTTAAAAGGAGGAGTGTTGTAAATTATGAGTCACATGACCACCTGAACTGACTCTAATTGGCTAGGGGAGAAATTTTGCTGGCCCATGCCAGGGGGACTGGAGAGTTGCAGGCTAATTTCCAAGCTACCATCTGATTAGCTGGAGTTGGTTTTAGAAATTTGTGAATCATTTGACTTTGTGGAAATTGATGTGGAATCACTTGATTGGCTACTTTTAACTGTTTTTAAAAGCAGGCAATACCAAGCCAATAAGAAGTCCAAATTAACCAGTGTTTCTTCCCAGGGGGAAACAAAGGTTGAGTGATCTGCAGGGCAAGCTAATAAAAATCATTTGTCTACAGTGTGCGCCAAATCCCCTAAAGAATTAAGCGGCTTAGCTGGCATTTAGGAGCTTTTCTTAGTGTGATGTGGGGATATATTTCAATCCAAAGCCAAAGTGGGCAGTGAATTTACACTATTACTCTCTTATACAATTTATCATGAATGTGGGTTTACTTTGATAAGGAGTGCCTTTTGGGGAAGCTTCAGACATGAAATTAAGAAGGAGAGAAGTATATTTTATTGGATAATACTTTAGACTTATATAGCTTTAGCTATGGCAGAAATTTTAGTTAGATTAAACCTAGGGGTTGATCATGTGCAGGATGGGTTCAAGTTGCTGTATATTTGAACAGTCATGGGATATTGGTTTGTTGCCATTTCTGGTATGTCAAACTGGATATTGGAAAGACACCAAATTGGGCAATGACTGGATGTTAAGTGGGCTGGCAGTAGCCAGAATACTTGTACATCCAGATCCTCAACACCCCCCTTGAGGGGTTACTCTGGTACATCAGGAGGGGGCTTTGTCTTGACAGCTGCTGCCTGATGTTCCTGGAGTTGTTTACTAGTTGTTACCAATTGGGTTGAGTGCTCTCCTTTGCTAAGGCAGAGGCAGGATCTGTAGTACTTCTTTGTGATGGGCTCTTTGGCGCCCTGAACTTAACCAGGTAGGTGTTCTTGTCTGGTCAGTATTTAATGATTATTCCTGGTCCCCTGTGTACTGAGTCTAGCTTCTTTCTGTTCCCAGCCAGGACCCAAATGGGGGAGTTGATGGGAAGTGGTTCCTCTGTAGAGGTTACCTTTTGTGTTTTGAGCCTTTTTGTTTCTGCTATTTAGCTTTAAGGCGTATATGTTGTAGTCTTGGTGCTTGTTCCACTGTGGGAGGTTTTCTTGGGGGAATCTTTATGTATGGTTGGTTGTTGCAGGTAACTATCTCTGGTTTGTACCTGTATGTTAGTTCAAACAGTGATTAGCCTGTCCCTTGATTGGTGCGGACCCAGGATACTAATAATACATGTTTCACATATAGTGGCCATGTGTCTTTGGCTTTGCCATCCATTATTTTCTCAAGGGTTCTGATAAAACTGCCGTTTAGGCGTTCAACTCTGCTGTTGGCATGTGTGCCTGTAGGGCAAGTTTGTGGAATGTTTGATGTTCTTTGCTTTTAGGTTGCTGTTTACTACGTGACCAGATAACTCTTTTGCTCCATCAGTTATGATATAGTCTGGAGTACTGTAGTCAGCTATGATTGCTTTTTTAATGAATTGGTTTATTGTTTCTGCTTTGTGATCCTTTGTTGCCCAGCAGATAGGCCATTGTGTGGCAAAGTCAATGCTACAATCAGGAAATGTTGCTTTATTTTAGTTTCTGGGAAGGGTCCCACTAAGTCCAGTCCCCAGACCTTGAATGGTTTGGGGTCAGGTACTGGATTAACTGCTGGCTGAGGAGCTTTGGTGCTGGTGTATTTTTTACACACTGTGCACTTTTTCAGAACATCAATTATGTCTTGTTTCAGATTAGGCCACCATGCTATCTCTTTTAATGTGAGGTATAGGTTGTTAGCCTTTGTGTGCCCTAGTAGGTGGTGATATCTTAGTATAGTGTCAACTCTCTGTGCAAGTGGGATGTAGGGAAGATGTTTGTCTTTAATAATGTGTTAAACTGCGCCATTTGATACATGGAAATGTTTTTTATACCTTACTAATGTATCATGGGTTAGTTAATGTGTGGAGGGATCTTTTCCTTTTGTTTTATACTCAGTTTTATATAGGTTGGGCCAGTCAGGATCCAGGTGGTCAGGGTAATCATCTCTTGGCTGACATAGCCTAGAGAGAGCATTGTTCATGACCATCTCTGCCCCCTTTTTGTACTGGATTTCCAGGTTAAGCTTCTCAAGCAAGGACATCTATTTGGCTTGTTGCTGTGCAATTGTGTTCTGAGTTTTGAAATAGATTAAGGATTTATGGTCAGTTAGTACTTGGACATCTAAATTTCCTTCTAAGTAACATCTCCATTTCTTGCATGTGTGATAAATTGCTAGAAATTCCTTGTTGTATATTGGGTACCTCTGCTCAGTGTTGGTTAATTTTCTGCTTTTGTAACATACTGGCAGGAAGTCTTGCTGCCCTGGCTGGCAGATGTGTAGGACTGTGCCAATGGTGGTGTCACTGGCATCTGACTCAAGCTTGTAGCACCTGTTATTGTTAGGGTATTGCAAGATTGGTGCTTTAATCAAAGCTTGTTTTAATAGCTGGAAATTCTTGTTGCATTCTGGAGTACAGATGAATTTCTTTTTGGCATTACCTTTGGTTAGGTCATTGATTAGTGTGATGAGCTTTCTGCAGTCTTTAATATATTTCCTTATGATAGCTACCATTCCAAGAAAGCATCTTACTTGTTTAACAGAGGTGGGGTGTTGCATGTTATTTATGGCTTTTATTTTGTCTGGATCTGCTTTGATGCCACTATCAGAGATAATGTGGCCCAAGAACAAGAGTTACTTTCCCATAAATTGGCACTTGCTAGGCTTGGCAAAAAGTTTGTGCTTTGCAAGTTGATTGAGTGTCTTGCAGACATGTGTGAGGTGTTCCTCTTTTGTTTTTGAAAAAATGATGATGTTTTTGAGGTAACATAATGTATTTGAGAGGTCATTTAGCCCCTGGTTCATCATGGTGATGAATTTTGCGGGGGTGTTGGTCATCTCAAAGTTCATTACTTTACATTCAAATGATCCAAATTGTGTACAAAATGTGGTCTTTGCTATGTCTTTCTCTTTTACTTCAACTTGATTATAACCAGATGTGAGGTCAATCTTTGAGAAAACTTTTGCTCCAGAGAGCCTTGCAAATAGATCTTCTGAGTGGAAGGGGGTATTTATTTTTTACTGTACTTGCATTTAGTTCTCTGTAGTCATTAACTATGCAAAGAGATCCTTCCTTTTTCTTTACAAAGAAAACTGCTGCCCCCCCACAGGGATACAGACGGGAAAATGAATTCTTTGGCTAGATTGTCCTTGATATGGGTCTTGAGTGTTTGGGTCTCCATGGGGGAGAGTCTGTAGAGGGGTGCAGGTTTAGGCATGGCTTTGCATAGGTCAATGCTGTGTTTGATCTCCTGCTCAGGGGGTAACTCTGCAAGCTCTTCTTTAAATAGATGAGTGTATTCATTTAGGAGTGCAGCGTGTTCTGGGCATTGGATCTTTTGTGTTTGTATGTTATTGAACTCAGTGCACCTCATTACTTGGAGGTTACTATCTTTGGTTAGATGTTCTGAGTTTTCTTGGTTTACAACCTGGACAAATACTGTTTCTCTTAGGATGAGATTGTTAGGTTCTTTGAGGATATTAAAATTGACTCTGTTATGTTTGATGGTCATGGTTTTTGTTTTCCAACATATGCTGGGGTTCACCCAGGTGAACCATTACATGCCTGCTACAGTGTTGTAGTTTATGTTGTTAATGACATGTCCTTTGATGGACATTTTTATGCCTTGGAGGTCAATTCTGAAGGGTGTTGTTTTGCCTTCAAGTAGAACTTTTGATTCTTCTGTCATTCTGGCGTAGTTGAAGTTGGATTTGATAACTGGTATCTTGTATTTGGTTAAAAATGGTTTGCTAACCATAGTGTGTTGTGCACCAGAGTCAAATAAAATTTTATGTGTATGAGATTTATAAGTGCATGGATAGACAAGAAGTTGTGAGCAATCTTTAATTTTTACATTCATAAAAATAGAGGATTGCAGGACTCGTGGGATGCAAGCAGCAAAGTTTGTGCCTTGGTACAATTTCTTGTCAGTTTGGGGGAAATAGGGGCACTTAAGCCTGTTCTCACTCCTTTTTTTCCTGTTCCTCTGTTTTAAGACCTTCAAGGTCATATAATGTGGGATCAGATTCATAGCAGGTTGCTGTTTCAGCATTGTTTACTTTGGTGGTGTCCTCCTTCTTGGGACGGGAGCGGTTTGCGCTTTGGCTGCAATTACCATTGTTGTGATTGGAGTTGCTGTTGATATGATTGGTGTTTTGGCGTTTGTTGCCATTAGATTTGTCTCTGCCATTGCTGCTTGAGGAGTGGTTGCCGTTGTATGAAGCATATTCCATGTTTGCATGTTTTTCTGTGTGCTTGGCTTCTGCAATGAGCGCAGGCATGGAGGTATTGGCCTCTGGGCAGATGAGGGCAGCAACAGAGGGTTTCATTCTGTTGATGAATGATGCTCTAGTGTGCACGTTGTCAGCTTGTGCTGGATTTTAGATCTTGTGATGTATCTCTTCAAATTCATTGGCGTAAGCTGTGAGAGTTGTCTTCTGAGGAAGATCACTGAGCTGTATTGCAATGTCTTGGAGGGATTTGGTGATATGGAAATTTTGGGTGATATTGGCTTTGAACTCTTCCCAGTTGTTGAGCTGGTTGTCAGTTTGGCGCCAACCCAGGTGTCAAACCAGTTAGCTGCGGCCCCATGCAGGCGCTTGCTGGCTTCCTGAACCCATTTTTCATGGGGGATGTGGCTAGCACAGAGCTTGGCGGCTGAGTGGTCTAGCCAATTGATGATGTTTTCTTTGTTTTTATCAAAGAACTTTTCAATAACTATGTACTTGATATTAGTAACTTTGCCTGTGGTAGGTGTTTGTGTGTTTGTTTGTGGTTGGAGAGAGCAACTGTATTGAATTATCTTGGAGCATGCTTTGGGCATGACCAGTCCTTTGAATATGGTGCATCCACTAGGTATGTCTTCATTGATGTTGTGGGCACAGAAGTACGTTTTCTGGCAACCACCAGAATTAACTCATTACAAAAGTTGACTCACTGAATGTTGACAATTTGTCAACATTCAGTAAGTTAACATTATTTTACTATTTATCTGCCAAAATTGGAAATTTCCAAAACTAAGCTAATTTTTCATAGTGAATTATTAAGTTGGAATTGCAAAATTAAAAAGGAACAGGGATAATGTCAACACCATTTAAACAAAGGCTTAATTTTAAGCCAAAAAACTAATATAATTTAATATGAAAATGTAAGTTTCTTTGTACTTTTACATTAAGGTCAACTCCAGTAAGTAATATCTGGATGTCAACCCCAAATAAGAATCCATGAGTTTCTTAATAAATTATAAAATATTCTAAAAATAACTATTTTTATATTTTATATTAATGTTTTTATTAAATATATAATAAGATAAGCATTTAACAAAGACATATTCCAACTTTCATAGTGTTCTTTGTATTATTTAGATATTTACTGTTTTTTAAACTCACTGGATAAACTATAGCTTATTTCCAGAAGTCCAGTTAAGCCAAAACGCATATTTTTAAAACTGGAATTCATATATGTATTTATAATGTCAAATTTGTGTCAAATAGATGTGTCACCCAAATTCCAACAAAGGGGTTTGGCTAAGCAAACAAAGTGACATAATTTAAGCAAGATTTAATAGGAGAGTTACTATAAAAGAACACTGACTGCCTGAATGTTGACACCTTCACTGGTTTATTAGTAAAACACTGTTGCTTAACAAAAAGCACACATATAATGGTATGGTAATTCAGGCCAAAGTACCCAGAGCTGTACTTTAGAGTCTGCTCTAAAATCCCTACTATTTAGTTTTCATAAGCTACATATGCAAATCTTTAATTTTTTAAAATTTAAAAATAATCAATTTTGGCCTTAAAAAACCAACTCCAGAAAATATTAACTAAGCTTTATAAGTAGTTTACATAGTGTTTTTCTAGTTTAATACTGACTGTCAGTATGTTGACGTCAAAATTAAAGTGTTTTTTATGCTGACAAACTAAATTAAATATTTTTGACTATTGTGACTACCAGAATGTTGACTTTTTATTTAAACATGGTTTTTTCTATTCTTGACTAATAAACTAGCTATAAAATTACTTTCCATACTTCTATAAACTATTTACTTAATAATAAAAAATAAAACAAGTTAATGTTATTTAACTTTATCTGTGTTTCAACTGATTATTCTTACTTTATGAACTCTACTCTAATTATTGTAGGACAAATCTTCTAAGAAGCCACAAAAGAACCCCAAGTCAACCAAGAAAGTGCCCAAAGCCTCTGGAAAGGCCCAAAGTCCCTACCCCAACAAAAAACCAGCCAAAGAGCCCTCAAAGTAGAGAAGACAAAGGAGAAGACCCCAGACCCTGAAAGCAAAGAGCCCTCCCCTGCCCCCTCCTCTTCTCCAAGCTGGTACCAATCAGAAGGAGATGAGGTTCCACTAAACAAGCAAGGAAGAAAGAAGATACCCAAGAGTCCAGAACCCCAGTCAAGCCCAGATGAATCAAGCTCAAAAGAATCAAGCCCCAAGGAATCAAGCTCATCCCAGTCCAAGAAGCGCAATAATCCAACTCCAGATAATTCCCCTCCACTGCCCAAGGAATCTGCACCTACATCCTCCTCAAGTATCAATAAAGAAGATCCTGATGACTACCTGTCTGACTATCATCAAGCACCAATTGGCCCATGGGATCCCCTAAAAGTTCATAATATATATATAACTTCAAAGGAAAGTTTAAGCTCTCAAAGAAGTTCCCTTGGTTTTTCCCTCTAATGTCTGTCAAAGGAGGTACAAATTTAGTCTGTGATGGCTATGTTTTTAATTGCAACAATCAAAAGAGAGCAGGGAGAAGCAAGCATTATGTGTGTGAAGATAAAAGCTGTGCTGCCAGGATCAACAAAGAAGAATGGGATAAAGTCACTAGTGAAAAAGGAGAGCACACATACAATGCTCCAATCAATCTTATTGAAAAGCTTCTAAAGTGGTACCTCTATCAAATGGTCCCAGTCTCCAAAGACGTCAAGGCTTCTGATCTGACAGTTAAGGCCACCACACATCTAAGTAATGAGAACCTGAAGCTCATCCCTGACCGCAACCAGTTAGTGAAGTACATGTGTAACAAACACTGTGATCTATTCCCCCATAAGAAATCTGCAATGGTCCAAGGAGAGTTAGTATTGACAGAGGAGTTAAAGATGTTCAATGGTGATGAGGCATTCCTTTTACATGATGATGGGCCTACAACAGAGGCAAGAATTATATGCTATGTTACACAACAGAACCTGGAGCAATTAAGAGATTCAGAGACCTGGTTATGTGATGGTATCTTTGCGGTATGCCCCCGCCTTTTTTACCAACTATGGGTTGTACATTCCCTTATTGAAGGTAAGGCGCTCCCATTTGCCTACTTTCTGCTTCCTGGGGCAACAGAAAAGATCTACACAAAGGCCTTTAAAATCCTTCAGGAGGGCATCAAAGCCCTACCCAGTAATAAAAAGAGTCCCCCTGGACATAACACTAGAGCCAATCCAGATGATGATGAAAAGGATGAAGCCACCCTTGCTGCAGAACAAGAAGCTCATGATAAAGCACTTGGCCCCTCAACTATAATCATGGACTATGAAACTTCCCAGTATAACACTTTTGTAAATACCTTTGATGGAGAGGTCCAGGGTGTTTTTTTCTATTATTGACAGGCTGTCAACAGGCAACTAAAGGGTCTATCTGAGCTCAGCAAGCTCCACTGTCTAGATACATCAGGAAAGTGCAAGTTCTTAATTCAGCAGTTTGTAGCACTAGTCTTTGTAAATCCAGAGCATGCTGGACAAGCCTTTGAGCTTCTATGCCAGGATCCATATGCCAAGAAACATGATGGTGCTTTTACCCTTTCATTGAATACTATGAACCACAGTGGATTGGACGTAAGATCACTAAACGCCAGAGCAAGCCCAGAGCCAAAGCCAACTGGAACTGCTACCAGGCAGTTCTTAAGGATGAGATGAAAACAACTTCATCTTTGGAGGGCTGGCATAAACATATCAAGTCCTACTTTGGAATCAAGCCCAGATACAACACCTTCTACAAGCACCTCAAAGTCCAACAGGGGAAGACTGCTGCATTCATCAGAGATATTGAGAACCCCCCATCCAAGAAGAAGAGAACCACCAAAGAGAAACAATATCAAGAGAAGATCAAGGATGTTGTCAAGGCCAAATATAAACTTTCAGAAATTGGGAATACATCAAGAAGATTGCCACAGTTCTTAATGGCAACCAGGTGATCACAGTCTAGCTTTTAATTAAATTTATTGAGTATTGCCTAATTTTGTATATGCTTCTTATATGTTAAGTATAATATTTTTAAATAAATAGTTATTCTAAATAACCCATTAATAGTTTATGATACTGCTTTTATAAAATCATTGATTTTCTATTGATAGTTTGATGCTTTAGACTGTATTACATGGTCTATATTGGTATTTTACTAGTAAAGTATATGTTTTTTGTAGTTTTCAATATAAAAAAACTTTATATTACTGTTTCTGATTATTATATTTTCCTATAATATGTAATTTTTATGTAGTATCTTTTTTGTGTATTGGATTTTTTGAATTTTATAAGTGGGAAAAATATTTTATAGTAAAGATAGCTAATTCCATAGTAGATTATTTTTGAAGTGTATTTTTATGAATATTTTTAATTGCCATGTATAATTTTTTATGGAATTTTTTAAATCTATGTTGTCACATTACCCTAAAAATTATTTTGAAGCTTAATTTTTATTAAATAAAATGTTCAGGAAACAGGTTTCTGCTTATTAAAAAAGTGTTGACATTTAGTAGTCTGTATGAGTTAAAACTTAATACTGACTTTTCAATGCTGTTGACATTAAAGTATTTTTAATACTGATTGTTGACATACATTAAGTCAACTTGCAGAATGAGTTAATTCTGGTGGTTGCCCGTTTTCCAGGTATCCTGGGATGTGGCCTGGTTGAGTACATGAGCAAAGGTGGGCAGGTTCTGTTCAGACATTTTCTCTTTCATTGGTGTGGTCAAAAACCGTAGCTGCTACCAGTGATAAGGAGCGCCTTTTGGGGAAGCTTCAGATATGAAATTAAGAAGGAGAGAAGTATATTTTATTGGATAATAATTTAGACTTATATAGCTTTAACTGTGGCGGAGATTTTAGTTAGATTGAATCTAGGGGTTGGTCATGTGCAGGATGGGTTTGAGTTGCTGGATACTTGGACAGTTATGGGATATTGGTTTGTTGCCATTTCCAGCATGCTAAAAGGTATATTGGAAAGGCACCACATTGGGCAAGACTGGATGTTAAGTGGGCTGGCGGTAGCCAGGATACTTGTACATCCAGATCCTCAACAACTTCAAGAATAAAAGATAAGTAAACAATAAAAGATGTTTGATGTGAATAATTAAACCATTATTATAATTTATAATAGCTATATTTTTAGATTTATAGATATAATTTCTTATAAACCTAACATGGTTATAAATGTTCTTAATTAATTGAGCCAGCACTTAGACTTAATCATAAAGATAATGACACATGCTGATCATTTTTTTCAATGAAGAAACACAACAAACTATTATACTCAGTATTTTTTTATTAAAAAACAATGATCTCAATTCTTGAAATTGTACAGAAAAATTAGCTTATTGTAAGGAATATTCATCCAGGAATTAAAAATTCAGTTCTGTATAGTGTAAGAAGAGCAAAAAATATAAAAATGCTGACTGTGGGGTTCGAACCCACGCCTCCTCAGAGAGTGCATCTTAAGTGCACCGCCTTAGACCACTCGGCCAAATCAGCTTTTTTTCACAAGATATCTAGTGAATAAAGTACTACTTTTTAACTCAACAAGGATATAACTTAGAAATGCAATTAGATAAGGACTACGTCAATTGTGAATTACTCTTTAATTTAAGCCATATATAATCCTTGAGACCAAGGAAATGAGAACATAATTTAAAAATCAAAGCTTTTTCATAGTTTAAGTTAAATATTATATATAAGGTTTTTTTTAAAATAACTTATCAATCCTTTTATTTATTGTGACATCTATCAGCTTTCTTGCTCAAGAGCAACTTCATTATCAACTCATAGAGCATAGAAATCCTCCATGTTTAAAATTTCCAGAAACTATTTTATTATTTTTTTAGATTTTTGTCAATATATACTCTTAAAAAGTATGTAAAATAAATAAATGTAAACACTTTAAAGGATATAATATACTCTATTTGATATAGAAAAACAGTGCTATATAGCATCATGATAAGTCACATAGTTTTCATGTAAGTCATGATAGTCATGATTGTTTTCCAGGTGTTGTTTCTCATATGATTTAAATGTTTTATCATTTTGCAATATTTGAGTGTGTCAATAGTAATAATAATACTCAGCAATTGTATCATTTCTTGGGGAAATAATTTCATAAGAGAGAGTAAGCAAAGATATTATAACAACCAAGGATAGTTTTCAGTGTTAAATAATTGAGCTTGATGATAAGAGGTATATTTAATTTTTATTTTAAGATTTTAAGAGAAATTATAAAATATAAAACTATTTTTTTGAAAGTGCTAACATGAAGGATGTTACATACTGTATGAGTTAATCCTAGTAGTTGCTCTCTCAAGGATTACAGTAATTTTCAAACATGTTGAGATAAACAAAAACAACTCAGTCTAAAAGCAAAATAAATGTGGATCTAAATCTATTGTAATTTAATATACTTTCCTTGATTTTTGATTTCATTTTAGACTGTGTTGTTTTTGTTTTCAGACTGAGATTTTTGTCTATCTCAATAGGATTGAAAATTACTGTAATTATTGAGAATTTTCTATAAAAAAAGTGCCTTCAATCAGAAATCATTATATGTTCTTATCAGAGAAAATATTTTTCTTTCTTAAAACAAATTAATTTTTTATTTCATAATTTTAAGATATTACTAACCAATGAATTAACAAATTAACATCAGTAGACCAATCAAGTGATTAACTGAGCCAAATAATAGTCTCAACATAAAAATGCAGACAATCAGTTTCAATAAAAATGAATATTTCTTTTCATCTTGAAATAGCCTTTATTTATTATCTATATTCAGGGGAAAGACTTTATTTTAGTCCAGAATTGTCTCAATGTATGAATATTGCCTTAATAAGGTCTAGAAGACCCAATAAATATTTGTTGTTGGGAGTGAAGGCTGTTGAAATAAAATAATTAATGCCAGTTTATTCAAAGACATAATATTTCAGTTCAACATACTGTAAATTTGTAACTTAATGGCAAAAGTGTGGGATTGTGAAATCCTACACCCGAAGTTCAAATCACAATTGTGGTTTGGCCTTTTTTAATTAAATTGATTTTTTGGCATTTTATTTGGATATTTCAAATTGCAGAATCTCATAGACACTTTGAAAATTTCAAGCCAAGCTGCATGTTTCAAGTGGACAAAATGAATCAACTGGAATCATAATTGAATTTTTTGAAGCCATCAATTGCTTTCATTAGGCTTACTATATTTTGTGAGATTTCAGGATTGTCAAATCCAAGAACCAACTTTTAAATCACAATTGAATATCACTATTAAATTCAAAATTTAATTATAGGATTTTGAATCCATATTGAATGCACAGTAAGAAACTAGGACAAAGAAAGCCAAATCAAGAGGCTTTGCTATGACTAAAATACATGAAAAATCCAGTTTTGATAGCCATGTTTATACATGAAAATCAAATACTGTAAATTCAGAACCTAAACGTAAAAATGCAGTATTGTCAAATCATTGGTCCAAATTTTGAATCACTTTTGTGGGATGGCATTTTTTAATTAAATTGATTTTTTTATATTTATATTTGAATTTTTAAAAATGCAGGAACTCATAGACACTTTGCAAAGTTCAAGTCAAACTGCATATTTCCTATGGACAAAATGAATTAACTCCAATCAAATTTGAAGTGTTCAAATCCATCAACCATTTTCATTAAGTTTACTATGTTTTTTGGAATTGCAGGATTGTCAAATCCAAGAACCAAATTTCAAATCACTTTTGAATGCCACTAGTAAACTCAGATATTAATTGTGGGAACTGGAATCCAAATTTAATGTACAATAAGCACACTAGAAAACACCAACCCAAATCAAGAAGCTACACCACAACTAAAATCAAATGAAAAATTCAATCTCAATAACCATGTTTAGACATAAAAAGTGATTAAACTTTAAAATTATCCAAAACTGGAAAGGATACAATATTATACACTTCAAATTGCGGATATAGAAATTCTGTTACTATTCAAGGCTAAATCAAGAGAAAATAACTACTCAAAAATAAACTAATAAATCCAAATAAATACATATTTAATCTAAAATATATTTTATTTTATTTTATTTTTATGGACTATCAATTGCATTTTCAACCAGCTCCTGCACCAGCCTGCAGGGCAGCCTGTCCACAAGGGTGTCCCAGAGGGTCCAAGAACAGACTAAGAACCCAACTTGAGGGGAGTCATGCCAACACACAGGCCTCTCAAGGCGTCATTGCCAGTCAACCACCTCCCACATCCCAAGCCAGATCATACAGCCTGAATCCCAGACAGAAGCCGCTCTCAAGGCCTGCCAAAAAAGTCTCCTACACCAGGATCGCTGGGAGCACTGAGGTTATTTACACCTCCACCGTGTACCCAGTTGTCACCTGGCCCCACACTCTTGATCCAAGAGTTTCTACTTCCTGCCCCTGCGTCTTTGATACATCATATGAGCCATTGGCTACCACTGAAGAGCCATCTGCACCTGTATCATATGCCGTCATTGATGGCACCATCTCAACCAAGCGCTATCCCACCTTTTACACAAAGATTCCCATCTGCTGTGTTGAGCCAGCCAGCCAGCCAGGATGCAGCAGTACCTGTCAAGGGCCGGCATCAGTTGACGGGTAGTGAACGTGAAGCTATCCTCAACTGCTTGAACAGGGGAATGGCAGTTCAGGATATTGCGTCCTTATTTGGTCTTATAGCCAGATACATTTACAACATCAACACTAAATATAGCAACACCAGGAAAATTGCCAAATCCACCAAGGCTAAGCAGCAGCCCAAAATCCTTCAACCTGTTCATATTGATGCAATCAAGCAGTGGGTTACCAAGGATTGCCACCTGGACTCACTTGCTGTCTAATCAATACTTGCCACAGAGTTTGGGCTTTTGGTTTCAAAAACCCTTGTTTACAAGACCCTGATTGATTTGGGCTTCTCCTGGAAGGCCCTTGGAGTTTCTCTGTACAATAGAAATAGCAAAAAAACAACCAAATATTGACACATTTATGCCAAGACTTATCTGGCTCTTAAGGAGACTGGCAACATACAGTTCTTCTACATCAACAAATTGTTGTTTTCCTCCTCAATCAGGTCTAGACATGGGTGGGTTGAGAAGGGGTCCAAGGACGGCGTAGCCCATTGTGCAACTGTCTGTTCCCAGACCTATTCAATGGTAGCGCTTCTTGGTCCTCGCAGGCTGGACTAATACCAAATGATCAAGGGTTCCCACAATAGTAGCACTTTTCTCAATTTTCTCCGAGTTGTCAAGGAGTACCTTTGGATTAATTACTGGGGCACAACCAACATTGTTGTGTTGGATAATGTCAGGCTCCCCAAAGTGGATCTGGTTGTTTCTGAGTTCCTGCCCATCAATAAAAATAGCCATTTGGCCAGCCACTGCCTGGCTGACTGCCCAATGCGACTCCTCTTCCTTCTTCCCTATTCTCCATTTCTGAATCCAATCAAGGAGGTCTTTGGGTGAATCAAAAACAAGGTGAAGAAAGGCCTCCCTCAGGACACCAAAAATCTCTTCAACATTGTTGTGTTGGATAATGTCAGGCTCCCCAAAGTGGATCTGGTTGTTTCTGAGTTCCTGCCCATCAATAAAAATAGCCATTTGGTCAGCCACTGCCTGGCTGACTGCCCAATGCAACTCCTCTTCCTTCTGTCCTATTCTCCATTTCTGAATCCAATCAAGGAGGTCTTTGGGTGAATCAAAAACAAGGTGAAGAAAGGCCTCCCTCAGGACACCAAGGATCTCTTCAACATTCTTGAGATAAGCCAATTTGAAATGCCACCCAATGTGGTGGCAGCTTTCTACAAGCATTTGGAATCCTTCCTCCCCAAAGCCCTGGCCTCTGTGCCAATCAGATAAATGGGCACTCTGGGTTTTATTTTTTTAATTTTTATTTATTTTGTTTTTTTAGGACTCAAAAATTATTATTTATATAATGATGTGATAATGAATTGTATTATAGACATATAAGAATACATACAAAAGTTAAGTAAAATTAATTATACTAGGTATAAGGACTCATATTTTTATTATAATGCACTGAATATTGTATTGACTGTTGCGCTAACAAATAAATAAATTAAAAAAGATAGAAATAGATTAATTTTATTTAAACAATTGTGAATCCTTTTTGGTACTTTGGCTTTGTTAGGCCACAAATTGGACCTTGCAGGTCATCATCTGATCCTTATTATTTCAGTGCCACTATAGCCACACAACACGGAAACCAATGATTTTCATGTATCTCTTACTAATTAGTACTTAGGACGCGGGTCAAGCATATCAAATATATTTATCAAATCATATTACAAGGGAAAGGTAATTCAAGTTCTAAACAATCACTTGTTTAGAATATAAGTGGAGCGGGCCACATGATTCAGATAAATTCAGTTCTTGTTGCTTATTTACATAATAAATGAACCCATACTCAACAAGCCTTTAAATAAAACATTTTTAGTTATTTTTTATTATTTGAAGTGTTTGCAACTATAACTAATGTCTTATAATATATTTAATTATAATGAAAGCTTAGAACCTAAAGGTAGAAATGTGGGATTGTCAAATTCTTTTGCATGAACTTACTAACTTAATGGAGTAATTTTCATCCTAGGACAACTTACTTATTTACAGTAGTTTTAAAAGCTATGGCAACAACTGTGAGATTAGGCTGATTGACCACAAATGATCAGGTTAATCATTGCACACAGATCTTAACCAGTTACACGCTGTAATATCACTGGTCATCATTATATAAATAGATATAGAAGTTATACGCCGTGTAATTGCTAGTTTATTATGAAACATGTAACAATTATACGCTGTATTGTCATTTGGTTTTCACTGATCAAGTGTAGGTTATTATACACCGTGTAATTGTTAGTTTATTATGATAGATGTAACAATTATACGCCGTATTATCAATGATTGTCCCAATGTGACATGATTATACACCGTATATTGCTTGCCTTATTATAATTGATGTAACTATTATACGCCGTATAAACATTAGCTAATATAGTGAATACCACTGATTGCACGGCGTGTAACTATTAAATCATCAATTGTATATCACCTATTCTACCCTACTGGATGTTGTATCAACTCAGCCTCAAACAGCCTGATGGACGTATATGTTCATATCAAACAAGTGATATACAAATGGCTAAGAAATACCAAGTCGGATCAGTATTACACGGCGGATAATCTCTTGAGTCACTAATGGATTGAGTCTGCTATTATACGATATATAATCCTTAATTTGACTTGTTGCATTAATAATAATAAGACTTGCCAACCAGAAAAGGATCACTGATTAAACTCTGCAAATGGAATACCAGAATTATACCTTCCAATATAAGAGGGCTGAACAGGGACAATTTCTAAGCACCAACTAAATACAGCGTAGTTTCCCAGCGCAATAATAGGCGTGTAAGATACAGCCAATTGATAAATGACAGTAGGCTAGCTCAAGAAGAGTGTAGGCTGTAGCTGAAGTGCCATGGACGCCTTCTAAGGCCAGTAGCATATCACGTGCCAAGGACAGCCAATCAGGATGGGTGTAGCCAGCAAAGATAGACCTATTGCAAAGGTAGCCACTGAGAACTGTCTGAAAGGACAAGAACAAGTGTTGTTGCAGTATATATTGATATAGACACCTGAAAAGAAGGGGTTAATAGTTACACCTGGATAGATTGCAGCTGCTGGCTAGATTGTACTCCAGTTTCAATAAACATAATTATCTTCAAAGTTCTACTCTATTGCAGTCTGTAGTGCTCTTTCATAGGATTAGGTAGAGTACATTGGCAATGCTAACATCTATCTGTAGCTTTGAACATACCAGCAATAACTAAGATTGCTCAACAACAACCAAAAATACTTCAGATTTAAACAAAATGATTTCAGATTTGAAAGAAATCCAAGTCACACAAGATTCAGGATTTAAATAATTTAAATTTTATTTGTTAATAAATGAACTGTCAAACAAAAAAATTTCACTAGCCCATTATACAAAATTATATCAAACATCAAGCAGTGTAGTTCAAACCACAAACAAAATGAACTGACACAACAAGTGAAATGGATGAATGCTGTTATGGAGTATATTATAATTCAATCAGGATTCATATGAGGCACCAACAGAAGGACTAAAATAAAAAAATTTGAGCAATCTAGAAGCAAGATTCCACCTCACAAAACAAAATGAACTCGTACAAGATGTGTAGTATGAGCAGCCTAAAATAGAAAAATAGCAATTTAACAGACAATCAGCAGCTATCCAATTTAGGAACAGAGGCATTTTATTCATTTTCATGGATCCTGATTTGTATGGAATGGTTTTGAGAACCTTCCAAATATGGACTTGAGATTACAATAAGAATAAATCATTAAATTTTAAAATTTCTACTTTTAGTGATTTATCCTAGGTTTTTTTTTCAATATGGTTTTCAACAGCAACATCTTCAACGGCGCCAGCAGCCAAGCCAGCAGCAGCCAAGCCAGCTTCAATGAAGGGGTGGCTCAGGGTGTGGAGGCACCCATTTATACCCAAGCCTTTGAGGCGGGTAACAAGGAAGCTGACCTGTTACAGACCCCCAACCCATATGGCTTTGACTTGTTCAAGAGTCACTTAGCGTCTAGCTCTGCCCCTGCTCCTGTACCCACCCTCACACAAGCTGCTTGTCAACCAACCAATCAGGATGGCAACCTTGATTTGGAACAACTTCCTGCCGCTAGCCAACCTGCCCCCTACAGCCAATCAAGCTTCAGCTCCCGTGGTCCAGTTCCCCAAAAGACAAATCACCACACAAATTCTCCAGGAAATTGTGGCACTAAACCTACAGGGTCTGTCATGGGACCAGATTGCTGCCCAGTTTCAATTCACCTGAGCCACAATAATGCAGGAATTCAATAACTTAATGAATAAGGGGAATCTGATTAGGAGAGCCAAGAAGCCAAAGAAGGCCCCCAAGTCCCAAATCAATGAGGCATACCCAATAATACTTGACTTCCTCCAGCAGGACCCCAAGCTTCCCCTAACCCAGGTCTGCAAACAGCTTGTGCACCATAACATATGGGTCTCCAAGTGCATGGTGCAGCTCTGGATGCACAGAAAGGTGGCTTTCATATGGGTTCTTACCAATTTTGCTGGCAACCAATGGGATGGCGCTGAGGATTCCCTGTATGATAAGGCCATCAAATCAACCCTGGTCTGATGCTTGACTAGTCTATCAGATGACGTCATGTTTATCTCCTACTACAATTTATTGATTGTGTTTGACAATTTTGGTGAGCAAGGAAAAGCCACTGCCAAGAATAGAAGGAAAAAGGTCAAGAAGGGGACATTCATTGGTGCATTTCTGGCTGTTTCAGCCAAGGGTTTTGTCTACTATTGGACAAACCCAGATTTTATCAATGGCTATGAGTACAGCCACATCCTTGGTGGATTACTTGACTCCTGGGATGGCTCAAATTCCAAGCACCAGGTTTTCTTGAGCCACCAGATGGAGGGTAGCTCCACTGCCCTTGAGGCCATCAAGCAGCGCGGGCACCAGGCCTCTGTGTACCCAGCTGACCACGCAGACATCCATCTGGCTGATGTTGTCTTCTTTAACATTGGAGATACACTCCGGGAGCGCCACTCTCAGGCTTTCAACAACCTCTATCTTGGGGTCCTTGACCACATTTTTCTCTTTGGCTACCAAATGGTGGCTGATTTGTTTGCCCAAATTGTCTTCCATGTGAATATGGGCAACCAATCACAGAAGGACAAGCGCCTCCCACCTTGTGCCACAGCCACCTACCAGCCCATCTAGTCAATGACAGACAAGGAATATGACAAGTGTTATATGGCGGCCATCACGCGCAATCCACCTACTCCTACCCCTGCCACCTTCCAGCCCCACCCACCCAATCCAGACCCCCCAGGCCAGCACTTCCTCAACATCTTCCTTCCTGCGCTATTCTGCCTACTAGGCATCACTCTTCACCGCCCCAATAAACCCCCTCTTGCCAAACATTTTCTATTTATATTATCTAGATTTTGAATTTAAATTGTTCATGTTATTTTTGTTTATAGTTGGTTTTATTCTTTATGTTCAGCTTATTTCTATAAAATCATATATTTACTATACCATGTATCTAGATCCAGAACACAGTTCTTTTTAGTACCCAAACACAGCCCCTTGTGAAATATTAACAACAATTTGGTGATCAGTTAAATTTGAGTTAGAAAATTATAGGTTAACTGTTTTTAGATAAAGTTGTTACTGATCCAAATTCAAAACCTTAATGATAAACTTTAAGCCAATCAGGAGTCAAGTGATAAAGTGATTGTTGTGACATAAAGGGTCATTCAATAATTCTTTGATGCATGTGTGCTAATTAATATGATTGGCTGGACCTTTTGCTATTGTACGCCATTGCTGCTATGGCAAGTTGTTGGTGGACTTGTGCTAACCCAGAAGCTTATTGGGCACTAGTCCACCAACAACTTGCTACAGCAGCAATGACATACAATAGCAAAAGATCCAGCCAATCATATTAATTAGTGCACATGCATCAAAGAATTATTGAATGACCCTTTATGTCACAACAATCACTTTATCACTTGGCTCCTGATTGGCTTAAAGTTTATCATTAAGGGTTTGAATTCGGATCAGTAACAACTTTATCTAAAAACAGTTAAACTATAATTTTAACTCAAATTTAGCTGATCACCAAATTGTTGTTAATATTTTCACAAGGGGCTGTGCAAAGTGCCAAAAATAATATGGTAATTAAGGAAACAATGCCAACACAAAGCAAACAACACGTATTGAGATGAGCATAAAACATATATAAAAATGTCAGAAATTGCTTCCTTGACAACAGTTATCCAATAGTTGAAGACCTATTACAACTTCCAAATTTGGATGATCTAGGTTACTGCAACTCAATTGATTGTCAATTAATTGTTCCTATGCCCCACAGTGATGCAGATGCAAGTAAAACCTGCAAGGAACTCAGTGCTATCATGCATCTAAAATTAGCTTGCATCATGATTCCTGCCACTGCATGTGAGGCATTACATCTGGGTTTCAAACTCATCAAGTCTGTACTCCAAATTTCACCCCCCCTAGTATAAAAACCCCCATCCCAATCCCAAGTTAATTGTTTGATTAACATTTATTTCTACAATAAAGCAATCTTGCCCTATTATTCATTTGAGAGTTTAATAGTACCTCCTAGTCCAGATGATTAGAATCTCTTATTTGTGGTCTGTAGTCACCATCTGGCTCTCCTTGTTCCTGCCTTATATTATATCTCAGGGGCCAGCTACCTTGTGCTTCCCTGGTCCTTGCCCAACCTCTACCTTATAGCTAGAAGAGCTATCTCCTGTTGTAGAGAGTAATGGACCCTTTTTTGATTCCCCAACTGTATTCTCCTCTATAAAGAGGATCCCTTACACACAATGGGTAAAAAGATGGGATATTTTAGTAAATGGGAAAACAAAAAGGAATAAACAAAGAGGCAATAGTATCAAAATAATACAGAATTTATTGGGGCAAAAGCTATAAAAACATATGAAAAGGTTAGTAAAAAATCATTGAGAGAATTAGAGAAGCTTTTGAAGGATCTCAAATTGATAATTGCCAAAATTAAAGACATTGACTGCAAGGTCAAGGCAAAAATCAAGGCTGCTGTCCTTACAGGGGATAAAATTGAAAAGGTGTCTGCCAAGGCACTCATGGCCAAGATGCCAGACACTCCCAAAACAACAATTGAATGGCTTTTAAATGTCCAGAAGCACGTTGTGGAAGGCCTTCAATTCAAGTCCTTTGCCCTCTCTGTGCCGTCCATCTGGATTGGCAACCCTGAGATGTATGAACATCTCAAACCTGCAAAGCATGCAAGAACTGTGGACACTGAATTGCCAGCACAATTACTTGCTCTGAGAATGGCAAAGCCTGCTGAAGCCGCTGGCCAGGAGGAAACTTGCAAAGGTAATATAAAAAATAAAACTAATAAAAATTTCAAAATGCTTACCTTTTTTTAGAGAACATTGATGTTGAACTTTGCAGGGTCCTGGTTCCTTTTGTCCTGCCCACCTTCTATTCAAATTTTGCCACTCATGTGGCAAAACAGCTCTATCTGTTCTCCCCTGTCTTGCAGGAGCTCAAAGACAGGGTCTGCGGGTCTTTTCTGATGTTATGGGAGGCATTGGTTGAACTTACACATGTTGAGTGGGTATCTGAGTGGGCAGTTACTTCCTACAAGGATGCCCAATTGACCCGGTGCTCCTCAATGGAGTTTACACAGTAAACTCTATTGAGCTTGTTTGGGACGTCCTGGCAACTCTCCCATTCAAGAATGTACCAGAGATGGGCCAGGTCCATGTGACTGCTTGCTTCTGCAACCCCTTGGAGCACACACTCTCTTACCTTCTGGACAAATTTGGGCGCGCAGTGGGAAAATTGACTGTTGCAGACACAACAGCTGTCAAGAAAACCAAAATTCTCTTGGCGGACTTTAGGCTGGCATGGAGTGCCAACAAGACGGGGGTCCCTGCAGCCATGGAGCTGACCTTTGCAAAGACCAAGCATTAAAAGAAGATCACTGCAGTTTTCAATAAATTGTGCAAGCTTACAGAAGCCTTTGCTAAGAAAAGGCTTCATCTGGTGGTTTACCTGTGGTATCTCTTCTACTTTGGAATGGGCGCCAGCGTGGAGGATCTTGACGGGGTCCTCCTAGGAATTGACAAGGCCAGGATCTCCCTGGAGGGGAAGAAGGTTCCCCCTGGGTATGACTTGGGGGATCATGTCATCCAGGACGCCCTGGTCCTGGCTGGTATCTACAGGTTTGCACCCCCCAGAGAAGCTGCTCCTCCATTTGAACCTGACCCTACTACCTTTTACTAGCCGCCGTGAATATTTTAATAAGGGTGTATCCACTATCCACAGTGTGGCAGTGGAGGTTGTGTGCCACCTCCATTGCGGGATGGGTACATACAGAAGAACTCACTACAGGCGCTCTTAATAAATTCTCTCTTCCAATAAATTTCATTACAATTCATATTATTTTTATTATAATAAGGTTTTATAATTCTTATTTTAGAAAACAAGATTTTTAAAATATATCCCAGAGAAGGTCTTAATAAAAGCATAATAATATATGTCAATAAAATCTACTTCTAATTTGTACATTTTACATTTAACTTTTTTAATTTGATTTTTATATTCATTTTCCAAAAGTGATATTAATGCATTTGCTAATCCAGTATCAAGAGTTTGGGATACCCTTAGATGACACAATAAAAAAATGCTTATAAAAAATAAATTACTAACCTTCATTGATGGTCCTGCTGAATATGATTGTGGGCTTGGAAACATCTAAATATAAAATGATAATTAATAAATCTTGATAGTAGTTTAAAGAATATAAAAAAGTCAGACAAGCTAAGCCTTTAATTGATTGGCTGTTTGGCAAGGCAAGCAGGGATGAACAAATCAGCGTGGCCATAGAATTTGGCCACAGTCTCAGCTGGAAGGGTGTGGATCCCAGCCTGCATCAGATTAAACAGGTCTATGGTCCCAGTTGGGCTTCCTCACTTGACAACTTGCTTGAGCCACCCAAAGATTTCCTTGATGGGATTTAGGAAGGGCAAATAGGCTGGGGGGAAGAGAAGGCACAAATTTGCTGTGGCCAATTGCTGGGGGCCCACAGCAATGCTGTGTGAATCATTGAGAATTCCTCAAGAATATCAGCCACTTTGTGGAGACCAACATTGTCCAACACAATGATGTTGGCAAAGCCTGGGCTTGTGCGCCTCAGGTGCTCCTGGACCAATTGGAGGAATGATAGAAAGGTCCTGCTGTTATGTAAACCCAATATCATTTGGTATAGCTCAACCCCCTTTGGACTGAGGAGAGCCACCATTGAATAGGCTGTGGCGCAGACTGCAGCACTCCAAGCCATCCCATCATTGGAGCCTTTGGGGACTTAGCCATATGCATTGCACATAGACAAGGCAAATGCTAATTTTTCAATAAAGTAAAATTTGACTGTCCCCTTGGCTTTGAGGTCAGTGTATGCCTCTGCATAGTTTTTCCGGGTCTCAATGTTGGTTGGGCTATTCCAATTGTACAGAGATACCATGAGCTTTTTCCAGGAAAAGCGCATCCCCTTCAGCAGATGGTAGTAAAAGGAAATTGAGGCCTCAACCCCAAAAGTGGACTTGACCATTGCCTGTATATTTGCCAGTTCAAGATGGCAGTCCCAGGTAATTCAATGGCAGATTGCCCATTTGTGCTCCTTGGTGAGCATGGTTAAAACACACATGGATTTCTCCATGGCAAGGACTTGACCCGTGTTAATGAACTTGTTGAAGGTCTTGGAGGCGTACTTGGGGTCCACTCTAATAAGGGCTGCAGCCGCCTTGTAATCACCCAATTCACACATTAGCTTAAGCAGGATGATGCATTTGATTTAAGGGATGCACTTCTGGGCAGGCTTTTTAGTGGTGGGGATTGACTTGTTGGAATTGGGCACAACACAGGGCATGGGTACCTTGTTGTAGAAGGATGTAATTTTTTTGAGCACTAGTTGTCCCTCATTGGTTTGGTAGAACTCAAGCTCCTTGTCCTCTTCCTGGTTGCCATCACTTACATAGGGCTTGTAGCTAGTATCAAGTACAGGCTTCACCTTCTCCAGCATGG
Organism: Entomophthora muscae; assembly: GCA_014839935.2. Lineage (NCBI taxonomy): Eukaryota > Fungi > Entomophthoromycota > Entomophthoromycetes > Entomophthorales > Entomophthoraceae > Entomophthora > Entomophthora muscae. Next base: position 481,746 of record QTSX02001452.1, on the reverse strand, counting down.
CTGACGGGACCAACTCTTGCCGGTACACAACGTCAAACACATACAAAGTAAGTTCTACCTCTTTGTTTCTAACTTTCTCTGTAGTGGTGACCTTGTGGGCTTCTGGTTCAGCTTGGGGACCCAAGATATGATGCTCTGCACCCTAGCAGCTTGTGCTCCTTGAACTGGCTGTGTCAGTGCAGCGTCACTATGGAACTCTCCTCTCCTGCCTCTTCCTGAGTAGGCACCTGTGTTGTACTAAGTCTATTCTTTGACCTGCGGGGGCAACTGCAACTGCAGCGCACAACAGGTGCAATGGTAGCCTGTTGTTGTGTTCCTTCCATTTTGAGATTTTAATAAAGTTTTAAATAAATTTCAATTAAGTTACTCCCTAATTTTAATTTTTGCTTTTGTCTGAATATGGATATTTAATTAATATTTTTCCTCACCCAATATCCCAATTATAGATTTTTCATTTCTTAATTATTTGTTTTTGGTTTTACAACACCCATTTTAAAATACCCAAAATAATTTCCACCCATCTTCCCAGATTTTACGTCAAATTAAGCACCCAACACAATATTTTTAAAATTTATGTTTCAGATCTCATGTCTTATTTTAGATACCTTGGTATCATTCATGATTATAATCCATTGCACACATTGCGCGAGTGATTTTGTTTACGTAGTGAGTTGCTATTGTGTTTTGTTTTTGGTTGAGTTTTGCCTCACCTTGCTTGGATGTATTTTGTCACCAATTCACATAGTAAACATATGTACACCAAAAGTCAACTCACACCATTTTGTTTGTGAATCAATGTATTTTGGATTGTATTTTGAATGGTTTTGCTTTGTGTGTGAGCCCTTTGTTGCTGTGTTGACTCATTTTGCCCATTAACACCAATAAACCCTGTTAACAGAGTGTATATTTTAACCTGAGAGTTGGATTTTGCTTAAATCTGAAATCATTTTTGTTTAAATCTGAAGTATTTTTGGTTGTTGCCATAGCTTTTAAAACTACTGTATATAAAGGGATGAAATATATTCCAGTAAGTTGGTGAGTTCACGCAAAAGAATTTGACAATCCCACATTTTTACCTTTAGGTTCTGAATCTATAGTATTACTATTATAATTTAAATTTAATATTTAAATTTTAATATTAAAAATATAATTATAAATCCTAAAATTTGACTATTAAAGTTTAAATATTAAAAGTTAAATATTTTTTTTAAAATATTAAAATTTTTATAAAAGTTTAAATACATCTATTTTATTATTGAAATTTAAATATTTTTATTTAAATATTGAAATATTTAATATTAAAAAACAAAAAATAAAAGTTATTTGCAATGGAAGATTATTTATTAAGGAGATGCAAATTGCAAATGGAATGTGATTATTCTGGGGAATTATACCCCAAAATTAAATTTTCAGCTAGAGCGTCTAATTGGATCCACATACTCTTCTGTACGTGGTGAACAACCCTGGATGCAATTGCTAGAGGGGTGGCGCTCAGCATCTCAGTGGTTGCTGACTGCTTAATAAAAGGGAGTCAGGTAAGCAAATTGATTAACAGGTTCTTTTCAGGAGGCACATAGTACCCATACAACAATGTCAATGCAAAGGAGTTGTACAGGACATGCTTGACTGTCCTATACCCCCGCAGTGTCTTCTGGCGTTCCAGTGCAGATTGGCATATATTGAGTTGAATAGATACATCCTCCAACTTTTTGACGTTGGTTTTTAATATGCAATGTAGAAGGGTTCCTAGGTATACTGCAATGTGAATCCTTTGCAAGGTATAATTTTTGGAGAACATGCATAATATTTTAAAAACTTGAACTAATCTATTGATGTAGGATGTTTGGTTGAATTTGAAGAGGGGCCTGGGGGGTGCCTGACTTGTATCAGCCCCCATGCCTTGGCAAACAAAATAAATAAAGGTTTAAATGTGTTCACAAGGACTACATCCCCTACTTTATTTGACAATGCCTTGAATACCTCATTAAAAATTTCAGTTTTTAGATATTCAGTTCCTATTTGAAAGTCTGTTTTTATTAGGTTTTTTCCATATTCATTGATGTTTGCAAATGGGAATTGTAGATGACAGGGATCCACTCATTGGGAAGTCTTTCTCCAATTGAATGAAGGAGAGTTCCCAAGTTGAATTTGACTAGAGTGGACCCTACTGTAATCCCTATCATTAAAATGTGTAGAAGGTGACCAAATAAGCGGAATCTTCCCAAGAAGGGAGTGAAGTGGTTTAGAAGATAATAGATGCTGGTGTACCCCAAGACCAACCAGGAAGTCTTGGGGTGTATAATTCAAGGGAAGCAAGTGGTTTCAATGTAGGGGGTATGGCAGCAACGTGTTCCAAAATAATACCAGATTGAGTCTTCTGATTTGTTGATAGGAGTTGGTTTGGGAGTTTTGAAGTTCACATTGGCTTGCCCATAACTGATTAACACACAAAAAGTCCATACAAGGAAGATGAACTTCATGCTGTTGGAGGGGTAACCTTTAGAATCTACTAATCAAATGTTTAGAGGTTGAAAATATAGATTTATTGGTTGATAGGAATAAGAGAAATTGTTGGAGCAATTTGCTCAAGGAAAAATATTCAGTTTAAATACTGATGTAGTTGGAGGAGGGAGCATAGAGGTTACAAGGCTATACTGCAATAGTAGAGTAGAAAGTATTGCTTTGCAGGCCTGCAGCAGGCTGCAGCCTGCAATGCAGGAAGAAGAAGTACTTTGGCATGTTACATTACAGTATTTTTCTACACTGTGGTTCTGATGGTCATTTGGAGTCAGATGAATGTTACTTCTTAAGCTTGGTTGATTTGGAGCAAATGATTGGCTTGTTGGTTCCCTTGGATGTTGCAGGTGCAGATTTGGGCATTTATTATTAGTTTGATTGGCTAGTTAAGAGAGTTGGGAGCTAATTTTAAATGCATCTTTTATGTTGCTGCTGTATTCATCATCTTGGGTCTAGATTTTTGAACTTGAAGTAGATTTTATATTTTATTCCAGCTTAGAGTTTTTGTTGATTCTTTTGCTTTTGCTTTTGTTTTTTATTTCAGCAGTAATATTGCATTCATTAATTGTTTTCAAATGCGTTTTTGAGCCATTCTCATTAAACAATTTGTTATTACTGTTAATTTCTGTTTCTGCATTTAAAAATGCAATTTTGGTTTTGCTTTGTTTGTAAGCCTGTCCAGTGTTTGATGTTTCTTTTGTGTAAGAGATGGAATCCCTTACAGTTGAATACTTTCATAGATATATTCATCAAATTTTATTTTGACATCCCCACAAATTTCATTCATCTCTTTGAAGTTGATATTTGATCCTATTTTGTATGCTTCCCTAATTCATGGCAAGCACCCCTTGGGTGGTAAATATTCCTTAGTTTTAGCTTCAATATTTGAAAAGTTATTCATATTCAGTTGAATTATTTTATTCATTTTATTTTTATTTGTTTGTTTTAAAGGGGCTACCAGTGATTGATAACCCCCGTAGAACCAACTCAGCCTAAAAGACGCCACTTCCACAACCTTGTCCCCATTCCTAGTTATAACTAAAGTAAATATAAGTAAAACATAAAAAAGACTTACTAATTGTTTCCCCTGCGGCCCCCTCAGCCACAGGCGCCCCTTCAGCAAACTTCATGAGTGTTGGCTGCTATTCATTTTTTTTCTGGGCTTACTTTTCCTTATCTTTCTTGCAACTTGTGCTTCCTCTTGATTTTAATTTGATAAATTTTCAATATTTCTTGAAGCGCTTGTAGTGAAATAGCTATGAGCTATGGTACTATTTATCAGCTTCTATTGGCCAGACTAGGTTATAGGCCTTATCTGTTATCCATAGAAGGCTATGGGCCATACCTGTTGGCCATATGAGTCTATAGGCCTTATCTGTTGGCCATAAGATGCTATAGGCATTTCCTGTTGTCTATACAAAGCTAAAGGCTTTGTCTGTTGGCCAGACAAGTCTAAGGATCAAAGATGTCGGCCAGACCATTCAACATGTCACATCTGTTGCTCAGATGAATTATAAGTGATCTGTTAAACTGTCTGTTCCATAATCTGTCCAGATTATGCCCAATTCGCCACAATTGCCTTTGTAACAACTAGTTGTCAACTGACGCTGCTGATCCAACTTACAACCACTCTTGTCAGTTGTAATCTCCACATGAAACTGTAGCAGCTAACTTGATTGATCATCAATATTCCATATTGGTGATCAACATTTCAGTTGGCTATCATCTCACAAATGTCTATATAATATTCACTTGACTTATGTAATAAATTAGAGACCTTTTATTTTAAACCAAATAATGTTGTTTCTCCTTTAACTTGGATAAGTTACTTATAAACTGCCTTTGCAGAGGTGCAGACCTTGGGTCTGTACAACCATGATAGCTCCTGTAAGCTATAAACAGATGTTGAGCTCGTGTTTTCAGCACTGTTAATATAGAGACACCTAGGAATCATAAGTCTGCTGTATGCCACTTATCAATTCTGAATCCTCTCTTTCCCCTTCCCCAGTATCCATTGTCTGTCTGGATTCCAACTGATTAACATACACCCATTCCTCCGCCAGCCCTGTTCTGACTCTGTTGTCTTGTTGCCAACCAACAACTGAATCCTTACCAAAGTATATATTGTCTATCTGGTATCCAACTGACTATTATACACCAACTCTATATCCTGTCCTGTTGCTCTGTTGCCAACCAACTCCTGAACCTCTTCTGCTGTTGTTAATACTATTATCTTCATATATTGACCATAGTCAGCCACTCCTCAGTTTCATGCTGGCAAGGCATATTCTGTTGTACTCCACCTTGCTTGGTGCTCACATATCCAAGTACTGCTTAAGCCCAACAACCTGTTAGAGCAGTCACCACAGCGCTCCTGCTTCTTTCTTGTGTTTTGTTTTCATCTGTTTCCATTTGGTCAGTTTCCTCTGAATTTATGTTAATTTCCTTTGAGCTTTCATTTCCTTCAATTAGTTTGATTTTTTGAGTATTCTTTCTATTGGTTTTTGCCAATTAACACAAGTTGTAACTTTCACTTTTGAGATCTAACCACTTAAGTATTTACTTTTGAAGATTTAAAATTATTTCCTTGTGTTCTTCATTGACTATTGTTCCCAGGCTATTTTTTGTGATTTCATTTTGCTGGACCAAGGCCCTTCCCTTCATTTCCCAGTTGCTTTACTATAATTTCCCTTATGTTGTATTCAAGATTGACAACCTTTTGGAGGGCTGACTCTAATTTGTTGATAAGTGTGCAGATATTTGACATTTTGTTTGAATTCCATAAAAAACTGGTTTTTATAGTACTACCTTCAACATATGAATATTTTTCATCATCATTAATAAATTAAAGACCATAAATGTAAATTTTGCATTAGAATATTGCAATTAGACGTCAACTCTTGATATTTTGATGCTATGTGCATAACTCAATGCATTTTTTTAATAAAATTCATTGTAAACAAGGCCTTTTTCATTGTAATTTATTTAGATGGACTGTGTTTATATTAGAGAGCCATTAACACTCAGTACAAATATTGATACATAGTGCATTTTACAGCCTGTATATTTACCTATTGGTAATAATTCTGAATACTTTTTAGTCAGATTTTGCAAGGTAATAAACAGTAATTTTATAGCACATTACATTCTCATTACCTTGCAAAATCTGACTAAAAAGTTTACAGAATCATTACCAGTAGGTAAATATACAGGCTATAAAATGCACTATGTATCAATATTTGTACTGAGTGTTAATGGCTCTCTAATATAAACACAGTCCATTTAAATAAATTACAATGAAAAAGGCCTTGTTTACAATTAATTTTATTAAAAAAATGCATTGAGCTATGCAAATAACATCAAAATATCAATAGTTGACATCTAATTGCAATATTTTAATGCAAAGTTTACATTTATGGTCCTTAATTTATTATTGATAATGAAAAATATTTATGTAAATAATTATATGTTATTTATAAAATATACAACATTTTATTGATTATGAGAATGTCAATAATGTAAAAATAATTTGTTAATAATAGTACTGTCAAGGGTCTGGATGTACAAGTATTCTGGCTATTGCCATCACACCTAACATCCAGTCATCACCCAATTTGGTGCCTTTCCAATATACCATTTGACATACAAAAAATGGCACCAAACCAATATTGCATGACTGTCCAGGTATCCAGTGACTTGAACCCATCCAGCACATGACCAGCCCCTTGGTTTGATCTAACTAAATCCCTGCCACAGCTAAAGCTATATAAGTCTAAAGTATTATCCAATAAAATATACTTCTTCTCTTCCTACTTTTATATTTGAAGCTTCCCCAAAAGGTGCTCCTTATCACTGGTAGCACTACGGTTTTTGACCACGCCAATGAAAGAGAAAATGACTGAACAGAACCCACCCACCTTCTCCCATGTACTCAACCAGGCCACATCCCAGGATACCTGGATGGCGTACTTCCGCGCCCACAACATCAATGAAGATATTCCTAGTGGATGCACCTTATTTGAAGTTCTGGTCATGCCCAAAGCATATGCCAAGATAATTCAATACAGTTGCTCTCTACAACCACAAACAAACACACAACCACCTATCACAGGTGAAGTTACCAACACCAAGTACATTGGTATTGACAAGTTCTTTGGTAAAAACAAAGAAAACATTATCAACTGGCTAGACCACACAGCTTCCAAACTCTGCGCCAGCCACATCCCCCATGAAAAATGGGTCCAGGAAGCCAGCAAGCGCCTGTACAAGGCCGCAGCTAACTGGTTTGCCACCTGGGTTGGATCACAAATTGACAACCAGCTTGACAACTGGGAAGAGTTCAAATCTGACATCACTCACAATTTCCACATCACCAAATCCCCCCAAGACATTGCAATACAGCTCAGTGATCTTCCTCAGAAGACCACTCTCACAGCTTATGCCAATGAATTCAAAGAGATACACCACAAGATCTAAAATCCAGCACAAGCTGACAACGTGCACACTAGAGCATCATTCATCAACAGAATGAAACCCTCTGTTGCTGCCCTCATCTGCCCAGAATCAAATACCTCCATGCCCATGCTCATTGCTGAAGCTAAGCGCACTGAAAAACGCGCAAACATGGAATATGCTGGACACAACGGCAATCACTCCTCGAATGGCAATGACAGAGAAAAATCCAATGGCAATAACTGCCAAAATGCAAACCATAACACTGGCAATCACAGCCAAAGCGCAAACCACTCCTGTCCCAAGAAAGAGGACACCACCAAAGTAAACAATGCTGAAACAGCAACCTGCTATAAATCTGATCCCACATTATATGACCTTGAAGGTCTTAAAACAGAGGAACAGGAAAAAAGGAGTGGGAACAGGCTTAAGTGCCCCTATCTCCCCCCAAACTGACAAGAAATTGTACCAAGGCACAAACTTTGCTGCTTGCATCAACGTGTCCCGCAATCCTCCATTTTTATGAATGTAAAAATTAAAGATTGCTCACAACTTCTTGTCTATCAATCCACTTATAAATCTCATACACATAAAATTTTATTTGAATCTGGTGCACAACACACTATGTTTAGCAAACCTTTTGTAACCAAGTACAAAATACCAGTTATCAAATCCAACTTCAGATATGCTAGAATGGCAGACAAGTCAAAAGTTCTGCTTGAAGGCAAAACAACACCCTTCATAATTGACCTCCAAGGCATACAAACGTCCATCAAATGACTTGTCATGAACAGCATAAACTACAACATTGTAGCAGGCATGGACTGGTTCACTTGAGTGAATCCCAGCGTATGTTGGAAAACAAAGGCCATGATCATCAAACACAATGGAGTCAATTTTAACATTCTCAAAGAACCCAACAAACTCATTCTAAGAGACACAATATTTGTTCAAGTCAAATCAAGATGACTCTGAACACCTAACCAAAGACAGTACCCTCCACATAATGAGGTACTCCAAATTTAATAATATACAAACGCAAAAGATCCAATGCCCAGAACTTGTGGCACTCCTAACTAAATACACTCATGTATTCAAGGAAGAACTCACAGAGTTACCCCCCAAACAAGAGGTCAAACATGGTATCAACTTATGAAAAGCCATGCCCAAACCTGCACCCCTCTACAGACTCTCTCCCATGGAAACCCAAACACTTAAAGCCCACATCAAGAACAATCTAGCCAAAGGATTCCTTTGTCCGTCTGAATCCTTGTGGGAGGCAGCAGTCTTCTTTGTAAAGAAGAAAGAAGGATCTCTTCACTTAGTTACTGACTACAGAGCACTAAATGCAAGTACAGTAAAAAATAAATACTCACTTCCCCTCATAGAAGACCTATTCACAAGGCTCTCCAGAGAAATTTTTTTCTTGGAAATTGACCTCACATCTGGTTATAACCAAGTTGAAGTTAAAGAGAAAGACATACCAAAGACCGCGTTCCGCACGCAATTTGGGTTGTTTGAATGTAAAGTAATGAATTTTGGGATGACAAACGCCCCAGTAACATTTGTCACCATGATGAACCAGGCGCTAAACGGACTCTCAAACACATTATGTTACCTCAAAAACATCATCATTTTTTCAAAAACAAAAGAGGAACACCTCACACATGTCTGAAAGACACTCAATCAACTTGCAAAGCACAAGCTATACACTAAGCCTAGTAAGTGCCAATTTATGGAAAAGGAACTCCTGTTCTTGGGCCACATTGTCTCTGACAGTGGCATCAAAGCAGACCCAGATAAAATTAAAGCCATAAATAACATGCAACGCCTCACCTCTGTGAAACAAGTAAGATGCTTTTTTGGTATGGTAGCTTACCTTAGGAAATACATCAAAGACTGCAGAAAGCTCACCGCATCAATCAATGACCTAACCAAAGGTAATGCCAAAAAGAAATTCATCTGGACTCCAGAATGCGACAACAATTTCCAGCTATTAAAACAAGCTTTGATCAAAGCACCAATCTTGCAAAACTCTAATAACAACAGGTGCTACAAGATTGAGTCAGACACTAGTGACACTATCATTGGCGCAGTCCTACACATCCGCCAGCCAGGGCAGCAAGATTTCCTGCCAGTATTTTACAAAAGCAGAAAGCTAACAAACACTGAGAAAAGGTTCCCAATACACAGTAAAGAATTGCTAGCAATATATCACACATGCAAGAAATGGATATGTTATCTCAAAGGACACTTAAATGTTCAAGTGCTAACTGACCACAAATCCTCAATCTATTTCAAAACTCAGAATGCACTCACACAGCGCCAAGCCAAATGGATGTCCTTGCTGGAACAGCTTAACCTGGACATCCAATACAAAAAGGGGGCAGAGCTGGTCACAGTTGATGCTCTCTCTAGGCTATGCCAGCCAAGAGAGGATCACCCTGACCACCTGGACCCTGACTGGCCCAACCTATACAACACTGAGTACAAGACAAAAGGAAAGGATCCCTCCACACACCAACTAACCCATGATACGCTAATAAGGAATGAAAAACATTTCCACGTATCAAATGGCATGGTATATCAAATTATCAATGATAAACACATTCAATACATTCCACTTGCACAAAGAATCAACACTATACTAAGACACCACCATCTGCTAGGACACACAAAAGCCAACAACCTATATCTCATATTAAAAGAGATATTATGGTGGCCCAACCTGAAGCAAGACATAATTGATGTTCTAAAGAAGTTCACAAGGTGTGAAAAATACGCCAGCACCAAGGCGCCATAGCCAACAGTCAACCCAGTACCTGACCCCAAACCATTTAAGGTTTGGGGACTGGACGTAGTGGGACCCTTCCTGGAAACCAAAACAAATCAACGTTTCCTAATTGTAGCTATCAATTTTGCCACACATTGGCCCATCTGCTGGACAAAAAAAGATCACAAGGCGGAAACAATAAATTGATTCATCAATAAAGCAATCATAGTGGACTATGACACTCCAGACTACATCATGACAGATGGAGCAAAAGAGCTAACAGGCCACGTAGTAAACAACAATCTAAAAACAAAGAACATCAAACACTCCATAACCTTGCCCTACAGGCCACAAGCTAACAGCAGAGTTGAACGCCTGAATGGCAGCCTTATCAGAACCCTGGAGAAAATAATTGATGGCAAAGCCAAAAACATATGGCCACCCTATGTGAAACATGCATTACTAGTATCCCAGGTTTGCACCAATCAAAGGACAGGCTACTCACTGTTTGAACTAACATACAGGTACAAGCCAGAAATAGTCACCCACAATAATCAACTGTATGTGAAGATTCCCCTGGGGAAACCTCCCACAGTAGAACAGAAACCAGCTCTACAACACATACGCCTCAAAGTAAAACTGGCAGAAACAAAAAGACTCAAAGCCCAAAAGGTAACCTCAACAGAGGACCCACTTCCCATCAACTCCCCCGTCTGGGTCCTAGCTGGGAACAGAAAGAAGCTAGACTCAGTACACAGAGGACCAGGAAGAATCATCAGATACTGACCAGACAGGAAAACCTACCTGGTTAAGTTCCAGGGTACCAAAGAGCCCATCACCAAAAAGTATCACAGATCTTGCCTCCGCCCTAGCAAAGGGGAACACTCAACCCAGTTGGTGCCCACTAATAAAAAAATCCAGGAACATCAGGCAGCAGCCATCAAGACAAAGCCCCCTCCTGATGTACCCAAGTAACCCCTTAAGGAAGGGGGTGTGTCGAGGGTCTGGATGTACAAGTATTCCGGCTATTGCCATCACACCTAACATCCAGCCATTGCCCAATTTGGTGCCTTTCTAATATACCATTCAACATACCAAAAATGGCACCAAACCAATATCACATGCCTGTCCAGGTATCCAGCAACTTGAACCCATCTAGCACATGACCAGCCCGTTGGTTCGATCCAACTAAATCCCCACCACAGCTAAAGCTATATAAGTCTAAAGTATTATCCAATAAAATATACTTCTTCTCTTCCTACTTTTATATTTGAAGCTTCCCCAAAAGGCGCCCCTTATCAGTACATCAAAAGAAATAATATCAACTTTAATAAGTTGTCACAAAGAAAAGTTTTATTTTACTGATCAAGGGACAAGTGAGGGAGGGAATAGGCAGAATGTATGTTGACTTCATCTGCGCCTGTGGAAGGGAAAGCATCAGAGGTTATGGGAAGGGAATGGCTTGATGGGGGGTTGGGGAGGCAGGGGTTTTTGACTGGGAAGGGGCAGCATGCGCTAATTGCTTCAATTGCTCAAATTTGTCTTCTGCCACATATGCAGGCTTGGTGAAATAAATGGATTGGTGTGGGGGGAGGCTGAAGTCCTTTCTGGACTTATCATCATCACTTGTATAGAAAATGACAAGATCTGATAGGCCCTGGACAAACACAGAAGGAAAAATCTCATAACCCTTATCAATTTGGGTGCACATTTCATTGTATGTGGCAGGCTTTAAGCGCCTGAGAGTGGAACCAAAATTATAAAGACATACATCTTCAAGATGAATGTTGGCGTGGTTGATGAGATAGGACCAACAGGTATGCCTCACAGCCCTGATTTCTTGGGTTGCCCATTCCTGCTGCTCTATCTCAGCACTCAGTACAACTGTGTAGGCGGTGTTTTGGGTAGCCCACTTCTCCAGCATGACCTTGAGCTCTGTCTGGTAGGAATACCCATCTGCTGTGTTTTATGACACAGAGTAATGATTGACACCCAATGGGGAAACTGCCAAAAAAACCCAACAAATTGATATAGGATTGGCCCGCACTTGTATACCTCAGACTGGATTTGCTTTTACTCAAAGTCTTGAATACTTGCCAAAATCTTGGCTTATGACAGGAAGATTATGTCATTATGGGCCCTCATTGCCCTCCCTTTGATAAAATTGATGGTGGTAGAATCATAGGGGTCAGTGTCCACCAAAATGGGGCCACTGGGAACCTGATTGGATAAGAGTCTGGCGGCAACCACAACTCTGTGCATCCACAAATTCACTGTTCTCTTATTGGTGAAAATGCTGTGTTGTCCCAGTTGGAGACAGACCTGGACCAGGGGCATCCACAGGTCACGCTTCATAATAGCTATCATGAAGGGGTGGGCTTTTTTGCCTTCAGCCAAAGAACTGGCACCAGTTGGGGTCTTCTTGGTAGGGGGCCACAGTTGGCGTGGGCTTGCAGGGTTGCAGCCATAGTAGACTTTACAAAACCCATCACAGCTGTAATTTCCCCAAGAGACATAAGCATCCCTTGATTTTCAACCATTTTGAGAACAATCTCCAGAGTAATCAATTTTCTTCTTCATCTTTCAGGCTGATTGGCTGGGGGAGAGATGTGTCCATCTTGGGAACTGGTCAATGCCATCTGATTGGCTGTTTTAGGATTTGGGGCTCTCTGGGTGACCCCATGGCTCAAATGGCTGGTTCCAGATGCCATTGCTGATACAGGATTTGGGTTGGCAGCTGCCTGTGCATGATGGGCAAACAGGGCCATGCTGGAATTTGCAAGAGAAAGAACACACTCCTGGGTGGAGCTTGCGGAGGGGCCTGCGGGTTGGGAGTGGCCATAGACAGAGGCTTCACCATTAAGAGACCCAGTGTAGCCCTGCATAATTTTGTTAAGGCCAGGGAACAGCTCATTGACTTGGTTGTTATTGAAAGAAGACATAATAAATTTTTATTAAAATTTTAAACTCAAGAAGAGGAATGTATATTTTAGTCAATTTTATTGTTATATATGTTAATTTTGTGAATAGTAGGATCTAAATTTTAGCCATCCTAAACTGGAATAGGATGATTTTTGAGAATGCCTGTGCTTTCTAAAAGAATCAGCACAAATCTACTCTAGATCCTTTAACATCCTTTTTGAGATACCCATAAATTATATTTATTTCAAATTCCTTGCAATTATGATTTGAAACTTGGTTCTTGGATTTGACAATCCTGCAATTTCAGATTTGTTAATTTTTACATGATGTCTATGATTTGTTTGACATACAGGAAATATCAAATTGTACATTAGAATCCCGCATTTCTGATTCATTTATCCTGCATTTGTGTGCTGAGTTTTGTCTTTTGTCAGTTGAGTTATCTGCTTGAGGGATTTAAAATTTGCCAATTTAAATAAACCAAAAAAAGTCAAATTAAATGGTTAATTTTATTAAATATTTTAATTTCCACTCAGCTGAGTTGCCCGCAAAAGTGATTTTTAAATTTGGACCAAGGATTTAAAAATCCCACATTTTTACGTTTAGGTTCTGAATTTAAAGTATTGAGGCAACTGGAGATGAAATCAGGCAATAAAATGTAAGTACATAGTTAATAGCAAATGAACAATTACCACAACAAAAAAATGATAAAATAAATTTTAATATGTAATTATCTTTTATTATTAAGTTCATCTAATCAGTGAATAGTGGACATATAAATTTTAGATATCCTAGAATGTAATTGGGGGGTTATTCAAGAATGCCAATGATTCCTAAAAGAATTGGCTGAATCCACAATAAATCCTTTGACTTCCTGTTTGAGACACCCATCAATTAAATTTATTTCACATTCACTTCAATTATGCTTCAAAATTTGGTTTTTGGATTTGAAAATCCCACAATTTCACATTTTTTATCTTTATTTCATGTTGTCTATGATTTGTTAGACTTACAGAAAATACCAAATTTTACATCATATCCTTGCATTTCTGATTCATGCATCCCGGATTCTCTTGGTGGGGTTTGTCTTAAGTTAGTTGAATTATTTGCAGTAGAGATCTAAAGTTTGCAATTTTAAAAAATCAAATGGTTTCAAACTAAATAAAGGATTTTATTCAATCTTTTAATTTTCACTCAGCTGAGTTGCCCACAAATGCGATTTAAAATTTGGTCCCAGGATTTAAAAATCCTGCGTTTTTGCCATTAGGTTCTGAATTTACAGTATGATTTGCTAATTAGCCAGAGCCAATCTTTACTAGTGTCATAGGTAATAATTATTAACACATATGTGGAAATAATTGGGTGTCATAATGTATAGCACAGGTGGCACTAAATCAAGGTGTAATTGTTGGTGGCACACAGTTTTAGATATGTAGCTTAGCATAATACTAGTGTTGTGCCAATAAAGGGATCTTATAAAAATTAAATGAGATGATTACTATTTTATTTAGATCTATCTTATTTAATTGTTAACACTACATTAAGTACAAATATTTTCTGTATTGAAATATAAACTGTTGTCTCTATCTCTGATAGATTAAGATAGAACTAATCAATGTTAGAAGTTTTATAATTTTGAAATGGATTCTGAAAGTAATATTTTTATTGGAGTTTAAAGTTAGTGTCAAAACATTTTTCTGCTATCAGAACTGGCGGTCCAAGTATCATTTTTTATTGGGTATATGTGTAATCTTGGCCATTCTGTGGAATAGAATGCTTGTATGTCAACAAGCGTTATCTACAACATCTGTTTGATCCTTGGCAGGGCAACAACTAACAATGTCCAAGGGAGGCAATATGCAAGCAGCTCTCTAGCTGGAAGCTTACTAAGGTCTTTGAGAACTGACAAGGTTCTTTAAAATCAGATTATCTTCTACTGTGAAAACTTTCTACAGTAGGTATATCTTATTTTTCTCTGCCTTTCATTAGTCCAATGGAAGGGCTTTTATAGAGATCACACCCTCTTGCCAGGATAATTTATCTGACACTTCTAACTCTTGCTTGGCCAGTCTTTCCATCCCCAGACTGCCGGCATCAACCCTCAGAGTCAGGCATCAATGCAATGGCATGGGATTCAATATCATAGTACCCTGTGCTGGGTACTATTTACTTCATAGCTATGCAGAATCATTAGCATGTCAGCAGCAGCAGGGCCAATTGATTGTTCTTTTTATAGCGCATAAATAATGAGAATGTCTGGCAACCTTTCACAGCAGAAATTTGCAGTGGCATCAGCAGGCTGTCAGTGCAAATGGATCCTAATCTTTGTTATTCACGGTAAATCTTATCATCTTATTGGTGCCTTGTTATTGAACCTATTTTGCTTCTGACCCAGAGGGTTGCTAAGGTATTCCAGAATAACTCTGGCCAATCAGGATTTGACCTTAATTGATGACTTGTGATGCTCCTGGTTGACCTAGCATCTATTGACCCAAATCCATTTTTTCAAGAGCTTCTGAGATAAATTAGGCTTGACTGTAATCTATCAGAAGCTTCTTCTATTGATGAATTGGCAGGTTTCAGGAAAGCCTGATCTATTAGGGTTGACTAATCCATATCTCTATCACTGAAGCTGTGGGTTGATATTAGACGGGACACAGACAGAGTGACACAGCTATTCCGGAATACGGAGAAACTATAATAAGATTGATATAGTTTCCAAGTCAGAAGATACCTGAGACATTCCGGGTCTCAGGTCACGGGCCAATCCAGAAGCTTCTATAATTAGATGCTAAGGATTCTGGATTCTGAATAGGGACGCAGACCCAACTCAGAGATTGGAACGGAGAATTACAACATCCTGTTTCACCAAGAAGTGAGACGGAAGACTGCCTGTGCAAATTCTGCACATTATACCAAGCACAAGGGCAGGTTGGCCAAATTGGGTGTCAACTTAGTTTGCCATAACTAAGTCAAGGTATATCTAGGAGGAAGAGGAGAAATCAGCAGCCTAGAATATTACCTCATCTCAAACCTTATTCATGTTTTGGGAGCCAACTCTAGGGGGTGAAACTAGTAGCTTGGGGATGATAGGCTAGCTATTAAGAGTTGTCCGCAGCTAGACACCAGTTTGGCTGCTAGCTGTCAACTATAAAGGGTCCTTCCAAGATCACTTGGAGGACAGATAATTAATATCCTTCACCATCACTACTAGTCCAAATAGTAACAATGTCAAAGTACAATAAGAGCAAGATATTGATACTTGCAAATTCCTGCCAAAACCACCACTGACAGTGTCACGTCTTCAAAGGACCACAGGACTTCCACCTCAATTGGATCAACCAACAACGGAACACAGCCCGTTGTCACACCTATCTACACCAATATAAGCACATCTGTATTCATACAGATATATCATTCCAACATGATTAACTCACCTAATAAAAACAATCTCTCTTCTTCTTCAAGATCCAGAAATCTTGACAGCAGGCCATCACTTTATAAAGGTTTTAGCTTGTCTTGTCATTACCCATTTTACTAAGGTAAGGCAAGGTCAATAGCAAATTCCTGACAGTTAGGAAATGTGATTTAACTATAATTATTTAACAAACACAAAGGTTAAAAAAGTTAGATAAAACTGGATTAAACCCTTTTATTTGATTGGCTCAG
The DNA here is from genome assembly GCA_014839935.2 of Entomophthora muscae. Classification (NCBI taxonomy): domain Eukaryota; kingdom Fungi; phylum Entomophthoromycota; class Entomophthoromycetes; order Entomophthorales; family Entomophthoraceae; genus Entomophthora; species Entomophthora muscae. The sequence goes on along the minus strand of QTSX02001452.1, from coordinate 465,413 downwards.
AAGCAATGGCTTTGAAGATGAAGGACTCAGAGTGCTTGAAGAAAGCCAGCACCACATCTAGGTGCATTGAGAATTGACCAACTTCTAGAAGATTGAATATATCTTCTGTATATTGAGATAGGCCCTTTTTTGGGGCAGTAAAATATTCTGTCAATTAATTTTCTGTCCACTGATTTTCAGTCAAATTTTATCTAACTATAATTTCCTTCATATGTAATTTTTTTACTTTCCAACAATAAAAAAATAAAAAATAAAAAAAAGAAATTAATTCTCATAAAAGTCATTCTATGAAATTTTAATGTCCTTTATTTTTTAGCAGTGAAATTTAATTTAATCAGATTTTAAAAAGATAAATATTTAAAAGTAAGCCTCTTAAATACAAAAGAAATAAAATAAAATAATTAAATGTGTGAAGCATAGCTTTTATTAATAAATAGATTATATTTAAATTTTTGTTTTATTGGAAAGTTAAAAATTTTACCTATGAAGAAAATTATAGTTGGATCAAATTTGATTGAAAATCAGTTGACAGAAAATTAATTGACAGAATATTTTCCTGCCCCCCTTTTCACCTTATTATTAATCCATCCAAATGCCTCCTTAATTGGATTAAGAAAAGTAGAATATGATGGGAGAAAGAGAGGTCTCATCAGACAGCCAGAGAGGCTGTGGCTTAATGTGTGAATATTTTTATTGATTGGGGGAAACTCTGACACAACCAACCAAACTTTGTGGAGCCCAACATTATAAAAAACCATGATGTTATTGGTGCCACTATAATTGATACATAAGTATTTATTGACATATTGGAGAAAATCAAGGAAGGTTATGCTATTATATGAACCCTTGATCATTTGATATTAGTCTAAATCATGAAGACCAAGAAGCGCTATCATTGAATATGTTTGGGATATGATAGTGGCAGAGTGCTATAGCGTTCCCTGATCTCTTCTTATCCCACATATGTCTATCTCTGAGTGAGGAGAAAAACAAAGATTCATTTACTTAGAAGAACAGGATATTACTGGTCTCATTTAGGGTAAGATAGGTTTTAGTGTAGATGTGCTAATCCTCTATAATCTTCTCATAGTTCTTGTTATAGGGAGAAATACCCAATAAATTTAACAAGAAGCCCAAATTGATCATGTTTTGTATATGAGTGTTTTAGAGACAAGGTCACCAAATTCTGTGGCTAACATCAATTAGACAGAAAGAGAATTTAGGTGGCAATCTCTGGCTACCCACTGTATGATTGCATCAATGTGATCAGGATGAAGAAGCTTAGTATGTAGTTTGGCCTTTGGGGACTTTAAAATTTGGATGGTATCACCATATTTGGTATTGGTTTTGGTGACATATCTTGCTGTGAAATCAGATTGGGGCACCTTATCCCAGCTAAACAGTCCAATGGTTAAGCAATCAATGACAGCCTTACACTCACTATCAGTAAATAATACATGCTATTGGCAGGTACCACAGCACCCACACTATTAAGGTCAACACACAAAATGATTACCTTTGTGTAGAACAGAGCATCCTTATTGCATTCAATGCACTGTCAGTTGTGAAATATACCACAGGTGCGGCTGGCTCCTCAGCTGTTGTCAGGGTACATGTGAAGTATCAAATAGCTGAGGGCATGAAATGTCAATTCTGGGATCCAGTATGCAGGGCCATGTTACAACTGGGTAAACAGTGAAGGTGTAGGTAACCTCACTGCCCCAATGGCCCTGGTATGGGAGGCTTTAGTGACAGGCTGTAATAGCGGCTTCTGTCTGGGATTTAGACTTCTTTATCTTGCTTGTGATGTGGTAGTTGATTATCTGGAACTAATACCTTGGGAGGCCTGTGACTTGGGCTCAGCACTGCTATTCTGTGCTCTAGCTCTGCTTCTTAAAACTTGGGGACATCCCCTTGGGCAGGCTGTGCCACGTCCTGTTGCAGGGGCTGATGAGGTGCTGTGCTGTCTGTCCATCAGAAAATAAAACAAGATTTATTTTTAATTCAGATATATAGTTAATATACTTATTTAGCTGTTTATTTGGTTGTTGTTTAATCTTATTTTATCCTTGAATGTAATTGTGATTTCTATTTCTGTGATTTGGAGTATGCAATATTTAATAGAGCCTATTTTAGACAATTTTACATTATATTTGATTTTCATGTCTAAATGTGGTGATCAAAGTTGAATTCTTCATTGATCTTAGCCATAGTGGAGCTTCAAGATTTGAGCTGCTTTGTCCTAGTTTCTTACTGTATATGCAACTCAGATTCCAAATCCTGCCCATAATTTTTGAATTTGCTAGTAGATATCATCTAGTAATTGAAATTTGGTTGTTGAATTTGACAATATGGCAACCTCAAAAAATATACTAAACTAAGTGAAAACAATGATGGCTCCAGAAAATTCAATTCAATTCTGATTCAAGTTGATTTATTTTGTCCACTTGAAATATTCAGCACAACTTGAAATTTGCAAAGTGTCTATGAGATCCTGCAATTTGAAATATTCAAATGCAATGCTAAATTGCAAGTGTGATTTGAAATTTGAATGTTGGATTCAGAAATCCTACATTTTGCTCCACAGGTTCTGAATCTACAGTAATAGGGCAGCAGCAGGTCTGAAACAATTGCTGCTTTATATAAAAAGCAGCCATTTGTCTCAGATCCAGAAACAATTCCAGAAAATTGTCTTGGCTACAATTTTTTTGGGATTATTATCACAGACATAGCTTTCCCAGGTGTGGCTAGGCCAAAGTGCCACCACCTGAGAAAACCCGCCCCAAAGCCCTGCCTGCTTGCAGCAATTGTAGATTTAAATCTAAAAATCAATTGCAAGCGGGTAGTGGTGCAAAAAATTGAGTACAAGCGGGGTGCTGATGCCCCATACTCAATTTTTCAAAAATTACTTGTTGGACCCCACATCCTGACCTCCAAGGAGGTCAGATAACAGCTTACAGAACCACCATTGATAGTATCTGTAAGCTAACTAAATATTAAAATCAAGGAGGCCACCTTATCAAGATACACCCAAGAGCTTTAAGTAACAACTAGTTTCAACAAACTACTCTAGTAGTTTGATATTTCCTTCACATTAAATATCTTGCCTCATGATTCACTTATTTCAATAGCTGCCAATTTGATTTGTAATAACCAGATTATTAGACTATGCATTCTCACCATTGCAATCTCCTGGAAATATTTCTCCTGCTGATGAAATGATCCCCAAAATTTGCAAAATTGAGTGTGAACCCACCTATAAAGTTGATTCTCTGACTTTGAGTCAAATCAAAGTCTTTATTTTTTACCTGCACATTAAAATTGTTGTATCTTTCCATATTCCCTCTTTTTAAGGGTTATTACTTCAAAGTAAATACACCCTGTCTTCTCATTATTAATAATGTCATCCTAATTTGGGTGTACATTCCCTATTTGATTGACTATGGCAAGATCTCACTCTGCAGTAGTTTTAAAACCTATGGCAACAAGCAAAAATACTTCAGATTTAAATGAAAATGACCCAGATGTAAACAAAATTAAAAATAAACAAATTTATATTAATTTGCAATAGATTTGTTTATTTTTTAAGTTCATTTACATCTGAGATATTTTAGTTTAAATCTGAATTACTTTTGCTTGTTGCCATAGCTTTTAAAACTACTGTACTTCACCGTGACAATCATAGCCGTACACATCCCCAAGAGGATGATTTTTGGATTGCTCTTAAAAATAAAAACAATTTATTAAAAATATATTAAAGCCTGGCTCTGCTGGAAAAAGGAAAGCCATCTTTGACTGTTTTTTAAAAAGAATTGGATTTCCCTAAGTAAGAGGAATCCAAAAAACAAAGAACCAATGTCTGATGCAAAAATTATGGCATTTGCTGTAATTGTTGTATTTTTCCTTCATCACAGCCCTATTGTGATGGTGCCATCAGTTTCAGACTTATTTACATGCAAATGCAAATAAGCGGCTCTGTTAAAGCCCAAACTTTACCCCTTTCCTGCCATGCAGATATGGCATATTTCTCAATTAGCCTATTTCACTATATAAGCCAAGTTTTATCAAATATTCAAATATCAATAAATCATTTCCTCAAAACTACTCTTTCAAGTGCTTTGCTAGCCAAACCAAATTACCAGGATTAATCCTCTTGGTTTACACATGGTGATCCTGCTCAAATCTAGCTAGCACAAGTTCAAGTCCAAGCCCAAGTTACAAGTTACAAGTTACAAGTCCAAGTCAAGTCACAAGTTCAAGTCAAGTCCTAGTTACAAGTTCAAGTCCAAGTCAAGTCACAAGTTCAAGTCAAGTCCTAGTCCTGGTCCAAGTCACAAGTTACAAGTTCAAGTCCAAGTCAAGTCACAAGTTCAAGTCAAGTCCTAGTCACAAGTTACAAGTCAAGCCACAAGTCAAGTCCAAGTCAGTCAAAATGAGTCAGGCCAATGTAGCATATGTCCCTTCTCAGTCTGTGGAGGGGAAGAGATTGGTTTCCACACCTGAAGGTATCCTGGTAGCCCTCTCAATGGCCTGTTGTAACTTCCCAAAGTTTTCAGGAAAAAATATCAAATGGTGAATTACACAGTATGAGAAGTTCTGTGTACAGTATTTTATTAGCCAGGAAGATATGGTTTTTAATGTCTGTCAATTCCTCTCTGAGAAGCCAGCCAAATGGCATGACATTGTCAGGATTCTCCCTTTCTCTCTATCTACTGCTAATATTCTCTCAAGGAATATTCAGATTATTTTATTCTTTATCCTTGGGTTTTAACCTACAATTTACTCCCAAACAGTTTCCCTTTTATTTCCTGGCTTCCACCGTTCAATTTAACCTATATTAACAGTTAAGTTTAAATTTGAAGTTACCTTTATTCCCTTGGATAATTCTTGAACCTGCATCCTTTACGCTAGGGTTAGTTTAAGCCACTCCAAAATTTCTTACCTTTTGCTTTCACCTTGGCTTATGCCAGCAGTCTCAGATCTTGTTTTTCCATCTTCTGGCTTGCTCTCTTTCTCTAATTAAGAGTTTGCCAAACAATTTGCGGCTTCTTTCTTTCCCCTTTACCGCCAGCTTAACCTTTTAAGCTTAACTTTCCACCAACCATGTGCTCATTGATTTCTGATCAGTTTAAGCCACCCAACCAATTTTGGCTAATACTTCCTCCCCCTTTAAGTTACCTCAAATCCAAGCTAGAATAAAAGCTTGTGTTTTATACAGTCTCAACTTAAGTTAAGATTGTTTGACTTGCATCCCAAAAAGGTACTTGTTAAGTTTTGTGGCTTGTGTTCCTCTCTCAAATTTTAATCTTAGTTAAATCTTAGTCCATGATTCCTTTTGACTTTGTCCTTTGCCAGTTAGGCAGCTTTTATAGTAGCACCCACAATTTAATTGTTGATAGCTTCAATCTCCCTGCTAGTGCAGACCACTTCCCAGACTTAGAGATAGACTTTTTAACCAAATCATCAGTCATTAAGACTGGTATCTATTTTATTTTCTTAGGGTTAATAAATTGTCTTAGTCCTTATTTTACTTTGTATAAGCTCTTAGGAGCCTTAGTTCAGTTATTATTGCAAACTTTACCTACTTTTTTGTATTTGACCGATATAAACATCCTTGGGTTAAAGGCTTTAGTTTATAATAATTTGTCCCAAGCTTTCAGACCTTACAGACATGGTGCTAGAGTTTGATAGCTGGGATGAATGGAAATCAATGGCTACTAAGTGTTTTGAGAATACACATATGAACATTGTAAAGAAATTAGAGATGACCCATATCCAAGACTATAAAACTATTGAGGAGTTCATTGATGCCTACCATACCCTTGCCTACCTATCAATCCAACAAGAAGTTCAAAAAGGACACCAAAGCAGCAAATCTAATAATGAGCATGATTTCAACTCTGGTATCGGTTTGACCTTCTTTAAGTGTGCAGTCCCTCTTGTATACTGTATGGCCATTGAAGAAAGAGATATTGAGGACCTCTCAGAAGTTTATAACTTAGTTGAAAAGCTCTTTCACATCAAAGTTGAAAATCTTACAGAAAAAAAGGCCAGACAAGAATCAGAATGGAACCCATTCAGAAGCAAACCAGGTCCCCTGGATAAGACAAATGACTTGACCTTTCAGCTGGCTGAAATCTTAACAGCATTTATTGTATCAGGAAAGGCAACCCCACAATATCACAATAGCTTATGTTCTAATTGTGGTGCTTTAGAACACTGTACATATGAATGTCCTGATCTATATTAAGTCAAATGACTTATTTAAATAGGGCAATGTGATGGCGCCATCAGTTTCAGACTTATTTACATGCAAATGCAAATAAGTGGCTCCGTTAAAGCCCAAACTTCACCCCTTTCCTGCCATGCAGATATAGCATATTTCTCAATTAACCCATTTCACTATATAAGCCAAGTTTTATCAAATATTCAAATATCAATATAATCATTTCCTCAAAACTACTCTTTCAAGTGCTTTGCTAGCTAAACCAAATTACCAGGATTAATTCTCTTGGTTTACACTATACAGTACATGTCAAGAAATCCTTTTAATTTAGCTTTCTGGCCTAGGGTAGATAGGATGTATATGCTTACAGGCAGTAAAAGATTAATAGTGAAGTTACATTGATTGAAAAGTCACTTATGCATTCACAGCCCGAATAGTTTACATGAATTCACAATCCATATTTCAGTCAAATGTATTGCACTTCACATTCCAGTTTACGAAAAATTTGTTCAAGGTCTACCTTACTATTTACAATCGACCCCTCCCAGCATAAAGGATGCTTCGGGCCAGCTCTGGCTGGTCTGTCTCGGGCCGCTACAGCCAAAGCAGTATTATTTTAATATTTAAATAGTTTAAGGTGACTCTTTGAATCGGAGCGGCCCAGAGCTAGAAACTGGCCAAAGCAGCCCTACCTGGCACCAAGCCAAAAAGTGGTTTGTTGCCTTTTGAAACCACCCCTTTCGAGCAAAAAATCTTGCTCACTTACCCTTAAACAAAAATATAATATCATATACTTTTAATAAAACATCAAATCAAATCAATTTTCATATAGCCAAATGTCGAAAAAGGTATTCATTTCTAACGATTTAAGGTTTACTTGAGTTTTCCTGCAATCTAATAATAAAAGAGTTTGTTCTGTTTTGCAGATTATATTTTTCTTATATAATTTACAATCAATTTCATAGCGCAGGGTTGATGAAAGAATCGAACTAAGTAAAAAAGATTCACTACAACAAGAAAAACAAACCATTCCAGCAGAAACTAATGGTAGCTCTTCTGGATTTCCAAGGAAATATACAGTTAGCATTGCAGTTCCTGGTTCTATTGTTGCCAATGCACAATCCCAAGAGCTTAGAACCTATTTAGTGGGTCAAGTATTAAAGTTTTTAAAGCCTTTGTTAATATATTTTAAGTTAGCCCGAGCTTTTGTTATCTTTAACATAGATGAAGTTGTTGTATTTGACGACAACCTGAGTCCAATTGATAATAATCAAACTGAAGAAACAGGAAATCAATTAAAGGGGACATTCCAGGCTTCATCCTCGATACAATCTCCCCATTTATTTTTGGCAAGGATTCTTCAATATCTTGAAACGCCTCAGTAATTCCTTTATTTTTTTTCAAAACTCTTAACCTTATAGATATCTCAGAAAGGCTCTGTTTCCAATACACAAGGATTTACAATTTGCAGGTATTTTGATCTCAGGATGTTAATTAACATTTCTAGGTCTCCTTAATCCGCTAGATTCACCACACCATCTTCGTGCTACTGAAGCTAGTAGATATAGAGAAGGGATTGTTATGAAGAAGCCCATCAAAGCTGGTCAGGGTTCTTTTGTTTCATGTGGTCTCCGAAAGGTTAGGATCTCTTTATGTTTTTTACCACGGATAGCTATCCTGTAAATTTTATCTTTAATTAACAACAGCTTGTCCTTTGGGAATCACCCATTTTGTGTTTAATGCTACTGCTTTAACTCGTCTTTTAGGACGTGGCTATAGATAAATGCCTTAAACCCGGAACAAGAGTAACAGTTGAGCTAAACGAAGGGGAATGGGATGGTAAATCAATTACTTTTTTGACTCTGATCTTTCCAGCACAGCAAGTTAAAAGAGCCCATCTCCTCGGAAAAGTGGTTTCTCCTCGTCGCCCTCGAGAAGCCCATGGGATTTATTGGGGCTATCAAGTCAGATTGGCAACCAGTTTATCAAAAGTCTTTGACGAGTGTCCCTATAAGGTACAAAACACTAAGACTTGAGGCTTATTTAAAGGGGGGATATGATCTTAAAATAGGAACTTCTGAGCGAGGGGAATCAATCGACACTGCTTCTTCGGAAATTCCTCAGTTCAAGTAACTACTATTCACTCATTTCAACTTAGATATATTCGTTTTTAGTCATCTCCTTCTTGTTCTTGGAGGCGTTCAAGGAATCGAAGCTGCAGTTGACGCTGACCAATCACTAGACCTTTCTACCGAGGAGTCCTCGTCTCTTTTTGACTTTTGGTTGAACACTTGTCCAAACCAGGGCAGTCGCACAATTAGGACTGAGGTAATTTTAATCTTTACTACCTTGTTTTGCTTAAATATTTATAGGAGGCTCTCCTTGTTACTATGTCAGCTCTTCGCCCTACAATTTTAGCCAAAGGGATTTTATGAGTGACGTTATCAAAGTGCGTATTCTGACCAGCTATCTTAGCATCATAGAGATATCAGTTAAATAATGATTAGGTATATTTCTTTTCCTTGAAGACATCAAATGTTGCGCTTTTTAAATTTCATTTTAATAGATTTTCTTTATATAATTCCTTTAAGGAATATTTCACACTGTTGGAATGAGATTCTTGATTGCTAAGTCATAACATAGTATTCTGTTACCAAAGTTTAATTATTACTGTTTATGAAAAAGCTCACAGGCACTAGTATGACCAATTTATCTTAACTGATGTTTGAGCAATCAAAATCATGAATGTGAACAGGTCATACAAGTTTTTTGCCCAAGTAGCTATGGAATATTACGCTTAAAGTATAACAATGCCGATGTTAGGTTTTGAAATTTTGAATAAAAATTATTTTACTTTATAGCAAGACTTGTATAACTCAGCAAAACTAAAATGATCAATAAAATAGATTGTCGACCAAATGTTACATAAGTATGCTAACACGTTTTTTGCAAAATAAATCCAAGTACATTTAAGCAGCAATTTAGATATACTTCCAACTTATCAACTCTCATCTGTACATGGGCCCAACAGTATCCTGGATAATAAAAATGTTGAATCGAAAGTAAATTTTACTTAAAGGACATGCAAAAAGTAAACCATATATCCCGAAGACCCAGTTTAATCACATGTATACAGTAGTTTCCAAAGCTATGTTGCTAAGCAAAAGCAACTTTTACCTATTACAGTTGATCAGCCTATAAATATATAAACTATCTTTAATAAAGTTAAACATCTCCAGCTGCAGCATAAAACTTACTAGTGACAAGTTTGAGTTTTAAAATTAAAAATGTGTTGCTACTGAACCTATGTGAGGTTCAGTTAGAGAAAAAATGGATGAGGGCAACATAAAATATACCTAAAAGTGAGATTGGATAAAAAATTATTGTTTGCAAGGCTATGATCTATATTATCACTAATAACCCCAGGACCACAAGTAGGGCTGTGACAGATTGTTCATGGAGGCTGACTTCAAAGCAAGCAGCCTTCTGGAATAAATCTGGGCTCAATTTCAATAAATCTGGGCAGCATATAGTTTTATTGAAATTGAAACCTGGCCCAACAATAAGCTGCAATGTAAAAATCTGCTTTAAGTTTGATCCTGTCAAAACTGCAGGGTCAGCCCCCAGCAAAGCTTTGCACAAACGACCCCCTGGCCCTCAAATCAACTATCCTGGTAAACATAGCCAAAAGCAGAAGTCAACTTGATTTACCAAACAAGGAAACTCAAACCAACAATAATCCAAACCCCAAGGGGCAAACTCAATTTAGTGCTTAACTCATTAGTAGGATCAAGCCATCCCCTATCCATCCAAATGATTGATCAGCAGGTATCTTGTTCCTCCTAAAGGATTCACTCAAACTATATAATCTCCCATAACCCAATAAAGACATTATCTAGTTTCTAAATATGTCCCCCTGTAACTCTGCTAATACAGCACAGTTACAACAATTCTAAAAAATAGGTGGCATCAGATCCTTTTAAATTGCATTTGTAAAAGCTAATAGTATCAAAACTGCAAGAAAACTCTCTAGCCAGGTTTCAAATAAAAAAATACCCATGGCTTGACTCAAAACACAAAAAGGCCCAAAGTCAATACATACCAAACTGAGTTCTACAACTGAGACATCACAGCTGATATGTTCCTTATATGGGGTGCAAATCAATTTTCAAGAATCACATCTCATACAGTAGGAACATCCATCTACCCCTGATGCCACTAAAAACACTATATAATATATTTCTTCTAAAATGACAACACTATCCGTTAAAATACTGCTTCTCCTTGTTATATAACTCTGCTTAAGAAGTGCAGTTACACAATTACTCCAGATAGAACTAGTAAAACAAAAAACCTCTGGGCTGTTGTCTATATTATTTTTAGTGAAATATTTTTTAACAGTTCCATGTTTAAATATTCTAATGGTGATTATCCCAATATAGATATTTCTTTGGCTGCCATCTGCTGTATATTGGTTGAAAAATGCAAATGGTCAAGGCAATCAATGGATAATCCTGATAATGCTATAAAAAGAGTTGTACTTGAAGTTCTTCTGGATCCAAAGGAATTGTTGATTGGACTAAAACACAATGTAAAGTATTCCAGCTGAGCTATTACATCAACTATGGATTGGGTTTGGAGACTTTTGTCTATTGTAAAAACAGGTGGTTGCATAGTAGTTGAATGGCATGGATATCACACATTCCCTTTCTGCATCAGATTGTATGGATCAACAAATAAGAAAACTCTATGGCAGCAAGTCACCCAGGATCTCTGAACATTATAATGTATTTCCTTTGTTGTGCTAGTGCTAATAGCACATCTGAATCCAATGTGAAGCTTGATTAGTATTTAAATTCACTCCTTTTTTCAATAAAAATATACTTCTACTTACTTGATATTTTCTTAACCTAATCTTAGTTGTTACCTCCAGTTAAGAAGTTAAAGGCTTAGGGTTTATTTATCAGTAGTATCAACTTTGTGATTGGGCCACAGCTATACTCTATCAAGCAAGCACTAATGTTGATATTAAAGCTGTCAGCAAGACCAACTAATAGCACCATCTAACCTCTCTTGAACACAATTTTTAATGTAATTTTCTTAGGATTCCATAACTATGTATCTTCTTTTGTTACACAAGATAAATTCTTGGAGGGGCTTCTTAAAGCCTTGCTGAAAAAATCCCCAACTTTTTTATTTACAAAGCCTAAATCCCAATGGTTTACATGCTTTAATATATAATTTTTTTCCTATACAGGCAAGACCTTGAAGGTCCTGAAAATCATTCAAAATATCATTGGCCCATCAAATAGCAGAGCAAAAAAAGTGATGGGCTGACCCTAATAAGGGAGAAACTTTAGATCTGAATTAGAAATAGAGGTAGGAAGGATAAATGAAAAAATTCCTTTAATAAAATATGTGGTCAAAAGAAGAAGAATTCTCAACTAGTAGGCTGCTAAAAATACAACCAATGAAATATCTAATCTGAAAATCTTAATAACAAGGTTTAAGAGGCTGCTAACCAGGATTGAGGAAAGGTAACATATTTACTCAAAAGACTCTAAATTTCTTGCCAACAGTGAGGAGTTCATTATTAAAGATGATAAAAAGAGTACCAAAAAATAAAATAAAAACATATAGAGGAATTCATTTAATTAATTAAAAGGTAATTCATATTAACCTTTTTTAAAAAGTTTTAATTTATTGCCAAAGTAGTGAATTTATAATATAAAAACTTTCATTTTAATGATAATCCTCACCCTCTTTACCAAAAAAGTAGTTGATTCATATGGCAATCAGACACACTATCACTCCACTCACACATGATCCATTAATAATAGTAGGATCAAGACAAAATAACTTTAGCTTTAAAGCCAAAGCTGTTTTTTAATAAAAATATTATTCTCTTATTTCCTTCTAGCTTCCTCTATATAGGTTGCCTTGTTGTCACTAATAGAACCTCATTTTAGATCACACTCAAATAAAACACCAGCCCTAGATAGACCTCTCACCATCACATAGATCTTCAAGCAGTTCACATCTACAGATACCTGGAAAGATAATATATGGCCTCACAACATTGATTGTCAGGGATCCAGTCTTGGGCAGCCAGCCCGTCGTTTTCAGGGGCAACCCAGGCCGGGTTTTTTGCAGGCAATGCCCACCACAAGAGGGGAGCTAACTTTAAAAGGTAGGAGGCCAACTTCCCCACCCAAGTCCACGGGCTGGCAGCCGGGATTATAGTGTCAATCACCCCTGTGAGGATGATGTACACAATCCCAAACAGCTTGCCAGAGTGGTTGGCTGGGATGTCAGATGAGGAAGCAGGCATAGGTTTTGGGGTCACGGGCAGTTCCATGGGCAGGTTGTAAGCAGGGAGATAGTTGAATTTCCCTCTGAACAACTTGGGCGTTGAAAATATCCACAGGCCTTGTTGGTTGTATCTAATTGCAGATTCTATGTGGGCCAAAGGATCAATTTTGAGTATCTTTTCCAGGGTGTATTCCTTGTATTTAGATTTCAGAGGGTAGTCAGTAAAATGGACGGGTCCAAAGGGTACACCAGGAGGACAGAAAACAACAGGCAGTGGGGCAGGCGGGCCAGGAGATCTTGAACTGAATTGGTAGACAGCAAATACAAAATAAGGCAATAGCTGTATGAGCCAAATTAACATAGCCTTTATTCAAAAATGGCAATAAGTTTGGAGCGCGGGGTCTTTGGGTCTATATAGTACCCCACCTCCAAACTTAACATTTTCCATGGGGGGTTCATCAAGGCATTGGGAAGGGCAGGGCCAGGGGAACTAGGTGCTTGGGTCCAAAGGCAGCAAAATGGCACTTGGCCCAGGAGTTCTTTCATTGGTCAAGAACCTCAATATGGCTACCTGATTATCTTACTTTAGTGTTGTGGTCATGGGACCAGGCCGCGGGCCTGTGCCTCTTTCCTGGGTTGGCTCTTGATTGGTTGCTGGTGTAGAATTCAAGTTTATGAAGCTAATAGTTACCAAATCAGTACCTCCATTAGGCACTGTGATTAATCCTCTATTTGGTGCAATGATTTTTTTGGTTTGGCTCTTTTTACCGCATGGGTCAACCTTCTCAAATTCAGCTTGTGGGGACTCAATCCCAGAAAAACGTGGGCATGCGGTCCTGCGGTCCACAAGCCCGAAGGAATCCAGGGTCAGGGTTTGATTCCTGCTCCTGGGCCTGGTTTTCCAGAAAGGAAGAATTGCCAATCCTGACATTGATAGGAACATTCTTCAGGGTACACCATGCTTAAAATACATGTTATACCCAAAGCATGCGTCAAAATCATTCAGCACAGCTGTAACATGAACTATAGCACTGCACATCTCATTATTGAACCCAATTTTTTCCAAGTAATCTGTCATTGTTAAATTCTTTGATAAAAACAAAGAAAAATTTCTAAACTGGCTCAACCACATGGCATTCAAACTTTGCACTATTCATATTCCCCATGAATTTTAGGCCCAGGAAGCCAGCAAACGTCTCTTTTAAGCTTCTGCCACCCAGTTTGCCACTTGGGTATGCTTGTAAACTGATGCTCAGCTCAACAACTAGGAAAATTTCAGAGCAGACATCACCAACAACTTTTTCATCACTGAATCTCTCCAGAATGTTGCAATATAACTTAGCAAGCTTCCTCAAAAGACAGTCATTGTTGCATATGCTAATGAATTTGAAGAGATCAGACATAAAATCCCAAACACAGAAAAAACCAACAATTTTAAGGCCTACACATCCTTCATCAATTATATAAAAACTTTATTTTCTGCACTTGTCTTCCCCAAGGCAAAAAATTCCAGGAAAGCACTAATTTCTGTAGCAAAATATGTTGAAAAGTGCGCCAACATGGAATATGCATCACACATGAAAAATAAAAAACAGAAATTTCTGTAATTCCAATAATGGCAGCAAACCCAATGTCTCAAACAACTACAATGTTAGATATAATAACAGCAACAAGAACCATAAAAACAATAACAAAAATAACTGCCCCTGTCCCAAGAAAGCAGGCAGTGAAGAGATTAAAAACATTTTTACTGCCACTTTCTACAGCTCTTAACACAGCTTTATGGCATAAAACACATCTAAATTTAAAAAAAGGGAAAAGGGAAAGAGAAAAGGCCTAATTTATCATGTATCCCCTTAACCTGAAAATAAAGCAAATATTTAATGATAATATGTAATTTTAGACATTCCATATATCCAAATTTTATCATATTTATTAACACTAAATAAAGATTGTTCATTACTTATTTTCTACCCAGCACCTGAAAATCTCATTTCAATAAATATTAGTTTAATTAAGTTCTTAACACACCAATAAAATAAAAAATTACACCAAATATAAAATCTGGAAAACATCAGCCTGTTGACTGTCTGCATGTCAACAATTTGTCAACATGCAGACAGTCAACTTTAATTTGGCACTTAGGCCAAAGCCAACTAGAAAATTGCAAAATAAACCAATTTTTATATTGCATCATATACTGTAGATTCAGAAACTAATTGTAAAAATGCAGTATTTTTAAATTCTTTTGTGTGAACTCATCAACTTGCTGTAATATCTTTCATCCTTTTATGTAAATAAGTAAGTTGTCCTGGGATGAAAATTACTACATTAAGTTAGTGAGTTCACGCAAAAGAATTTGACAATCCCACATTTTTACCTTTAGGTTTTGAATCTACAGTAGTCAGAATTGATAATCAATGAGAAAACAAAGCCAATGTTGACATAAATTAAGAATAGGCTGAATTTTTATTATAAAATAAGAAGTAAACTACTATTAAAAATGTCAAATTATTGTAATAACAATTTAAGTCCAACTTCAATAATGAATCTTGTTATGAATTCAAATTCACTAGGGGTTACAATTGGCTTAGTGAATAGTGGTTCACATAATAACTCATGAAAAAGCCTTAGCTTTTGCTTTTGACTTGATGAGTTCTCTTTACCCAAATATAGGTCAACATCAATAACTGAGCCTTCCAGATCCCTACCTGCCTCTTGCCACTTGGGTTACCTCCACTTAGGCTATTAGGATTGAACCTTTGGGTATAAATTCAAATGTACTTTCCTCCAATAAAATAAGTTCATTTTTGTCATTAATTTTGACACTAAATCTTTGGTGCTCATCTTCCGTTTACGAGGAAGATATCTATTAATCATACCCAGATCAAACGGTCTTAAACCCAGAGCCACAAGTCTTCTGTATTTAAGGCTTTTCCCTGAGTTCTTTATTATGTCAAATAGTAAAGCACAACTTGATAAATCTACACAATGTTGACATAAATTAACAGTTTTTTATATCTCTTAATAAAAATACACATAATCTGGAATATCTTCACTTATAATAAGTTTTTTTTATATTTATATTTGGCCCTTTGTTTTGGGCAAGTTCCTTAGGTCAAAGTTCCTAAGGTCAAAAGTGCAAAAATTAAAAACGGGACCCCCAAAAAGCCAAAAATTGAAACACTATGTAGGGTGCAAAAATTGAAAATATCAGAAATCAAAGTGCAAAAATTGATTTTCCAGAGGTTAACTTTGAAGCCAAAAAATACTGTTCTTAATATAAAAAATATAATTTAAAATCTTTAATAGAACAAAGAGACCCCAAGAAGTTTTTTGCAATAAAAACTATATGCTAGATAATAAAATTATGATGAAATTTGATGTTTTTTAAAAAAAGGTTATTTTAGTTTCAAAAGGAGAATTATATTATAATTTATATGTAACTTTATTAATTTAAATATAAAATATGAAACTAAACAAAAATTTTTTTATATAAACTATAGTTTTAATAAAAAACTTTAATTTCATTTTCAGCTTATGTAAAGCTATAACAATACTTCAGTATAAGCAAAATTAAGGGGTTTTCCTAAAAGATACAAGCATATGATTTTATGTGTTTTAGTTTATTAGTGATTCTATTTCAATGGTAAAAATTATAGAAGCTTATCATTAAAATAATATAAAATACATTAGTTTTTTTATTAAAGCTATACTATACAATGTTATACTTAATAAAAGATATATGCCTAGGTCTTATTTATAATAAGTCACAATATTCAAAGATATCAAGAACCTGTCACTTAAATCTCATAAAATGAGGGCTTGGATAATTTTATGTTAAAAACACTGTACTTTAACCAAAAGATAATATAGATAGTTCAAACTTGTATATCAAAGAGATACATTTTACACATCTTATTTTTCTTTAATACATATAGTAAAAAGATATAATATAAGATAAGTGAGGATAAAAAGAGAGAGAGAAGAGAAGAGGAGAAGAAAAAGAAGGATAAAAAGAAAGGGGTTTCCTATTTGTTGCCACAACATCTTTGATCACTCCCTCTCAGGAAACTAATTCCCCAAATGACTTGCCAAATGATTCCCTGACTAATCATTAAGTAGGTGGCACTATTATCATTTGCCCATCTATTACAGGGATCAAAAATTTTGAGTTCTAAGAGGAACACTATTTGGAAAAACCCCATGACCTAAGAGGAACAATTAATTGGATAAGCTCCATGACTACCATGATGTACACAGACAGTATGTGGCTTCTCATGATACTATATAATACTCTAAGCTCATATCAAATAAAGTATCATTTTCTTCTTGATTTCCCCCTTTATCTTGTTTCATATAATTCCAAGAAGTATACACTTGACAGCAGTAATTTCTCTATATTCTCATTTCCCATGGTGTCATTGCTGCAAATCTCTCTTTGAGAGACCACTATGGTCTTGCAGTGGATGGTATCCTGGTGGCATATTCCCCCAGGATGAGAGCCAGATTTTTCAAGTTAGCTCCTCTCTCTCACACAACCTGGCTGCCAGATGCATCAGTTCAACCCCAGTAAATGTATTAGTGCTCATTATATTATCAAGGGATTCTATAAAGTTTCAAAGTCAAGGATGAATGAGAGTGTGATAATATTAGGCTTGTTATTGATGCCTATATCCAGAGTTTCAGAAGAACTTGATTGATTAAGCTTGACATGGTTTGGTTGTTTAAAGTTATGGATCCAATGTGATTTAATATGTCAGGATATCAGGAGTACTGTGGA
Source organism: Entomophthora muscae (assembly GCA_014839935.2). Classification (NCBI taxonomy): domain Eukaryota; kingdom Fungi; phylum Entomophthoromycota; class Entomophthoromycetes; order Entomophthorales; family Entomophthoraceae; genus Entomophthora; species Entomophthora muscae. The sequence goes on along the minus strand of QTSX02001452.1, from coordinate 448,092 downwards.
GCTCCAGCAGATGAAGGAGGAGTCAAAGCAGGTACTGGCATGGCCCACCAGATGATGGGACCTAACTTTACCAGGTAGGAAAGGGACTTCCCAGCCACAGCCCAGGGCCTAGCTATTGGCAAAGCAGAGTCAATCAATCCAGTGAGTGCTGGTAAAGCACTCCCAGGAATTGACTACTCTGGCCAGTGGCATTGGAGGTGGGTGGGGTTGAGATGGTTGGTTTGGGTGTTGGGGGTGGTTCCATGGGGACCAGGTAGGCAACAGGATTTTTTATTTCCTGTTGAAGATTAAAGGGTAAATGATGACCAATTTGCTGTCACAGACAATTTGGTAAGGGTCCTTGGGGGTGTTTGGGTGGGTGTATCACTGAAAGTCTTTTAGGGTCCAGGGTTTGTGATCAGGGTTTGGGGGATACTAAGTGAAATGCACAGGGCCAAATGGAGCGTTGGGCGGACAGTAGTGGTCAAAGGCTTTGGTTTATCAACTGGAGTCTGGCTATCTATCCCAGTGGATGGGTGCTGACGCTTGGGTGTATGCAGATGGAAGAGTACCAAAAATATGTAGGGAAACAGATTGGTGAACCAAAGGTTCATAACAACTTTATTTGGCAATGATGACAATACAGAACTTTTTCAGGTGCTTCTTGTTTATATACTTACCTACATGCAAGTGCCTCTGGGCATTATTATGGTGCTATCTGTGTGGCAGGGCTTGGCATCTCAGCTTCTGCTGTTTGGTTGGCTGCTTCATGGTCATTTTTGGGGGTTTTCAGGAACAGTTGTTTGGCTTTTTGGTGGTCCATCCTGGCTTGGCTGGCCATTGGTTCTGGCAGGTTTGGCTTCTGGGGTTATGGGGGTTTTCCCAATTTGATCACCTTTTTTGGAATGGCTTGACAGGCTTTCCTGAGGCCAAGGAACTTGATTAAAAAAGGGGTCCCCAATTGGGGACCCCAACTTACTTAATGGAGAGTGGGATTGAACTGGGTTTACTGAGCAGCTAAAATTAGCCTGCCAAGGCCCAGACAAACCCACCAAGGCTTGGGAATAGCTTTTGGGGCACAGAATAGGCCCTGAAGCTATTGTCAGGGCAGAAATGATTCCCACACCTGGATTTTCTTCAAAAAGCAAAAATCCAGGTGCAGGCAAATCTCCCCCGCCTGCTAGCCCCACCTGGTGGCTAGGAGCGGGTTTGATTCCCGCCTGGGGTTTCAAATTTGTTACTTTTATAGAATAATAGACCACTTCAGCCAACCCCCTTTAAATATTATCCTTAAAAGAGTTATTATTAATAGAATATGACATTAGTCTAGATTATAAGAAAAGGGTTAAAACTAACCTTGTGATGGAAAAGGATAAGCTCATCAAAGAAGCCAGGACCTGAAGGCAATTAAAATGAGGGATGGCAAGAAATTTTCATCATGTGGGTGGGAATGCTAGATACTAGAAAGATAGTTGGTAGCATTCAACATGGTTTGGGAATCAATATCCCCAGGATTTTATTATGGGGAACAGGAAGTAAAAATAGTCAGGTGGAGGAAGAAGTAATTTCAGCATAATACAATGCTAAGGTCCAAGGAAAAATATAACTAGATAGTATCTAAGCCAAGAAGCATAGCTTACCAGTGTCTTAAAAAAGAAGTAATTTCATCTTTTAGAGCTTCTATGGGTGGGTGCCTGACAGAAATTTTAGAGAAAAAAATGAAACTGCAGGGTAAATGTCATCTAGATACAAAAAGAATATCTTTATAAATTTTTAGGGTTGAAATCTAACTGAGTGATAATTTGTCAAAGATATTGTCATCTTGGCTTGTATTTTTTCCCCATCAACACAGAAGAATTCAGGATGTCAAGCTCACAAAAAAACACTCCAACAGCTAGATGATGCTGTAAATTTTCTGTATTAGCAGAGTTACATGGGGAAAATGATTAGAAACTAGATAATTATCTTTATTGAGATATTCAAACTATATAGTTGTTGTGAATCATTATAAAAGGAACAGGATTGTGATGATCAATCAGTTATATTGGACAGAGGGTGGTGTGATCCTTGTAATGAGTGAAGCACCAAATTGAATTGTCCACCGGCTGGGATTGTCACTGGTTCCTGTTGCAGGCTTTAGTAATTTGCATTGACTTCACATTTGGCTATGGCTCATGGGAAAGTCAGTTTGAGGGTAACAGATCCTCTTGTGTGGAACCTTGTTGGGGGGTCAACACCACAGTTTCAACAATGATATAAGTCAATCTATTTTCAATAAGTGGGTTATATCCAAACACGTCAAAGTTTATTTCAAAATTGCCAATTTTGAGTAAAAATGGCCAAAAATTGAAAAAATCATGTAATATGGTGTTTTTTTAGCTCTAAAATTAATTTAAGATATATTTTTTGTCACTTATTAATAGGATTGCAGTAGAAACCCCTGAAAAAAACTAGATTTTCCCAGCGTTCAAAAAATTGGATTTTAAATGTGTTTAAATATAAAGATCCACACTTTTGGAATATCAGAAAGAACCTAGTTTTTGTCTAGGGTGGTCTGCTGCAAACCTATTTCTGAAGGCCTGTTGACAAATTATCTTTTTAAACACATAAGCAGCATTTCAAGCAGCATAAAAACTAAAACCTAAAGAAATTCAATACAGCAGTTTAATAAATCCATATCATTAAATATTTTAGAAGATTTAGTTTTTAAGTTTTTTTGAGGCTTATGGAAATGAAGATACTTATGGATTAAATTATGTCAAGGTTCCTGGTGTTATGCAGAATTAACTTTGCTGTCTATGAGACCTCTACACTGTTTTATGGGCCCAGCAAGCTCAAAATCAAAGAAGTTGTTGACCCAATTTGTGAAATCCTCTACTTGCAAACCCCTGTTTCCACTTCTCAATCATTTATTTTTACACTCTTATCTATTAGTCTTCTTTGGATGTGTACTTTAATTTTATTTTCTTGAGTATTTCAGCTGATAATTTCAGCTCTCCAATTTCTGCTGGCTTCCAATGCCCTGGCATTTAAATTTCATACCACACTTTATCAACATGGTGATGTTACAACTGAGTTTCCAGACTTGCCTGCTAACATATCTTACAATAAATAGGGAGCGCTCAATGAGTTGCCCCTTGACATATATAACAACATGAACCAATCTGGTGATAATATCAAATGGCAGGTACTTCATCATAATTAGGAGCACTACCAATTTGACCTGCTGATCCCCGCACAAGTTATTCCTTGGCTTTAAACCTTACATGTAACTTCTCACTATGCCACCCCCTTGTGGCCTTGTGGCTTTCCCCATATAGTATATTAATTGCAATATTCTACAATAAACAATACCTTATTCTTATTATTCTGTCCTTTCTATTGGACTGTTGTCTTCCCAAATTCCAAGTACTGAATACTAATTGGTTCAGTTATAACAGTGGTAGCAGCAGTAGGTTGACGTCCTACCTAAAACAAATTACCCCTAAGACAGGAAAGAGTATGGGCCATATGGCTACTACCCAACAAGAAAATTTCCTGCCAATCCCCAAGGGGGACATCCCTGACAGGTATGTCATATATCAAGACCAGCTAGTCCTCAAGAGTGTGTATAATTGGCTCCGCCTTGGGCAGCATGACACCAGCGTCACCCCTCCCCAGTCAGACCTGTCACAACACATGCTCAACCTTCAGCTAGAATCCTTTGTGGGTGGCGTTGAAGGGGCCAACATTGTCAGTTAGCTCCAATCTACCAAAACCTGCCTCTGTATCTGCCAGGTTCCTGAGCCCATGTGGGTTGCCACTGCGTCTGGCCGTCTCACAGGGCCTGCTGCTGTGTGGCTCACCAACTGGGCCAGTCAGGAAATTAATGTTACCTGGGAAGCATTCTGAGATGCCGCAAAGTCCTGCTACAGCAAAACCTTCTCCCCCATTGTAGTGGGAACTCCTCTTCTAGCAACCAAACAGACTGGGTCTGTTCTTGAGTACCTTGCCACCTGGCAACAAGCTCTTGCTGCTGCCCCCAAAGCCATGACTGACAGAAATGCAATGCTAATCACCCTCATCATCAATGGGTTAAAACCCTATATCTGTAAGTGGGTCCCCGTAGGTTGCTGCACCTCCATCAATGACTGCTACAAGGTCATTGTGGAGGCTAACAACCAGGTTTCAATGGGCTTCCTCTGTACCAGTGATGCTCCATCCCAACCTCGTACAACACCTGGCAGTGGCCACAATCAAGTGGGCCGCTGCCAGCCCCGTCAGCAGGATAATGGGACTAAACACCCCCGCGAGGGGGAGCTCTAGCTAGCGCAGATTGAGGATCAGGGAAAAGCCTGGGGGTTGTAGTGACAAGAGGCCCTACAACCCCACCTGACCCTTCCTCTCAATCCCTGCTTGCAAAGAACCCCTGTGACTACAACATCCACAAAGTCAAAACCCTGGACGTCTTCCAAGTCCACTGTGACAATCCTGTACTACAAGCAAGTCACTCTTCAAATAAAGTAACCCACTTAGCCTACCCCTTCTGTTTCCGTGGGAACACTCACAAATTACTGGTAGATACCAGGGCCAACCACACCATGTTGGACCAGGCGTTTTCTGACTCCCAACAACTAGACTGAGTGCCTAGCAGGTTCAAGGCAGTACAAGTAGCTGACTCCCGTAGAGTTGCAATTACCCATGAGATGGTACCCTTCTCTTTGAGGATGGGGAACATCCAGATTAAGCTCTCTGGGCCAATCATGGTAGGGCTCAACCACAAAATAATTGTTGGACTGGACTGGCTTTGTCACAACTGTCCCTACATTGACTGGGATACCTCTGTCATCACCCTCAATAGAAATGGGGTGGGGTTCCAGATCTACCCTGTGGAAATGAGCAAGTTAATCCATGATACTGTGTTTGTCAGAATAACAGAGACAGGCTTGTACAATTTCAAGGGGGGAAAACTAGACTTTAACCAATTCTCAGTTGAAGTTATCCGTGCTGAACTATCTGCGGTTCCTCCCTTGACCTCCTCATCACCACCAGCGCTTGCTGCACTCCTCAAGGATTACAAGGATGTATTCAGTGAGACACTTGAACAACTACTGCCTCCCTGGGAGATCCAGCACGCTGTACAACTTCAAGAATTGTTACCTAAAGCATGATCATTATACCATCTTACCCCAAAGGAAGATGAGACCCTCCGCCAGCACCTTGTGAACGCGCTTGATAAGGGCTTCATTTGCCCCTTGCTCTCTCCATACGGGGCGGCTGTCTTCTTTGTAGCCAAGAAGGACGGGTACCTTTGCCTTGTCATAGACTACCATGTCTTAAATGAGGTGACTGTTAAGAATAAGTACCCCCTGCCACTGATTGACAACCTGTTTGATACACTTGCAGGTGCAAAGGTCTTTAGCAAGATTGATCTCACTTCAGGGTACAACCAGGTCTGCATTGCACCAGGGGATGAGATAAAAACAGCTTTCTGCACATGTTGCGGGTTGTTTGAGTGTCAGGTCATAAACTTTGGAATGACCAACACTCCTTCCACCTTTGCCATGTTGATGAACAAAGCATTTGAGGAACTAATTGGAAAATGTGTGGTTGTGTACCTTGACAAAATTATTGTCTTCAGTCAAGATCAAACCACGCACCTCCAACACCTCCGTGCTGTCCTCAACACCCTTTGGAAAAACCAGCTAAAAGCTAAACCCTCCAAATTCAAGTTCCTCAAGTCAGAGCTGTTATTCCTTGGGCATACCATCTTTTCCCAAGGCATAAAGCCCAACCCTGCAAAAATTAAGGCAATCACCAGCATGCCACCCCCCACTGATGTGGGCCAGGTGCAGACATTCTTAGGCATGGTTGCCCATGTGCGCAAGTTCATTCCCAATTGCAGGGAACTAATTGAACCTCTCACTGAGCTCCTCAATACCAAACAGTGCTTTCATTGGACCCCTTTCAGAGATCCAGCCTTTGAGATGTTGAAGCAAAGACTCACAACAGCATCAGTACTGCAGTTTCCCAATCAAAATCATCAGTACAAACTTGAGACCAATGCCTCTGACAGGGCCATAGGGGGTGTGCTAAGGGTAGAAACTGACAATTATGTCTTCCTCCCTGTAGCATATGAATCCAGGAAACTTACCAATTTGGAACAACACTATCCCATCCATGATAAAAAATTGATGGCAATTGTGCACTGCATTGAGAAGTGGCGCTGTTACCTGGAAGGTGCTACCTTCCCACCCCCCGTTCTGAAGGACCACAAGTCACTCCAGTACTTCAACACAAAGTCCCACTTGACACACCACCAAGCAGGTTGGGTTGAGTGTCTATCCCCTTACCAGTTGCGCATCAAGTACAAGCCTGGGAAGCAACTTGTCATAGCTGAGGCCCTCTCATGCCTCTATGTAACATCCATCACTGGGGACAATGGTTTGGATCTAGATTGGCCCATGCTCTACCTCTGCCCTGAGGCAACTTGCTACAAAGGCCTTAACTTGGCAACCATCTCCAAATTGAAGGACAACAAAAGTCAGTTCACCACCAATGCTGGTAACATCTGCCGTTGGGCAGAGACAGGTGAGAAGACGCCTTAAATTCTCACTGCACAACAAGGTGACACAATATTGCACTACCACAAAACCCTGGGTTACATCAGAGGGTGTAACCTCTTTGAGATCATGAAACAGAAGGTTTGGAGGCCGCGCATGCGTCAAGACATCTTGGATCTCCTCAAAACGTGCGTGCTGTGTGAAAAGAATATGTCCAAACCTGCACCCCCAAGTCTGTCCTGCTCATCAAGGCCATGGAACCCTTTGAGCAGTGGGCTCTTGACATTGTGGGGCCACTCCCCAAAGACAGACTGGGGAAGAAGTACATTGTCACTGCCATTGACTACTTCACTTGCTGGTCAGTGGCCTAAGTGACAACTAACCACACCGCCACCACCATCACCCACTTCATTGGCAAAGAAATTGTGGCCCTCTTTGGACAACCCAAGTGCCTCATCATGGATGGCGGACCTGGGCTTGTAAGGCATGTCATGAAAGAGTTCTGCACCAAGAACACCCTTCAACAAGTAGTCACAACGCCTACTATCCCCAAGCCAATGGGCACGTAGAGCACCTGAATGGTTTGTTGGTCTAGCTGATCACCAAGATCTTGCAAGAACACTCCAATACTGCTTGGACTGAACACCTTCCCACTGCTCTACTTATCCTGCAAGCAAGAATCAACAGGGGCACAGGGTTCAGCACCAGCACCCTGGCCTTTGGGACGCCTGACAGTCTGACAGGAGTTGAACAGGGAAAGTTACTGTCCAGAGTTCCCAAAAAGCCTCCTCTAGTGACAACCCCATCCCTAAACCAATGGCGTGCCAAAGCCCGGGAAATTGAACACAGGCAAATTGAAGGAGGGATAAAGCACCTCAAAGCCAGGTACGCTGTAGGTGACCCTGTCTACACCCTCAACCCCAATTCTGCCAAGTTGGAGCCCAATCACCTAGGGCCCTTTAAGATAACTGCTGTCTATGACAATCATACCTATCAACTCAAAGATGCCCAAGGAAATACCAAGAAGCTTCACCACAATTGCTTGCACCCCTGCTGCACCATCCTCACACAAAAGTTGTTTGTGCGGACCTTCCCAGACCTTTTGCAGACTCCGGTCTTGGTGTCTGACAACAAGCAGGGGGCAAGGGGGGTGTTGCAACCAAGTTTCCAGACTTGCCTGCTAACGTATCTTACAATACACAGGGGGAGCTCAATGGGACGCCCCTTGACGTATCTAACATCATGGATTAATCTGATGGCAATATCAAATGGCGGGTACTTCATCTTAAATAGGAGCGTTTCCAATTTGACTTGCTGATCCACACCCAAGTTATTCCTTGGCTTCAAACCTTACATGGAACTTCCCACTATGCCACCCCCTTGTGGCCCAATGGCTTTTCCCATATAGTATATTAATCACTGTATTCTATAATAAACAACACCTTATTCTTATTATTCTGTCTTTTCTATTAGACTGTTGTCTTCCACAATCCTGAATACTGAATCCCCATTGGTTCAGTTGCAAAAGTAAATTTTTCATGGGCTTCAAAATTACAGAAAGTGTTTACTATGTGATAGCAGACTATAAGAGACTTGATTTTTAAAGCAGATATTAGCTTCTATGAGAGCTTAAAGCCCACTTTTAGATAAGTGTGATCTCTGAGCAATTTTTAAGCCAGCCTGGGGACAATAATAATAAATGATATGGGTTGAAGTTTATTAGACAGTAATCATGGGAGCCAGCATCTAACTTTGTTAAGCTTGCTTCAGCCACTGTTATACACCAATGAAAGGGGAACAAAACTAATTTATATTGATTGACAGGTAGATCCTATTAATATCTTAAATGCACATATAAATCTTTTCAAAGGCCCAAAGCTGCAATATCTTAGAGAACCATCAAGGATTAAAAGGCATTATCAGCAGGATAGATGCCCACACTCGTGAGCTAAAATTCAATACTATATGGACTTCATGCTTCAAATTATTCTTTACCCTGATCATCTTCCCCATATGAAAGCTAGGACATAGTGTAAATCTTTCTAGAAATCCACCAACCTTTAAATGTTGCCATAACAGTGGGACTAACTGTTCATTTATCTAGAAGAGCAGATGTTTAATGATGTTGTCTCCTTTATTAAATTAGCCAAAAGTTTCCCAATGAAATGAGATACCAATGCAACACTCCCTCTTCCTGCATCCAATAAAATTTATTTTTTAACTATTGGGTTGATGCAGTTGGGCTCTGACTTGAAGGATGTATAATGACAGGGGTGTTCCTAGAAAGTTGATCTTCATAAAGTGGGCTGCAACAAAGTTACGTGAGTTGGTGCCAGCCAGTTAAGGTGTCTAGTATCCTGAATGATCAGGATATGAGAAGCCACCAAGTATGACACAGTAGCTTCTATAATACCAGGATTATGCTAACTCAATTTGTGCAATTATGATATATAAACTAATAAAAAACTAATCATTTCTGTTAATTTAGATAAATATTGATAATAAATGGAGTTCAGATTTAACCACAACAGAAAAAGATTAAGACCTTGACTTTAGATCAATCATTTTGGGTTTCTGGATTATTCATGGTACTGTAGATTCAAAACCTGTTGGGAAAAATGTGGGATTTTCAAATTCTTTTGCATGAACTCACCAACTTAATGAAGTGAATTTCATCCAATAACATCTTTTATCTATTTTATATAAATGGATGAAAAATATTACAGTAAGTTAGAGAGTTAACACAAAAGAATTAGGCAATCCCATATTTTCCCCAACAGGTTATGAATCTACAGTATAGGTTAATTAGTTGATAATCCAGAGAGGTACCAAAAGCTCAAATTCAAGGGTTCATATCAAACCTGGCTTAAGTTATCTGATAAGAAATACATATTGCTACAAGATGATTTTGAGGTGAAATAAAGATGATAAAATTGCTTGGAAAATTTGGGAAGCATTCCAGATATTATCTTCACAGTCAGCTCTCAAGAGCTCAGTCTTTTACCCAGCTGTCAAAACAACTTGCAATAAAGTCAGCTCTTAAGCTAGATTCCTTTTATTCATGCATCTTTTTTTGGTTTAATCTTTTGATTGCTAGTTAAAATTATTTCTGATCACCTTAATATTACACTTTGGGTTTGCTTCACATATATATCCTCTAACACTACAGAGCTTTGAGCCTGTGGCTACCAGTCTCTTGCATCTTTCTAGAAAAATTGAGGTAAATGCCCCATTTTAAATCTCAATGCCTAGAGATCTATTCCAAATCTAGATTGCTTTTATCCCAGTTATCTACCCAGATATCCTATTATTAGCTTGGATAAATCTGCTGAACTATGTATTTACCTCTAAAATCTTTACCAAGATTTAGCTAAAGCACAGGGTTTTGTAGGTTTTTGGCTTAATGTGGATTTGTATCAATATTAAAAATAGAAGCTTGATATCATGTAAAACCAGCACTAAGGGCCAATAGCACAAGTGTTTGATGGAGCCCAAGAAACTAGACCTATAATGATGAACTGTTGGTAGGCCATACTGAATTGGTTGACATATGAGCCATCAACATTGCAGCCTTCATCTGAATTTGATGAGCTCCACCCCTGCTTGAAAATATTAACAAAACCATAATCCTTGGCAAAGAAATCCTGGAAAGACCTGCTAAGAGTAGCAAAGCCTCAGGAACAATATGTGAGCCAATGATCTTTATAAGCTCTGTTAAATCCTTTTAAATAATTGGTTTCTTAAAAAATCCAGGAGAAGAAAATCCCTCTGAGAATCTGCTTGTAGCCAAATGATCAGACCAGCAACCTGCCATCAGTGTTGATTTCAACAGCCAGCTCAATCCTAAGAGCTGTGTATATAAACAGAAGGCACCCAGGGACTATTATGAGGAGCTAGCCCAAGAATTGGCCACAAAAATTATAGTTCCATCTTGCTATATGAAACCCCACAGCTAACCTGTTTAGACTCCCAGAAGACCAAACCTCACAGATCAATGCCTGAAAAGAAGGGCATGAAAGCCACTGGCTCAAGATCATACCTGACTATCATCCTGAAAAATTTAAGGAACTATTGGTTCACCCAACTTATAATTCATCTTTTTCTAGTCTTTTATCCCTTAAACTATGTTCCCTTTGACCCTGCATTCACCCTTAATATCCAATAAGACCTGCGGCCCAACCACTTAAGACCTACTGGCTTGCTCTATAGATCAATACATTTTACAGAGCATGCTCTCAACCCCGCCTACAAAGGATTTTCCATAGAAAACTTTCTGTTGGCATGTCCCCTAGTGTGGTGCTCTTAAATGAACATGTAGCAAGATTGGGGCCCAAGACAAAGACATCAAATATTGACAGAGGATGAAAAGGTCAATTAAGCAGGTCAGCTACCAGAATTTGAAGGGATACAAAAGCAGGTTGGATAAGTATTTCTTTAATAAAGAGTCTTAGAATGCTTTCAAAAGAGGCTAGTATAAACCCTGCATCAAGCTAAAGGCTTGTATCTACTGAGGAATGCATGGTGCTGATAAATTTAGGTTACATTTAATAGTAGAAAGAAAGGGCTTAAATAGGGTAGGTGAAGTGGTTTATCCAACATTCAGTCAATGTAAATGAGTAAAGCATGTTGGGTTTGGGGCTAACCATGGGGAAAATTGAAGCATTATTTAGGTGATTTTAACTATGTTATGTTTTTTCCACAGAGTATAACTGATCAACAGCTACACAAACATAAGAGTTCACTTAGAGGATCATCATTGATTTATACAGATTAAATGGGGGTATATCATGAGATCAGAAGTCTATCCAAAAATCAGTGTCAAATTAAGAAGATCAAGAACAATGAGATCCTTACTTGGGTTAGAAATGTGTATCCCAATCCATCAAATTCAAAGGATGAGACTCAGTGATCAGAATGCTATCATGACACTTAGATAATGCAAGAAAACCCAAGAAAGTGAAGCAAGAAAGAGTCCTGGTTGTGATAAAACTGTGATGATGCAATAATAAATACATCTTTCTGCCTGCATACTTGGTTCCCATGGAGCTGTTTCTCAGTACCAAGCTGGATTGCCTACCCCACATAGACCCTACTGGTGATGTCTCCCCAATCAGCTTTTTGGAATCCTATAAATCACCCTTACAATTTCAGTGGGTTGTATGGTATAATTTACATGTCCCTTATCAATACTGGTGTTGTAACTGTGCTGTTTTAGCAGAGTTACATGGGAAAAATATTTAGAAGATAGATGATAATCTTTATTGTGAGATAGCAATTATATAGTTCATGTGAATCAAGGATAACAGGAACATGATTGGTGATCACACGGCTGGATGGAAGAGGGGGGTGGCTTGATTCTGGTTATGAGTCAAGCGCCAAAACGAGGTATCCACCATAAAGGATCATCATCTGTTCATGTTGTTGGATTTGGTAATTTGAGTTGACTTCCTAGTCTGGCTTTGAGTGACCAGATAATTGGATTGCAGGTCACAAACCTGCTTGGTTGGAACCTTGCTGGCGGGTCAAGTCTGCGGTTTTGACACTGGACTGAATAGTATCTTACATTATCAACCTGGAGCCTATCATGTGGTGGCCCCTTCCCACTAGTTCATGCCCCATCTTCTCATTTACCCAGGCACTTTAGATCCAGGGCTCAGTATTCTACCAATCCAGGTACTCCTTTCCTGCCTGGATTGCCCATCTTATTATATTGGTTTTTCTTCTCCACCAGCTCCAAATTTCAGTGGCATAGATGGATCTAACTGTCAAAACTATGAGTTAGAAAGTTGGTTGAACAGGGATCAGAATTCCTGAGGGGTTGAACAGCATCATGAATATGGGAGGGTTGTTACCAGACCCGCTGCTGAAACAGGGGGTTCAAACACCATTCTCAAGGGCTTCAAAAGGCGTGTGAAAGTTAGCTAGATCTTTTTCAGTCAATAATGGCAGCAAAACCTTTTTATGATGCTGTGTACGTTGGTGGTATGGTCAGGCAGGCCTTGGAAGTCCAAGCCCTCTAAAATACTTCTAATAGCTACCAGTGTGACAGATGGGGCCTGTGCTTTACCTTGCCACAAAGGAATTTGGCAAGGTGGACCAGGCCAGGCCCCAAACCACAGAGACCATAGCTGTGATGGAAATCACTGGATAATATGAAGCCGTTTCTAAATGATGAGGAATTACTACCCAAATCCACATAGAATTGATTATTAACCACCAACGCAGCTTCAGATATTTTTTTGTGAAATTTCCAATTGTAACTCCAGGATTAAGTAGAACCAGTAGTCCTAACCAGAGTAAACCAAGATAAATGACCTGGGAAAGCATCAATGCATCTTCAGCGTAGAATTTTGGGCATTGGGAAGGGACACAATTTTCAGTTTCAAGAATAGGGGGAGCAGCTACAAAATTGACTGGCATGAAATTGACATTTGACAGTACTAACAACAAAGTTCCAGATGCTGGGCCCCATCTTCCTGAAATGATTTGGTTCATAATCAGATTGTACGGGATATACCACAACAACCCAATCACAGGATGCATTTTTAAAATTTAAAATTAGAACTTGGGATAATTGATTTTTATTGAGTAAATTTAGGAGGACTCAACTCTTAGAGTTGAAACAGGGAAAACTATTCAATATATATCAGAAAAATTGACTAAGCAATACCACCTGAGTCTTGACCTCCTATTCCTTCAACATTGTCAAGTAAGTATCTGGTCCAGGTTGCAAAGAACCCTTGGGTGACTAGTTTCTGACAACCATACTGATTAACAAGCTCATATTGGGTGACCCTCATATTACGTCAATTTATCAATGTTAGTTTGAAAGGGGGAGCTGATTCCAGCTGGTGGGCTAGAGCAGTTGTGACCCATTTTTGATCAACTGTTTGGTTTGAATCTGTTAACTCGGTCAATTTTGATACAGGTTTCCCGGCCTTCCGAGCCTTCTTACTTGGACGGACAATACCCGGCATTATGGAACCTACCGTGACAATAGCTGACATGAACCCGTTATGGGAAGGAAATTTCCACGGATTCTGATAACTATTGCATAAGGCCAGAAGAATTTCAGATGAGAGTAAAGTATCTGGGAAAAGCTTATCTATAGAATTTTCTCAAATAACAAGAGAAAATGATTCTGCATATTTTTTTTTAAATTTAAAATCAAATTTCAAAATGTTGATTTTTATACCAAACTGGGGGTTTTGTTGTTTTTTACTCTTTTATTATAGTTTTTTTAGAGAACCAAGATAACTCTCAGGGAGCTATCATGATAGATATTTAAGAAAAATATAAAAAGTTCACAATGAATATGGAAGGAGGGAGATGATTGGATGAAGAACAGAAAAAGGAAGATCTGTTATCCAATAGAGGGTTTTCAGAATCCAACTTTGTTAGTTGGGTTTGTTGCAACCAGCATCAAGTTAAAAGCTTAGTAGCGGTATAGCTTGTAACGCATACCGGCTGACACCCCAAGTTTGATAGGGAAGGTACTACTTTTAAAGAAATGCTGGGAGCTTGCTGGTGCTATTGATTCTTGTGAGGGGTTTAAGCTCTGTTCCCCAAAGGCTTGTCAACGCTTTCCGGGAACCAATGACTTTCCAGGACTATGTAACATCTTTGCTTTCCCACCATACTACTGCTGAGGATTCTGGGGGTAAATTCCCTTCACTGTAACAAGGGCTCCTCATTAAAACTTTTTGGGCTGCTTAGCCTTTTGACCAGTAAGATCCAGTTGTTTGCCATCTTTGACCTTGGCTAAGAATTTCTTGAAAATTTCTACCCTGGGATCCTGCTGATCCAAAGTTTGGTCTGCTGCAGGACCCTTATCTCATGCTATAGGTTACCAATAAAATTTGAGCATAAATTTTCTCTACACTTTCTGCCAGCCCAGTTAGGGTCAGGTGGTATGCTTGCTCAGTGTATGTAGCCTCTCAAAGGATTATACAGAGTTATTTACACAGGGACAATATTTAAGCTTGACAGAGATGATATCTGAGGTATGCCTGGGATGATGAGCCACCCAAAGACCCTAAAGTATTAAAAGAGTGAAGATACCTTACCCAGCACCGGGAAGATTTAGTCTGGGTAGAAATATTACCAGAGAAATTCAGTCAAAGTAAGCTCCAAGAAAAGGGTAAGGATAGTACACCTTAAAAGCCCAGCAAAGGCAACAGAAGCTGTAGATGTTGTTCATGGGAAGCATGGAGCTTGAGAGGATCAATTCTGAAGATACACTCTTTCATCTCATTGAAATTGGGCTTGATTATGTTGCAAACCAGCTAAGAAACCCATCCAGGGCAAAATTTTCCCTCCCCAGACCAGCATCCTGATAATACGGGTTTAAAAGGTAGTTCTATCCCCATGGGCTATCAAAAGTTTTAGAACCAAAGCTTTGAATCTAAGTCAAAGCAAGGTTTTTATTAAACTACCAAGGAGAATAGAAGAACCAGAATTAGTAGTTGAAGGCTTGGATATAGCTTGACAATTATCAAGTGGATTGAGATAGGCTAGAGGTAGCAATTAGAAGCCATAGGCCTGGGGGTTAACTAGCCCAGTTTAGTTTAGGAGGAGAAGAAGTCCACCCCATCATTGGAGCTGAGTTAAAGCTAATGATATCTAAAATTGAGCCCAGATGGTTTGAGGGGTTGATAGCTTCTGGTTGACTCCTGTTGGGATTTTTTGCATGATTGGCAGTAAGACACTTTTTTAATTGCTTTTTTGGGGTCAGAGTGGGACTTAAAAAGGCTCAGTAATCAATTTTGGCTGTCCAGCCTTACATATTTGAGGGCAATTGAAGTCAAATTATGGAGCTTGCTGAGATAATACTGGTTTACATTCTTGTCTGAAGCCACTGGCAACCCCCTGTCCCAATTTAAATGGATCCCAAGCTTAATAGCTGGCTAAACCAAAGTTGTAGGTGTGGATAGGTTTGAGTGGATTGGCTATGGTATGATTGATGGTTTGATTTAAAAGAGTAGCCACCAAATTGCTTTGGGTAGCTGCATATCAGGAAAGGAGAGAAAAGTTTGATTTAGAAATGGTTACTGATTGACTGGAGAGGGTATAATGAGAGATGGTATCAATAGTGAAGGGACTATAAGCAATAGTAGATTTACTGGGTGAAAGGTGGCGTATCTATTGGCTTTGAGGTTTTATGGAAAGCCCATAAACAAAGAAGGGGATTTAATGAGGCTCAGTTGAGAATTATGTTTTATAGGGTGGGTGGCTGATGTAGGGGAGGGAGGAATGCTAGATAGCCATTTACCGAGTGGTTTTGGAAAGCAACCAGGAAAGGATGAATGTGGCACTGATCTTGGCCAAGGGGTTAGAGAATTGTTGCTTTTGAACGCAAGCTGGCTGTATCTTGGCTTCAAACTCAAAAGAGCTGCTGGAGTCCTCCAAATAATATGCATCTGTAAATATGGAAAGCATATCTGAAGGTTGAACTTGGTTAAATATCATCAGGAGAGGCAGTGTATATGTAGCAGCATTAATCCATAAAGAGGAATGACATCTAGCATTTCTGGATTACATGAAGCTTTCCAGATCCCAAAGCAATTTTCAGTTATAGGAGAGGATTATCCTTGGCCAGGTTGGTTTGGGAAGTTGACAATACCTTATCCCCAAGAAACCCATTGTGGCATGGCATTCTTTCTTAACCAGCTCTAGCTTCCGAGGTACGGCGATGATTTTTGTGGGGTACTACGCTTGAAATATCTCAAAGCTGGTTTCATCTCAATCTTGTGACATGTAATTTGTTGAGTAGTGCACCAAATATTGAATGTAAATGTGATGTTGTCCCACCATTAAACTCATCAGTTTTTTAAAAGGTTGCCAAATGACTTAAATTTTCTCAACCTGCTTATAAGCTGCTGCATGGATATTTAGGATGCAGTAGTAAGGATTGATTCAAGCATGCTGATGGATGAAGCCTAATGATTAGCAGCAGGTACTTATTGGTAGGGAAGGGACAGAAACAGCAATTGTGCAAACACAGTGTCATAAAACCATTTTTTTGGAAGTTTTGGATTGGTTCACAAAACAATCCATGTGATTTTGTGTCACAACTTTTGGAGTAGGTCACAATTTGTGCCTCACTCCATTGTGTAGATCACAAAATATAAAAGAAAGGTGATTTTCATGGATGAAACAGATGATTTTATTTTGCAAAGGGGCACAGGATGTAAAATTAGAGGAAGTTCAGTTGTGGGACTTTATTTTTTAAATCAAATTTATTAAAGCTTTACCTGTCATTACCTTACAATGATAGATCTGATTGTACCACAGTTTGCTTTAGATAATTATATTAAAAAACCAATCAAATTATTAATAAATATTCACGTCAATTGAAAGGAATAGCTTACATACTTATGATTGGACACAACACAAAACCACATGAGATCGTGCTTGGTCACATCACAATTAATGCAGATTTGTTTTGTGACTTTTGGAGCAGAGCACAAAATGTGGCAGTTGAAATTGTGTACTGCTCCCTAAAAACACAAAACCAATCTGCATGAATTGTGATGTGACATGAAGGTCACAAAATAAATTGTGCTCAACTGACAAAGTCACAAAACCAATTGTGCCAATCAAAGCTTGGTCACAAAACCAATTGTGTAGATTTTGGTGCCCGTCCCAACCCTACTTATTGGTGGGTTGCGAGATCCATGCTTGATTGTGGTGACTTCATAAACTAGGATTTGGTGTAAAATAGGGCAGTGGTGAGGTGTTGAACTATCCTTTTCACCTAGGGCTGCATCAGATTTTGGACGGGTGGCTCCTTTTCATAAAAGAAGCACCCGTCTGAAATCCGAAACAATTTTGAGAGAATCTTCGCAAAGAAGATTCTCTCAAAATTGTTTCCTTCTACACCCAAAGAAGGGTATTATATTTTGGACTTTATTTTTTTAAAATAATATATATATATTTAATTATCTATTCTTTAAAAATCAAAATAATCGAATTCAAAATTTATCAAGCTTCAAAAAAAGATTTTAATGTGAATTATTTTTAAAAATTTACTCAAATCCGGAAAGCGAAAAGCCTTCCACTACCTTTTTTTTTGGTGATTTCGGATTCCCCCAGCGTAGGGAAATCTGAAAGAAGGTTACAGGGAAGGGTAGACAACGATTACAGCATTTGCCGTAATCGTCTCTTTTTTGGGCCGCCGCAGCCCTATTTTCACCCCATCAGTTATAAATGCCAAACCAAACTGCTGCTTTGAATCGATGGGCTTTAATCATGTGGCCCAAGTCTTGGTTCAGATTAAAGGACTTTATGGCTGCGTCAAAAAACATGGCTGAGAAATTATAACGGTGGCTTCCAATCGGATTTCGCGATAAGGATTGCGTCAACTTTGAGCCAAGATGGTATACAAATTGATAGCTAAACATTGCATGAGATAGTGTAGTTTACCAAACTAAGCTGGTAATCCAATCAGGAGTCTGTGTCGACAATTAAAGCCTTGGTTACTCAACTCAGATTCCGAGGTAGAGAGTCTATTGGAATTAGGATTTCACTGGCTGGGCTTTAAGTATCATCAGATTTATTTATGGGATGCTGCTAGGCAATCCATGAGGTTGGACTGGTGCATCCTTGGTTTTATTAGGAAGCATTGAATATATTCATAAATTAATATTTATTTTCTAACGGGGTAATGGTTAGCTTTGCGTGTTTTGACCAACCAGAA
Organism: Entomophthora muscae; assembly: GCA_014839935.2. Classification (NCBI taxonomy): domain Eukaryota; kingdom Fungi; phylum Entomophthoromycota; class Entomophthoromycetes; order Entomophthorales; family Entomophthoraceae; genus Entomophthora; species Entomophthora muscae. The sequence goes on along the minus strand of QTSX02001452.1, from coordinate 429,873 downwards.
AGGATCTGTCATGGCGTGGCTCGGAGTTGCGTTTTGATAAATTAAATGCTGCCAGGTAATTAGAATGGACTCGAATAGGTTGAGATAAGGCTTGTTGTGGATCTAAATGATGGAATGTTTTGAAGTAAAGCAGGCGCATATGATTCAAGAGGTTCTAATGCTTAAGCATACTTAAACCCTTCCCTGTCTGATAGTCAGGCATGCTTCTGTGGATAGCGTGTCTTTTGTCAGTGGCGGCCGAAAGCCCACTGAAGGTTCTTGTTCACTTTGATTTTGGGACAATGTCTCACATCAACCCGTTGCTGGAGGTGGGCAATGCATTGCGAGCTAGGAACCACAGTGTCGTGTACGCGGCAGCTGACCACAACGAGAAGTACAACAAGCCATTCAACTTTACGTTTGCGTCGCTGGGAACAACGTTGAGTTCCCCTGATGATGGGCGGTCCATGATGAAGGAGCTGTTTAAGAAGCGTACGAGGGTGAATGCAGACATTGTGTTTGATGTCTTTCCTGAGCTGATTTCTGCCTCGTATGAAGCAGTCTATCCTCAGCTGACTAAAGTGGTCGAGGCAGAGAAGCCTGATGTCATCATGTGCGACTTCTTCTCGCCTGGCTGCCGCGATGTTGCCATAATGCAGGGCATCCCTCTGGTGACTGGGTTCCAGTCCATCGATGGCTTTGGCAACGATCGCGTCTCTTTTGTCTCTGCTGCTCTCGACTACGTCCCCATCACCACAGGCTCCATGTCCTTCTTTGAGCGTCTCAAGGACAAGGTGTTTGTTACTCTTAGAGCAATGTACAAGGTATACCCTCTAACAAAGGCCATCAACAAGAAGCGTGATCAATTCAACGTCCCCCGGGCATCGCATCCCCTTGGCGACTTTTCTTCCACCCTTGCGCTGGCAAACACGTTTATTGGCTTTGAAGCTGCTGCCCCTGTTGGGACTAACATCCGCATGATTGGTCCCATCCGCGTCAAATCTGCCTTCACCCTAACTCCTGACTTGCTCTCCTTTTTGGATGCACATCCACGGACTATTTACATTGCCTTTGGCACCAAAGTTGTTCTTGCTGACTTTGACATCGACAACCTCCTCAAGGGCACCCTTGCTGCTTTGGATGCTGGCGTCATTGACGGCGTTGTCTGGGGCCTTAGCAGCACCACCCAGGAAGAGTTCCCCAAAGAAATTTCCTTCAACAACACTGTCATCTCCACCCAAGAGCTGTTTAACAGCCAGCACCCCGACATTCGCCTTCTCGCGTGGGCTCCCCAGGATGCCATCCTCAACCACAAGAACACCCGCCTCTTTCTATCCCACGGCGGCCTCGAAAGCGCCTTTGAAGCCATCTTCTCCGGAACCCCCATCCTCTGCATGCCCTTCTTCAGCGACCAGCCCCGCAATGCCCGCAAGCTCGAGGATGCCGGCATCAGCCAGTACGTCGACCGCATCGCCGCCACCCCCGCATCGGTCACTCGCCAGATCACCGAGATGCTTGAGGATGTTGATGGCAGCATTTCCAACAATGTCCGACGCATGCAGATCCTTGCCCAGATCGGCAGCCGCCGCAAGGAATTGGGGGCCGACGCGATCGAGGAGTACGTCTACACCGCCCGGATCTGCCGCCAATCCCAAAAGCACAGGTACGGCGAAATTCCCTGCGAGGCAAAGCACCTCGTTCCGGCGGACCGGGACATGTCGTACATCACCTCCAGCCTGATGGACGTGTACTTTTTCGCCGGCATCCTCTTCGCCCTCGCCGTCTCCCTCGTGACATTTTTCCTTTCCAAATTTATCACCTATTTATTCAGCCAAACGAAAGACATTACCCCCAAGCAGAAAACGCAATAGCCAGCTTTCAATAAACCCCAATAATTCTCTACTGTTAACAAATTTAGCCGCTTCCCGAGCTACCCATCCCTCCGCCGATTTAAATTCCCCCAATTAAATTTATCCAGTTATTCGTACACCACCCCTTTTCCGCAACTTCAATTCCGCACCAATACTTGCATGAAACTTCTTTACTACAGATCAATCAGCCAATTCCTAGAGATGTCACCGGGGGCATCCACCACAGGCCAAATCCAAGTTAGCAACCGATCATCCGAGCACCAACCACGATTGCCAAACCATCCTCGATCAACCATCCCATCTAAATTTACAAACAGGGCTGCGGCGACAAAATCCACTCCAGCCATGGTTTTCAAAGCCATGGCGCTAAGTAAAACTGAATCAGATCTAAATGAAAAAAATCAATGGATCTATATCCATTAACAATATATCTGGGTCCACTTCTACTCCATTTGAATCCGAGGTGATTCCACTTAGTGCCACAGCTTCAGAAACTACTGTACAAGCAACCATTTGTCTCAGATCCAGCTACAACTCTGGGAAATCATACTAGCTACAAGTTTTTATAATCATAGTATCGCCATATCTTTGATACATGCGTCTATTCCAGACTTTAATTTATAATAAAGAACTGTTCTATCTTCCTCTTTAAGCTTTAAAATACTTATCTATATTGAATCAGAAATTGAAAAGGGCTTAAAGTTGATTTTTGATTACTAAAATATAGGGATAAACTTTATAGTCTTTCAGAGAAAGAAAGGTCTTTTCATACCAATCCAATTTTTTTTAAAAAAATGGGTTCCCCTGGCATGGGGAAACCATATCCTAAAAATAAGACAGTTCAGGTGCAACAATTACAGGATTTCCCATAATCGATGCGGGTTTAATCCGCTGCAGCCCTAATTGATCTGATACTCTTCACCCTGGGGTGCTAAAGCCAGATCCAAAAAAACCTGCACTCCTCCAGGCTTGGGAATTAGCTCTAACATGAAAAGTTCTGGAAGAACATGAACCCCCATTTCTCCAGAAACAGCCCCACCCACCAGCCAGCGGATATCTACCAGGAAAGTTCAGAGAGTGTAACAAAGGTATACTTAAATGTACAGCACAGCTAACTGGTGTTGTAACTGTGCTGTTTTAGCAGAGTTACAAGAGGAAAAATATTTGAAGACTAGATAATTATCTTTATTTGAAGATATGAATTATATAGTTGTGCTAAATAATTATATGAGGAACATGATTGTGTTGATCACTTGGTTAGATGATGGAGGGGGTGGCTTGATCCTGGTAATAAGTCAAGCGCTAAATTGAGTCATCCACCGTATGGGATCATCATTCGTCTTGTTGCAAGTTCTGAGAATTTGAGTCAACTTTCTTGTTTGGCTACGGGTCACCAGGATGTCAGATTACAGGCCACAAACCTGCTTAGTTGGAACCTTGTTGGCAGGTCAGCCCTGCTGTTTTGACAATGGATAACCATCATCTCTCCCCTCTCTGTTACCAGAGCTAACAGGTATAGTAACCTTCAGTGAAATATCATAAATGACACATTTTTTTAATCCAACCGGTTAAAGTTTATCCAAGGCTGGCTAAAATCAAAAGCTTATCCAAGAGCTCTTTCACAAGCTTGCAACCAATCAGCCATCATGTCTGATTCATATCATCACACCTAAATATAAGCCAAATAATGCAATCCAGCTTTAGTTTTAATACATCTATACTTTATACGCATAAAATGCAGCTCTCTTTAAACATTATATGTTGCCAAGCCTGCAAAATTTGATCTGCGGCTTGGGTGAAGGAAGTTTACTTGGCAGCTGTAGCAGATTGATCCTCTAAAAGCCAACCCTCAAAGTTCAACCCCCATAAGGTTGGCTATCAAGTATATCAGGAGTTTAGGGGGTTTAAAAGCTAGTGTGACCAAGATAAATGCCTCACCCACCAACATATCTCACAATACACAGGAATTGCTGATAGAGGTGCCCCATGACATATCTAACAGCATTGGACATCCCTTGCCAATGCCAAATTGCAGGCACTATATTCTAATTAGGAGCGTTGCCAATTTGATGTGCTGATCTCTTCCTCAAGTTATTTTCAGTCAGAACATTGCATGTAACATGCCGCCATTCCACCCCTGGCAACTTATGACTCCCAAATATAGTATATCAACCACATTAATCTTAAAATAAATGATATTATTCCTATTTTTGCCCTTTCTATTTGGACTTTTGGCTTCTCAATCTAAATACTGAACTATTACTGGTTCAGTTGCAGCAGCGGTATAAGAAGTAAGTTTGATTGACAACCTATTTATAAAAAAACTCCCCTCAAGGAAGGACAAGCGCTAGCCGTATGGCTACACCTCATCAAGAAACCTTCCTCTCATCCCTGATGGGACATCCCCAAGGGTTACGTTGTATATCAGGATCAACTGGTTCTCACCAGCCCCTACAACCAAATCTGCCTGGGACAATATGACGTTAACGTCACCCTGTCTCAGTCAGATCTATTGCAGTAAACACTGAATTTACAGTTGGACCCCTGCACAGATGGCATTGAAGACACTAATATGATAAGCTGGCTACACTCCACAGAGACTGCCTCTGTGTTTGTCAGGTACCAGAACCCATGTGGGCAGCCACAGCGTCAGGGTGACTTATTGGGCCTGCCGCTGCATGGTTTACCATCTGTGCCAGTCAAGAAGTTGAGGTTACATAAGATGTGTTTAGGGAAGCTACTAAGGCATGCTACAGTGAGGCGTTCTCACCCATTGTGGTAGAAACACCCCTATTTAAAATCAAGAAAACCAGAAGTGTCTCTGAATATTTTTCTGCCTGACAACAAGTTCTTGCCACTGTTCCAGAAGTCATTACCAACAGAAATGCAATGCTCCTCACACTCATAATAAATATTTAGAACCCCATATCTGTAAATGGGTGCCAATAAGATGCTGCACCTCCATTGAAAACTGATATAAAGCCATCAGGGAGGCAAATAATCAAGATAAAATGGGGGTTAAGGTCCAACAATGCACCCATACAGCCTTGACCACACTTGGAAGCAACCACAGCCAATTAGGTCACTGCCAGCCCCGCCAACATGATGATGGCAACAAGCACACTCACAAGGGGGATCTGCAGCTGGCACAAATTGAGGGGTTGAAAAAAGCCTGTGGCTGTAGACATGAGAAGCTCTACAGCCCCATTTGATTTGAAAACTCAATATCTCCTAGCCAATCCCCCTGTAGTTACAATTTGCACAAGGGCAAACCCCTGGACGTGTTTCAGGTACACGGCAACAACCCCACCCTCCAAGCTAGTCACACAAAAAATAAAACCACTTGCTTGGATTACCCCTTTTGCTTCTGTGGAAATCTTAACAAGCTCCTGGTAGAAACTATGGCCAACCACACCAAGGTCCTCAAGAGATTTCTGGTTTTCAACAATTGGAGTGCATGCCAGTTGATCCAAGGCAGTGCACCTGGAAAACTCCTGCAAGGTAGCCATCACTCACAAAACAGTACCCTTCTTGGTGAGAATGGGAATCATCCAAGCTGGACTCTCTGAACCCATCATACATAGGCTTAGACAAGGCATTGTTGCAGATCAGGACTGGCTATGTCACAATAACCCTCAAATTGACTGAGAAACTTCTTTCATTACTCTCAGGAGGAATAATGTTGGCTTTTAAGTCTAATCAATTGAGATGGACAAGTGATTACATGACACCGTCTTCATACATATTAAAGAAAAAGGCTCCTATGAGTTCAAAGAGGGAAAGCTAGATCCCAATCAGTGTTTAGTTGAGTTTATCAGGGATGAACCCCCTCTCAACTACCCCTCATAGGGACCCATCACCAGCCTTACAGGAATTACTCAACAAGTTTAAGTATGTATTCAACAGTACGCTGGACCAGTTAATTCCACTCCAAGAAATTCAGCACACTGTATAATAACAAGAGTCACTATCAAAGGCCCAACCACTGTACCATATAACACCTAAGAAGGATGAACATCTCAGCCAAATCCTTGCAGACACTCTATACAAGGGGTTTATCCGCCCCTCATTATCTGATATGAAGCTGCAGTCTTTTTTGTGGCCAAAAAAGACAGATCAATCCACCTGGTCACAGGCCAATGCACCCTAAACAAAGTCACAATAAAGAACAAGTACTTCTTACCACTTATTGATAAATTTTTTACTACACTCACAGATGTCAAAGTCTTTAGTAATATTGGCCTCACTGTAAGGTACAACCAAGTCAGAATTGCCCCTGGGGATGAGGCAAAAACCGCCTTCTAAACACACTACGGGTTATTTGCGTGTTGCTTCATGAATTTTGGCATGACCAATGTACCATCCATATTTGCAATGCTCATGAGCAAGACCTTCAAGAATCTGATTGGGAAGTGTGTTGTCAAGTACCTGAATGAAAGTATTTTATTCAGCCAGGATCAGGAGGCACATATCTACCACCTCTGTGCCATCTCAACACCCTTTGCAGACGTTGGCTGAAAGTTAAACCATCCAAATGTGAGTTCCTACAGTCAGAGCTGCTGTTCCTGGAACAGACTGTCTCCTCCAAGACAATCAAACCTAACCCAGCTAAGCTCAAAGAAATCACCAGTGTGGTGCTCAAGGGTTCTAAAGGTACAGTTAGAGTAGCTGAGCAGTAACTGGGGTAGCACATCAAGACTAATATCTTCTTACTCAACAGAACCTCTATATCTGGGCGCTGCAATTAATCTAAGAATGTTAAGTCGGTTGTTATGTCTGTTTGGTAAATGATGTCTTTATTGGGGTCTTCTGAGGGTCTTTTATAGTTAGAGGGGGAGGAGGGAAAAGAAAGAGTGAGTCATCCTGACTGAGGTCTGGACTGACAGGCACTAAGCTATTCTTGAAGGGCTGAAACATTTTGGAGAATATTCAGAGAGAAAAGGGCTTAGATTGGGTGGGATGTGAACATCTGAACATGTGATCTTGGGATCAGGTGGTCTCAGCAAAAGTAGGGCTGTTGCTAGAGAATTGGGTGTAGAATAGGGTTTCAGGATGTTCTTATAGAGGGTCAATGCTCTGCAAAAAGGGCGGATAATCACTATACCAAAATAAATAATAGGAAATATTGATGGGTCAATCATCAATGCATCTGCAGCTAGCTGCAGATACGTCAATCAGTTGATAATTGTCATATGTTAATCCTTCTCCAAGGGTCACCAATCAGAGCATCTGCGGCTAGCTTCAGGTGCGTCAATTAGGGTCTAATCAAAAATGCTCCTATAGATTTTGGAGGGCGACTCTCTGATGCAAAACATAAAAAGGGGTAGAAGTTCCCCCTATAATTTTCAAATAAGGAAACAGTCTCAATATGGTGATATTGGTGAGTGACACCCTGTACTACAACCAGTATGCTGGCTCCTACTGATGTGAGTCAGGTGCACATTTTTCTGGGTTTGGTGGCAGATGTACACAAGTTCATCCCTAACTTCAGGGAACTGATTGCTCCTCTTAATGAGTTACTCAATACCAAACTACAAATATAATGGGCCCCAGTGCAGGACTAAGCCTTTGAGAAGCTCAAGCAGTGCCTCACAAAGGCATTGGCCCTCCAAATCACCAACATAAACTGTAAGTACAAACTTTGACCAATACCCAGGATATGGCCATAGGGGGTGTACTGTGGGTGAAAACTGATGAAGGTGTCTTCCTAACAGTAGCCTAAAAATCCAGGAAACTCATTGACACAAAAAAACACTACCCCATCCACAATAAGAAGTTTGCTGTAGTTTTTCCCTTATGTTGAGAAGTGGCGCTGCTATCTGAAAGGCGCTAACTTCCCACCCAGGGTCTTCATGGACCATAGGTTCCTCCAGTACTTCAATAAAAAGTCACATCTGACCCAATGTCAGTCAGGGTGGGTGAAACATATACCTCCCTATTAACTCTGCATTGAGTAGTAGTGAAAGCAGCTAAGAGCTGTACCAGCAATGATGTACATTGATTTATAGGCAAAGAAATCATCAGCAAGTTTGGAAAACCAGATCTTCTTATTACAGATAGAGGCAAGAAACTGACCTCTGATAACACAAATGTTTATTTGGCCAAACAAGGATTGAGACACACAGTAACTACACCATATCATCTTCAAATAAACAACAGAGTGGAATGATTTAAATGGCTACCTAGTACAAGCCCTTGCCAAACTCACTGATGGTGCACCAGAAGAATAGTTAAAGCAGTTGACTACAGCCCTCTTTTATGCCACACCCAAGTGAACAGATCCACTGAGAGAAGCCATTTTTAATTATTATACAATAAACAACCCATCATAATTCAAGCCTGGATTGAACCCAAGCTAGAGATGCCTAGAAAGGTACCACTCAGAAATGATCCAAATATGTGCCTTTTCAACTGTGGCCAAGAGGCTTGGGAAGAGAAACAGCTGCAAAGCACGACAATACAACACAAAGAAAGACATAAAGTTGATGACAAATTCTGGTTGATGTATATCAAAAAAAAGCAAGCTGTAGCCTGAAAAAGTGGGCCCTTTCATTTTAATAAAGGTAAACAACAATAATATCTATCTGGTCCAAGGATTGAGAAAACAGAAGCAGGATAAGACCATGCACCACAACTGGCCCCAACCACAAAAAAAGAAAAAAGCATCAGAAGCAGCACTATCCAAAACTAAGCATAACTTGGTAGAATACAGTGCTCATGCACCAGAAAACTTTCCTGCCAACCTATTACCCAAGAAGGCTGAGCCTCAGCAGGGGGTGCCAAAACTGTGGGGTTGACCCCTTGGTAAGGCATTGCACAAACAACCCCTTGGCCCTCAAATTGACATTCTGGAATATGTGATAAAAAGTGGAAGTCAACTCAATTTACTAAACAAGGAAACTCAAAACAACCTTAACATAAAACCAAAACACACTCAAATTAGCACTTAAGTTATTAGCAGGGTCAAGCCACCCTTTATCCATCTAAATGTTGACCAGGAGGTATCTTGTTTCTCCCAAAGGATTCACTCAAACAATATAATACCCCATAACACAATAAAGGAATTATACAGTTTATAAAATCTTCCCATTGTAGCTCTGCTAATACAGCACATTTACAGCAGTGCTGTTGTACAGAAACTTCAAAGCATCAAATAATCCAAGGGCAGTGGAAAGACAGGAAAGTATAATCCTGGAGGTGCAGTAAGCAGTGTAGGTCTTCCCAGGGAAAATTGTTATCTGATTTTTCTACTTGCTTGAGTTTTTGAATTCATATGGCCACTATAATTTTTGAAATAAAATTTAAGAAATTGGCTAATAGTGCATCCTGAAAGTCATTATAGGCTCTGTCTGCTGTGAGAGTGTTGTTTGGAAGTTTGGATTGTCATGTCCCATATGATCAGTAATGTTTATTACAGCCTCCAGGATCCAAAATTGTGAGGGGTACTGACGTTTTTGGGTTTATATGAGGCATTTAGCCTTGCCTTTATGTTTTGAGCGTAAAAGCCCCAAAAGGGGTTATATATCTTTAGAAAAGAATATGACCACAATGCGTGAGGGCATTATATTGGGGTCCATGGATGGTGTTGGCATTTTTAAGCCATCAGAAGTTGATATGACACTGTATTGAAAAGTTATGACAAGAAACTTATTCCTACTATGTAGTGTTACCATTGTTTGGAAAGTGTACATATATCAAGTTGTTGGCATGTTTCTTGGCCATAATTTCAGCCAGTAATTTTTAATTGATAAGATTGTTAAATACTACCTTTGATACCACTGTTGTAACTGTGCTATGCCAATAGTTCTATAAGATATTAGAAAATAAATTTAACAATTAAATTATTGTGGAAGAGAAGAAGAAGGTTCTATACTCTTGTGATGGGGCATCAGGAGATGGTCCTGTAGATAGTTGTTACTCAGCTTTTAAGCTATGCGGGTGAGTGCTGTTCGTACTAGAACACCATGAGCGGGGATAGTGTGGTGGTAATTGGCGATGCCATCTGTAGATTGACATTGCTTATTGTTGCCCTAAGTAGGCAATGTGTCAAGTTGGGTCGTTGCTTGATCCATGAGAATTTGGGTCTGTCGTGAAAAGGCCAGACCAAACTCTCATTAAATGAGATATGATAGTTGCATGTCAGTGAAATTTCATAAAAAGCGCTAATTTATTGTAGGTGATTTAACCCTAACTTAATTGAAATCAGATAGCTATTCATTTTAAATCTCTTAAGGAAGAATATTTTTTATGCAAAGAAAATTGATTTTTTATAAATACTTATTGATATATAGTAATTCGATAGAAACAAGGAAAGTTAATATTTGGTTCCTTTTTATTTGAATTAAATGAAATATCTGATTATTTATTCGACAAATGGATTCTCAATAGACTCAAACCTTACAGTTAAAATTCCGACAGGGAGATTCTTGTAAACAGCCGGTAAAAGTAGACGCTCAATATTGGGCTTGCAGAACAGGCACCAGTTAAGGCTGGTGTTATTGTCAAGCCAAGATAACTCATTCAAAATTAGGTTTGCAAATACTACTGCTTTCTTTGGACCTTGAAAAATTATCAAATGGTTAGAGTTGGAAGATTTCAAAGATGTAGGCTCAGCAGTCCCAAAATCCTCCTTCTGGAGTTGTACACACCAGCTGTGGATGTCACACGGGGTAATTGACAAACGACATTTCTCATCTTCATAGCAGTATTCTTCTCTGGATATAGCCTTGCTTCCTGACCAACGCAAATTATAAGAGACATGGACATGGGGTTTGGGATAAACCTCAGGATACAGGAGGGCTGAAAAGAGCTGGGGATTTAACTTATGTGACATAGGAAACGTCCAATTTCCAAAGTGAAAGCTGCATTTGGGGTTAATGTAGCTGTTGGAGAGAAACAAGGCCTCTTGAGTTCCACATGGCCTGCCTTTATGTGCTCTAGGCGCCTTGAATGATATCTTACCACCAAATCCTGCTAACGCTACCGCAAAAAATAGAAAATACATCATAATTAAAAGGCTGATTGAAAGTAATACGACTGATTCTTGATTCCCAGCTGCCACCCACTTCCCACAGATGTATTTAATCCAGGAAAATCTCAAAGAAGCCTTTATGAATATTAACTTATTAACCACATTGGTAGCTTCAAAACAAAATCAACTTTTTAATGTCAATTTATTAGAAAGTAAATCTTAGCTTGCGTGGGGTAAAGCAAAAAAGAATCTTTTATCTGATACCAAGAATTTAGGTTTCACTTCTCACCAAACAACGTCCTGATTTTAAATTAATTTGATATAGGAATTTATAACTAAATCTTCATAACAAACAGTTTCACTTCCTTTAAGCTGCAGATCCAAAATACTTTCTACTCCCGAAACTGTTCGGCTTTTGGCAACCTTATCGTTTTTTAGACTTTTGGATGACATCAGCTACCAGCTTTAAGATTAAATAAAAATAGATTCCACTTAAAAAATAGTAATATATACAATTAGTTTTTTACTATTGTTATTCTACACCAGAAAAAAGAACTTTAAAGAGTTCACAATCTCCGTTTTTTGATTAAGCAAATTCTAACAGTTCTGGTTATTTTCAAAGCAATAAACCAAAAAGTTTATTTATGGATTTTCAAAGATTTTTAATTTTAGCTAATTCCTATTTGTTCTCACCCATTGTATTTATGACATAATTTCTTAAACAATCATATAAGTTTTTGTTAAAAAAACTTGATACTATAGATAAAATATCCCACTAGCCTAAAGCTGGTCCACCAAACACCTTAACTTACTATTTCATGATTAATCCTATATATTTTCCAAAAACACAAATAGATTGTATGATTTCTAATATCTATCAAACTAATTTATTGTGATTTTTTAAAAACTTATTTTTTTAATTTCCATACTTTATGATGGATAACATTAATACATATCAAATATTTCATCCCCTAAGTACTATTTCCTCATATTAGCCCCTCTTTTAAAATTTGCTTAAACTAAAGGCAATAAACAAGTAAATATAAATAAATTATATATTCAATTAGTTTCATCTATTAGACAAAGATATGGGCTAAATCAAATAATTCAAGCTTGAAAATATAAAAAATCGGCCATATATTATTAAAAGTAGTTATAAAATCACATAAAAATCCTCACATCAATGAGCCTACATTTAATGCCAGCCTTGATGCCAAAAGTATGCTAAAAATTAAATAAAAAGTTTATATCCCATGAGTTATAGAGACTTAAAGATTTATGAGAATTCTATCAAGTGAAAATTATTTAAAACAAATAAATATAATGTTTCATAGCTATCGATTGATTCAACGTTATCATAAACCAGATTTTTTTACATTGATTTTTGAAGATCTAACAAAAAAGTTAACAAGGGTTGAGGATTTGAACCTCGATATTGATCTAAGTGGATTTCAGAGGCACAAACAGCTCCTAGGCACTAAAGGAATATAAGAACTAAACTTTCAACTATAGTAACTCTTTGGGTAATACTCACAAAATTGTCAAATAAAAGTTGACAAAATATCAGGCAAATGAAGGCAATCTCATTTCCATTAACCCCAAACATGTTTAAAACCACTGAGATTTATACAAGACCACTAGCAGCTAGAGATTTTATTAAAATCTAATTAATCCAAACGATATAACTTTAAAACATCTTAATTTCATTCAATCAAATTCTTAGCCTCTAATCTTAATATACTTGAAAAAATTTAACCTGTGAAAATTGAAAACAACAAACTTAAGCAGCATAAAGAAAAATTGACAGCCAAGTAAAAACAATATAATAGAAATGGAAATTGAAGGAGAAGGAAGATGTTCCATCAATTATTGTCCCATTTTCCGTTTTTCTGTCTTTTTGAGGGAGAATTATCTGGTAGAACTCTTTCTAAATAATTCTTATGGTTCTCTTATTTTGATTAGCTTAGTTTTATAGCTTAAATAAAGCTTAAAATCCTTTTAAACTACACAGGTGTCAAGTATACACTTCTGGGAAGTATAATAAACAAGATAAAGGGGGAAATTAAGAAGAGAATGATACTTTATTGGATATAAATATAGTATAATATATAGTATAATTGAAAGCCACATATTGTCCATGTACATCATGGAAGTCATGGGGCTTATCTGAGTAGTGCTCCTCTTAAGTCAAGAGGCTTACTCAAGTTGTGTTCTGCTTAGGATCTGCATTGTTTGATTCCTGTAATAGATAGCCAAATGATAGTAGTGCCACCAACTTACTGATTAGTTGGTGAGCTATTCAGTGACTCATTTGGTGAACTACTTGGGGCGTTAATTCCCCAAGAGGGGGTAATCAAAGATTTTGCAACACAGGTCATTTTGAGTCATCTGGCTAAATTGTTACCTTTTTGCTTAATTGACCATGAAAAATAAAAGAAATTTAAAAATAAATCCATTTCCAATTAAAAACAATCAAATTTTCTGCCAAACCTAAATATTTTGAGCCTCCATCAAATCCCACCAATAAAAAACATCTTATTTCTTATTTTTAAAATATTGTCAAGGGTTTGGATTTCAACCCCTGCCTTCCATTTTTGAATTTCCATCCTCCCTTTACTGCCAATATAGTACAGCCACATGATGATATGCCACACACAATCTCTCCACTCATATGTGATCCTTAAAAATTATTTAGATCAAGCAAAATACCTTAAGCTCAAAAGCCAAATTTATCTTCAAATAAAAAGATTCTTCTGTCACTTATTTCTCACTTCCCTTCCATAGGTTGCCTAGTTAAAATATATTTAACGTTCAATATTGTTTATTAACATTGCATTACATAAAAGGGAATGCTTTATTTTCTTATATTTTTATCAACATTATATTATGATTGACAATATATTATATCAATGAAGTTAAAAAATAGGGCTCAAAACGCCACATTCTATACACTTAATTAATGTTTTGGATTTTTGGGAGTATCTTTTCTGTCAACTAGATGGCTTAGCTGCTCCAAGCCTCAAACCCATTAACCATAAGGTTTTTTAGACTATTGTGCATATGAATGGATTTCCTAAACATAAAGAATTTCCTAACAAATATTCAGGCAATTAGTTTTTAAAATCAATTAGGCTCCAAAAAGACTGATCTAATGAAAGCCAAAAATAGATATCAAGTCCCAAAAGACCACCAAAAAAACCCCTAAGCCCAAACAGACAGTTGTTAAAAGTTACAATCTTGTCTTAAGAAAATCCAATAAGACCTTCTCTAACCCTCCAAATTTTAAGACAGACAAGAAACAGTCTAACTCTTAACAGTGAGACCAAAGCTACTAAACACAAAGAGTCAAAAATGAAACAGATAAAAACAAATCAATAAAACAAACCACCCCTTTAAGGTGAAAATGTTCCACTTGTTTTATATAATTCCCAACAACAGTTCTATCCAGATATGCCACACAGGAAGCAGTTCACATCTTTATATAAGACTAAGAACCCCAACACCCAAATCCAGAATTTAGCCAATAATCTTAAGGATAGCTATCAGGTAATTCCACCAGCAGCTTCTCAGATAGGTCCTTCTATAGCATAGCTGGGGATAGCACTTCCATAAAGGATCACAAATCAAGGGGAAAAAGAAGAGATCATGCCAGAAAGCTCACCCAAGAAACGTAGGCCAAAATCCTCAAAGATGACAAAGAACATTCAAATACAGAGGATAGCTGTAACAGAGGCAAAACTACCCCCAAGAAAAACTAAAGCCTTGTACTAACCCAAAAACTAGCTCCAAAAAATGGAATACCCAACAAACAATAGGTTAAGAAGAGTGGCCTGGCGCTGTGGTGGATCCAGGTCCAACCAGTCAAACTTGCCGTTATCTTGCCCTTGACTCTTGTTACTGTTACCTTCCTGTGAAAAAGCTTTGAGGAGCTTTGCCTCCAGGGAGGCAATTTTATGAGACAACCTTATTGTCATCCTGCCAATGAGCCATAATTTCAACACTCTTCTCCTCCCTACTTCTTAACGCCTCAATTTCACAATTGGCTCTGTCCTGCACCTGTCGTAAAATTTCATTGAACCCTAATAGTAAGTTCCAGGAGTCCCATGCATAAACTAAATTTCCTTATGCAGGGGTTTCCTCTTTGGCAAAATAGTTGGAATTTAGTTCTTTGAAAGCCACTTTCTCTTCTACCAAAAATTCCTCAGGTGCTATCTTAGATACTTCCAGACTCACCCAAGCCTTCTTGAGTGAACTGGTAGGTACTTCCTTCCTAGCAGCAGCAGTTTCTACACAAAGCACCCCAAATTTTGCTCTTTCAAATGATAGTAAAAAAGACATGATAATTAAAAAGTAGTTGAGGGGAAAGCGTCAAAATTGACAATATATCTTTATTTAAAATTTAGCTGTTTTTGCTTATATACCATTTGGGGAATATTTGGCTAAAAACCCCTCCAGTTCTTGAATCAACCTATGGTTCATATCACGCAGTCTATAACATTCAAGTCATCCAAACCTAGATCTTTACTTAAAAGATCTCCTATGATTCTCAGCCTATGAGAATTAGCCTACAATGAGAAGGAGTCACCTGACGCCATTCATCTCAATGTATTGATTTGGCATGGAGCTTCCTCAGCTCTTGGCGCCAAAACCCTGTGGAATATACACATTCCAAAACTCAGCTATCAATGTTGCAACTGAGAACCAGCTGATCAAACCAGAATTCCTAGACATCCTTGCCTTTATTTAGTTATTTTCACATTTAATGGGGTTTTGCCTTAAACCCCATTAAAACGCTTCAAAACTCAAACCAGGCACCACAGCACCCAGAAATTTTCCCAGGCGGTGCCTCAGCGCTTCTCAAATCAATTAGGCGGTGCAGCGGTGATTCTAACCTAATGAATTTGCCAAAACAGCACTTTCTACCCAAAATTTGGGGGTTTACTTTTGATTAACCTTAACCAAACTTCTTGACACAGTCAAGGCAATTAACCAATATAATTCAGTCCTCATTAATTATATTCTTATGTATTTATTAATTAATCTTCCCAGTTAATTAAATCATTTTTGAGAAGCCTAGTCTCTAAGATTGATTCAGCCAATTTTGCCTTCTGTTCTTTGATTGAATATAGATACTAAGTTTTCAGGAATCTTTATCTGAAGAATTCCATCCAAACCTATCTACATAAAACAAACAGCAAAAGCAGAGAAACTTTATATCTCAGAGTATTTGTTTGGCTAAACACTTAACAGTGTTGTACGGTCACAGGCGCTGAGCCGGAGAGGGTAAGAGTTTTGTGGCAAGGATAGTGGTTTCATCATAACAGTGAGCTTGCCACCTTTTTATTCATGCTGCCTGCTCAAGAAAGCCAGATGCACTGCATATGCCTATTACTTCTGTAGAAAAAACATGGTTTAGATCAGGTGCTCTTAAAAGGTTCAAGCTCAAGTATAGAGGATGTCCCTCCATGGTGGTGATCAGCAGGTATGAACCCCTCAAGGCACCCCCTGAAGAGGATAAGTGCCCTACTACCAAATATCTGATCAATTACCTACTGGACTGGTACCTGGTAAATAGCATCCCTCTGAAATCAACCCTACCCCCCTCTGATATGGCTATCCATGCCCTAAAAAGTTGCAATGCTCCACCAATTCTTGGTCTGTACTCTTTATCAACTCATAAAATTCATGGGCAGCAAAAGAAGATAAGAACCTATCAATGTCTAAAATCCTTAAACATCCCTGGATATAAACATTGATGGTCATTTGAGGTGTTTAATGATGTCTCCCTCTTTGTGCTGCATGAAATATAAAGGATTTAGAGGAGAAAATATTTGTATATTTAACCAAGAAGGATTTCCCAGTCCTTATAAAGAAGGAGGTGTGGATATTGGTTAAAACCTTTGCTAGATATCCAGAAATCTCTAACCAGACATGGGCTATCCATGCTGAGGTATTGGAGATAGTGGTACCATTTATCTAATGCCACATGATTGCAATCATACATGGGAACTATACATGTGCCAGAAAGGTTGTCAAAAAAGAGATATACTATGTAGCTATTTAAGAGCAAAGGACCAAGCTTCTTAAACAGAAAGGCCACCCAAGGATCCTTTCAGTTCAGCAAGCCTTGATAACTCTAAACCAGTCCTCCTCGACTCTGAGGATTCCTGGTTTATAGCATTCTGGGAAGTTTTTGGATATACAACCCAAGGGTTCTACTTCCATTTTTGACAAGCCAGCCTTAAGAAGATGAAGACCTTTAAAGATCTTTATAAGAGTTGTATAACAGATACCTTGGGGATCATCAAGAAGATGGTTGGAAGGGACTATAGTGTGTGCTTTCTGAATAAGGATGGCATTTCAAGGGCAGTGAAGCTTCTGAACATAGATGAATTAAATGTGGCTAATAAGGAAATAAAGGCTAGATCATCAATTAATTCAAGGACCAGTGGACTAGGAAGTTCATTGTGAAGATATACAGGCTAGGAAAGAACAAACTCAACTTGAACAATATGAAGTTGGTCCTTAATAGGAATACCCATATAATAGCTTCCTGGGAAGAATGCATAACCACTTTCTTAAATCAGTGGGAGTTAGCAAGCTATCATTTGGTAGGCAGTTTGTGGGCCTGAAGAAGCTAAAAGACAGGGATGATAATATTCTTAAGGAAATTGAAAATGGAGTCCCTCTTCCTTCAAAAAAAGCCAGCATGAACTCAAGAAGAAACATTGTACGATATGGCAAATAGGGGCTACAAGAGGGATGGGATGGTGGAATACCTGAAGAGGGTCTCAAATGCCGTAAACGTTGCGTTTGAACAAATGATATTTTATTATTTGATAAGCAAACGGCTTATCAAATAATATCTATATTTTTAATGAGCTATTTTTGATTAGTTGCCAATAACTTTTGTAGGTTGGGATTTAAATCCACTTTTATTAAAGATCAATAGGGTTAGTTGCCTTTTGTCTGCTGTGCAAATTTAAGCTTATCTTAGTATATGATTTCTATTTATCGTCAAAGATAGGTTTGATCTTTTGTTGGGGATTTGGCTTGCTTTTATTCGTATTTTATTAGAGCGAGGGGGAAACGGTGGGTACGTTGTTGGTTGGCGGAACATCTCACTGCCCCGATTAGGTGCTGCTATTTGATTTAGCTCTTGCTAAGCAACACCCTAAACCTACAGCCAGGTTAAAATTCATGGTATTCATTAAACCTTTTAAGCTGGAGATGGCTTTTAAAACCAAAGGGAACATGTCTCCTGGTATCATCATCGCTGAGGACGTTTGGGTTGATTGGTTTTATTTGCATCTTGGGTTTTTATAGAGTGGCCTACATTGAAGCAGATGGTTTAAGAGATGGAATAAATTTGATCTAGAGGCTTGAAAAATGGAGCGTGTAGCTATGGCTGGGTTAAATGGTTTAGCCGGAAGCAATAATTTTTAAGCAGGGTCCCAATTTTCATCACGTTTAAATAAAATCTATTGTTAAACCAATATTTTGAAAAGATAGGCTAAAAAGGAAGAGACTATTTAAATAGATGAATATTAAGTTAGCTTGGGTAGGCTAATTGCGTAGTTGGATGTTTCAATATCATAATTCGATCTAAAAACATATTTGCGCTGCGTCAGAGCTATCAAACTGTAGGGGCTATGTAACTAAGCTGTGTACTTATAATTTTGGATATTTGTCTGAGCCTGGATTTAATGAGATAATTGCTGGGCTTTATAAGAAGCCAGCCTTTTATACATTTACTGAACATGATTTTCAGCTTCTTGATTTTGGCTCTTCTTGTGAGGGGCCAGGTGACAACACAACCTTTGAAAGTGATTATCCACTTCGACTATGGATCTTTGTCGCATATCAAGCCACTTATGGAGATTGGCAACATTTTACGGAACAGGAACCATTCAGTGATTTACGCAGCATCCGCTTTGAACGAAAAGTACAATGAGCCATACGCCTTTGAATATGCGCCTCTTGGGAAGGGATTCTTTGATCCTGTCTTCTTTAGAAATCGAATGGATGTGCTTCGTGGCGCCCGCCAGAGCCGGGGTGGTGGGATGGTCTTTGCGTCACTCACACATTCGTTGCCTATCTCCTACGAAGACGTCTATCCACGTCTTAGCCACGTTGTTGATCAGACACATCCCGATGTAATGATCTGCGATTTTTTCTCCCCTGCATGCCGTGACGTTGCAGAGATGAAGGGTGTCCCAGTGGTGATGGGCTTCCAGAGCACCGATGGGTTTGGAATTTCAAGAAACTCCTTCATCACCGAGGCCATGGCCTACGGGAGTATCACAACTGACAAGCTCACCTTTCTCGAGCGCTTTGTCGATAAAGTTTTTGCACGCTTGGAATTTGCCTACAATTCCTACTCGCTTCGGACGGCTTTGAACAAGAAGCGAAAACATTTTGGAGTCCCACCTTCCTCCTTTCCCCTGAGTGACTTTTCATCTGTTCTTGGTTTAGCAAATACTTTTGTGGGGTTTGAAGCAGCCTCTCTTCTTCCACCTAACATCGTGACGATTGGCCCTTTAAGAACAGAGGAGGCTCCACAGTTGGATGCTGACTTGGAATCTTTCCTTACAGAGCATCCTCATACCCTTTATATTGCATTTGGTACACGTGTCATATTATCCTCTTCAGATATAACAACCCTTCTCGAGGGTTCTCTGGCTGCATTAAAAGAAGGCTCTATCGACGGTATCATATGGGGCTTAGGAAGCACTTCAAAGGAAGACTTCCCTAGCTTCATCACGCTTAACAACACCCAAGTAACTACAGAATCCCTCTTTAATAGCCCACATACCCGGCTTCTTCCCTGGGTCCCACAAACAGCAATACTTAATCACAACAGTACAAAAGTCTTTATTTCGCATGGTGGGCTTGAAAGTATGTTTGAAGCTATATTCTCTACAACGCCTATAATTTGCATGCCCTTCTATGGCGACCAACCACGTAATGCTCGCAAGGTAGAGGATGCCGGCATTGGCGTCTATTTCGACCGCATTTTTGCTTCGCCTTCGACGTTGAGGGGAAACATTGAAAAGATCCGCAACGACCAAGGCGGCAGGGTCGCAATGAATCTTCGCCGCATGCAAAGCTTAGCCGAGATCGGTAGCCGGCGCAAGGAGCTTGGGGCGGATGCTGTCGAAGGGTACGCCTACGGAGCACGCATCTGCCGCCCATCCCTGCCATATGGGTATGGCGAAGTCCCTTGCGAGGCTCAGCACCTGATCCCCGTCAGCCATCGCATGTCGTTCATCAAACTTTCCCTGATTGATATCTACTCTGCAGCAATATTCCTGGCAGCGTCAGTAACGATGGTGGTTCTATTCGCGAGTTACAAGGCTTACGTATACCTTTTTAGAACCCCCATCCCTAAAGTCAAGGTCCGTTAGTCACCCGCAGCTCGCTTCTGATTACTTTTCTGTGCTCTTTAAAATCTTTGCGCTTGGTACATCGGTAAAAGTCAGTGACGATGTAGTTCCCAAATCTTATTAAAATCTTATAAATCAAGCCACCATTGTTTTCCTATAGAATGTTTTACGAGTGCTCTACTTTGCCCACATGATTTAAAGGATCCACCACTACATTCTAAAATGAACCACGAGATTCCATGGATATACAAGAATCCAAATGATCATCTATGCCTAAGGAGTAAGTATATGAGTCAAAGATACATTGATCTTATTAATGTGACTTCACAAGCATTCTAAAATTGACATGGGCGTTGAAACTGATTTGATTACCCCCTGTGGGGAATCATTTCCCTGAGAACTGACTTGACCTACTGAGTAGTAGGTGGACTCAAGTATCAATCAAGATATCCTATCAGGATCAGCCCATTAATCTTCCAGATAGATTCCTCTTCCAAAACCATATGATATACATGTATATAATGCAGCATATCTCCAGCTTTTTAAAGCCCTATTGTTATTTCAACAAAGATATCAATCTCTTCTAGTTATATCACTTTTTATTTTATATACTTCTCAGAAGTACATAATCAATATTAGAAGATAAATATTGTATCAAAGTCATCAGGAAATGGCTGTATCTACAGCAAGATTAATTCAGAACTAGCAGTGTTATACAGAGCTCCAGGAAGAATGTCTCCATCTTTAGTAGACTTGTACATTGTGAGCTAAAATAGATCAATACATTACACCTCAAGTAATTGATTATCAAGCTTGTGTTACTTCAAGTTAATAGCTTGGATTTCTATATAAAGCAGTCAATCCATTAAAAAACCTTACAGAAGAATTTGCTTCTGTCATTATGTTCTTGCTTATATAAACAAAGTCAACTGCTTGCCAAAAGTGTAATCTTGTCATATGCACAGAAACTCAATTGCTGTTTCTGCAATTGAATCAGTTTACAACTGGTCTACATATAGTTTGGGTGGAAGGTAACAACACCTCACAAGTCTGTTGGACTTATATCAACACTATAAAAAGAGCCATATATCCTAGAATTGTAACCCACCACAGCTCCACCAGCACTGGAAAATCCTATCAAAAAAGCTGCAACCAAGACAAAAACTGTCACTTCAGGAAATGGTTCAGGATGGGTATCATCCAAGTGATATCTTGTTCTGTTTATAGAGTTTCACTGGACATTTAAATTTCACTAAATAACTGATATTAAGTAAAGATAAACATTATTCTAATTTGTTTTCTTTTAGCTTGTTCTTTATCTCTTTGGGTATTATTTTCTATATTTAAGTTCTTTTATACATATTGCAGTTAATCAGTGACATAAAATTTATATCAAAAATCCAAACAATTCAAAATTGTTTATGCCACTGCTTCTTGGCAGGTCAAAGCTACTGATTATGAGTTGCAAAGTTAGACATCATTAAATAGATACAGTAGTTTTAAAAGCTATGGCAACAACCAAAAATACCTCAGATTTAAACAAAATGATTTCAGATTTGAATGAGATCCAAGTTGCGCAAGATTCAGGATTCAATTAATTTATAAAATTTCAGTTAATAAATGAGCTGTCAAACAAAAAACCAAAATTTCACTAACCTGTTATACAAAATTATATCAAACATCAAGTGGTGTAGTTCAAACCACAAACAAAACGAACTGATGCAACAAGAGAAATGGATGGATGCTATTCTGGAGTATATTATAATACAATCAGGATTCATATGAGGCACTGACAGAAGGACTAAATTGAAATGAAACTTGAGCAATCTAGAAGCAAGATTCCACAAGAATGAAGCAAAATGAACTCACACAAGATGTGTAGTATAAGCAGACTAAAATAGAAAACTATCAATTTAACAGCCAATCAACAGCTATCCAATTTAGGAACAGAGGCATTTTATCCATTTTCATGGCTCCAGATTTGTATGGAATGGTTTTGAGAACCTTCCAAATATGGACTCAAGATTAAAATAAAAATAAATCATTAAATTTTAAAATTTCTACTTTTAGTGATTTTATCCTAGGTTTTTTACAATGGTTTTTACAAGCAATATCTTTGATGGCGCCAGCAGCCAAGCCAGCAGCAGCCAAGCCAGCTTCAATGGAGGCAAGGCTCAGAACGTGGAGGCACCTGTTTACACCCAAGCCTTTGAGGTGGGTAACAAGGAAGCTGACCTGTACCTGACCACTGACCCCTATGGCTTTGACTTGTTCAGTAGTCACATAGTGTCTAGCTCTGCCCCTGCTCCTGTACCCACCCCCGCACAAGCTGCCCACCAACCAACTAATCAGAATGGCAACCTTGATTTGGAACAACTTCCTGCCTCCATCCAACCTGCCTCCCCTACAGCCAATCAGGCTTCAGCTCCCCTGGCCCAGTGCCCCAAGCAGCAAATCATCACTGCCCAAATTCTTCAGGAAATTGTGGCACTGAACCTGCAGGGTCTATCCTGGGAACAGATTGCCGCCCAGTTGCAATTTACCTGAGCTACTGTCATGCGGAAATTCAAAAACCTGATGAACAGGGGGAATCTGATTGGGACAGCCAAGAAGCCCAAGAAGGCCCCCAAGTCACAAATATCTGAGGCATACCCAATCATGCTTGACCTCCTCCAGCGGGATCCCAAGTTTTCCTTGACCCAGGTCCAGAAGCAACTTGCACACCATGGCATTTGGGTGTCTGAGTGCATGGTGCAGCTCTGGATGTAAGGGAAGATGGCTTCCATACAGGTTCTTACCAATTTTTCCAGCAACCAATGAGATGGCGCTGAGGATTCCCTGTATGACACCACCATTGAATCAACCCTGGTTTTATGCCTGACTAGTCTAACTGATGATGCCATGTTCATCTTCTATTACAACCTATCAATAGCTTTTGATGATTTTGGCAAGCAAGGAAAAGCCACTGCCAAGAATAGAAGGAACAAGGTCAAGAAGGGGACGTTCATTGATGCATTTATGGCTGTTTCAGCCAAGGGTTTTGTCTACTATCAGACAAACCCAGATTTCATTGATGGCTACTATAAAGCCACATCCTTGGTGGAATACTCAACTCCTGGGATGGCTCAAAAACCAAGTACCAGGTTTTCTTGAGCCACCAGATGGAGGGTAGCTCCACTGCCCTTGAGGCCATCCAGAGACGCAGCACCAGGCCTCAGTCTACCCCGCCAGCCATGCAGACATCCATCTGGCTGATTTTGTCTTCTTCAACATGGATTCCATATTACAGGAGCGCCACCCTTAGGCTTTCAACGACCTCTATCTTGGGGTCCTTGACCACAATTTTCTCTTTGGCCGCCAGATGATGGCTGACTTGTTTGCGCAAATGGTTTTTCATGTGAACATGGGCAACCAATCACGTAAGGATAAGCGCCTTCCACCTTGGGCCACTACCAGCTACCAGCCCATCCAGCCAATGACTAATGACCAATGAGGAATACAACAAGCAGTATATGGCAGCCATCACGTGAAATCCTCCTGCCTCCACCCCTGCCACCAACACTCCTCACCTGCAAGCCCAACTCACCCAATCCCAGACCCCCCAGGCCAGCACCGCCTCTACGTCTTCCTTCTTGCGTTATTCTGCCTCCTAGGCATCACTCTCCCCCGCCCCAATAAACCCCTGTCACCAAATATGTTCTATTTATATTATATTTTTTTGAATTTCAATTGTTCATGTTCTCTTTGTTTATAGTTGGTTTTATTCTTTATGTTCAGCTTATTTCTATAAAATCATATATTTACTATTTTTTGTATCTAGATCCAGAACACAGTTATTTTTAGCACTTTGCATAGCCCCTTGTAAAAATATTAACAACAATTTGGTGATCAGCTAAATTTGAATTAGAAAATTATAGTGTTAACTGTTTTTAGATAAAGTTGTTACTGATCCAAATTCTAAACCTTAATGATAAACTTTAAGCCAATCAGGAGCCAAGTGATAAAGTGATTGTTGTGACATAAAGGGTCATTCAATACTTCTTTAGTGCATGCGTGCTAATTAATATGATTGGCTGGCTGTTTTTCCATTGTATGCCATTGCCACTGTGGCAAGTTATTGATGGACTAGTTCCCAATCAGCTGCTGGGTTAGCACTAATCCACCAATAACTTGCCACAGCAGCAATGGCGTACAATGGCAAAACATCAAACCAATCATATTAATTAGTGCACATGCACCAAAGAATTATTGAATCACCCTTTATGTCACAACAATCACTTTATCACTTGGCTCCTGATTGGCTTAAAGTTTATCATTAAGGTTTAGAATTTGGATCAGTAACAACTTTATCTAAAAACAGTTAACACTATAGTTTTCTAATTCAAATTTAGCTGATCATCAAATTGTTGTCAATATTTTCACAAGGGGCTACGTCAAGCACCAAAAATAATATAGTAATCAAGGAAACAATGCCAACACAAAGCAAACAACACATATTGAGATGAGCATAGAACATATACAAAATGAGTAAAAAGATGGGATAATGTAGTAGATTGAAAAACAAAAAGGAATAAACAAAGAGGCAACAGTATCAAAATAATACAGAATTTATTGTGGCAAAAGCTATAAAAACATATGAAAAGGTTAGTAAAAAAATCAAATGCAAGAACTTGAAAAACTACTAAAAGACCTTGTCTTGGCAATTGCCAAAATCAAAGACATCAACTGCAAGGTCAAAGCAAAAGTTAAGTCTGCTGTCCTCACTGGGGACAAAATCAAAAAGGTGTCCACAACAGCACTAATGACAAAAATGCCAGACACCCCAGAGAAGACCATCAAGTGTCTTCTCAACATCCAGAAGATGGTGGTCAAGGGCCTCCAGTTTAAGGTGTACAATCTTTCTGCGCTTTCTGTTTGGGTTGACAACCTGGAAATGTATGAACATCTCAAACCTGCCAAGCGTGCCAGGGCAGAGGATATTGAATTTCCAGTGCAATTGCTTGCACCAAGAATGGCCAAGCTGGCTGAGGCTGTGGGAAAGGAAGAAACACAAGAAGGTAACATAAAAAAATAAAATTAATAAAAAATTTCAAATACTTACCTGTTTTTTAGAGAACATAGACGGTGAACTCCGCCAAGTCCTGGTCCCCTTTGTCTCGGCCACATTCTACACCAACTACGCCACTCATGTGGACAAGCAGTTGTATCTGTCCCCCCCTGTTGTGTGGGAGCTGGAGGACTGCATCCATGGGTCCTTTCCTATGTCCAGGGAGGCATTGGCTGGGCTGACGCATGGAAAGGGGGCGTCTGAGTGGGCAGTTACTGCCTACAAGGATGCCCAACTGGTCCGCCTGGACCCAGTTAACCTTAGTGGATTTTACTATGTAAATTTCATTGAGCTTTTTTGGGACATCCTGGCAACGCTCCCATTCAAGAATGTACCAGAGATGGGCTGGGCTGATGCGGCTGCTTGCTTCTGCTTCCCGTTGGAGCATACCCTATCTTACCTTCTGGACAACTTCAGGCGCGCAGTGGGGAAATTGGCTGTTGCAGACGCAACAGCCGTCAAGAAAACTAATATCCTCCTTGCGGACTTTGGGCTAGACTAGAGTGCAGATTAGATAGGGCTCCCCTTAGCAATGAATCTTACCTTTGCAAAGACCAGGCACAATAAGAAGATCAGTGTGGTCTATAATAAATTGTGTGAGTTCACGGAAGCCTTTGCTGGGAAAAGGCTTACCTTGGTGGTTTACCTTGGATATCTTTTCTTCTTTGGGATGAGCGCCAGTGTAGAGGATCTAGACAGGGTCCTTCTGAGAATTGACAAGGCCCAGCTTGCACTTGACAGAAAGAAGGTCCCCTCTGGATATGAATTGGTGAACCACGTGATACAAGACACCCTGGTCCTGGCAGGGATTTACGGGTTTGCAGCCCTGCCCTAAAAGCTGCTCCTCAGTTTGCACCTAACCCTACTCCCCTTCACCAGCAGGCGGGAGTTTTTAAATAAGGGCATATCCACCGTCCACAGTGTGGCAGTGGAGGTTGTGCGCCACCTCCATCACGGGGTGAGTACATACTAAAGAATTCACTACAGGCGTTCACAATAAATTCTCTCTTCTAATAAATTTCATTACAATTCATGTTATTTTTATTATAATAAAATTTTCTAATTCTTATTTCAGCAAACCAGGTTTGAAAAATATATTGTAGAAACAGTTTTCATAAAAGCATAAAATTATACGTTAATAAAATAAATTCTAACTTGTAAATTTTACGTTTAATTTTTTAAAACTATTTTTATATTTCTTTGACCAAAGTGATTTAAATATTTTTGCATAATCCAGTATTGAGCGTTTGTGATTACCACAGATGGCATAATAAAATAATATATAATAAAATAAATAAATTACTTACATCTATTGATGGATCTTCTGAATGTGATTGCAGGTGTGGAAACATCTAAATATAAAATGATAATTAATAAATCTTGAATAGTAAATAAGAGAATATAAAAAAATTGAACACACTAAGCTTTTAATTAATTGGCTTTTTGGCTAGGCACGCGGGGATGAACAAATCAGCGTGGCCATAGAATTTGGCCACAGTCTCAGCTGGGAGGGTGTGGATCCCAGCCTGCAGCAAATTAAAGAGGTCCTTGGTCCCAGTTGGGGTTCCTCACTTGATAACTTGCTTGAGCCACCCAAAGAATTCCTCAATGGGATTTAGGAAGGGCAAATAGGCTGGGAGGAAGAGAAGGCGCAAATTTGAATTGGCCAATTGCTGGGGGCCCACAGCAATGCTGGTGTCAATTGATGGAAATTCTTCAAGGATTTCAGCCACTTTGTGGAGACCAGCATTGTCCAACACAATGACATTGGTGAAGCCAGGGCTTGTGCGCCTCAGGTGCTCCTGGACCAATTGGAGAAATGATAGAAAGGTCCTGCTGTTATGCAAACTCAATATCATTTGGTAGAGCTCAACCCCCTTTGGACCGAGGAGAGCCATCATTGAGTAGGCTGTGGTGCAGACTGCAGCACACCAAGCCATCCTGTCATTGGAGCCTTTGGGGACATAGCCATATGCATTGTGCATAGACGAGGCAAATGCTGATTTGTCAATATAATAAAATTTGACTGTCCCCTTGGCTTTGAGAGCAGTGTACGCCTCTGTGTAGTTTTTCCGGACGTCAATGTTGGCTGGGCTGTTTCTGTTGTAGGGAGATACCCCAAGTTTTTCCTAAGAAAATCAGATTCTCTTCACCAGATGGTAGTAAAAGAAAATTGAGGCCTCAATCCCAAAAGTTGATTTTATCATGGCCTGTATATTTTCCAGTTCAAGATGGCAATCCCGGGTTATCCACTGGCATATTGCTCATTTGTGCTCCTTGGTGAGCATAGTAGAAACACGCAAGGATTTCTCCACGGCAAGGACACAACCAGTGTTGATGAACTTGTGGAAGGTCTTGATGGCGTACTTGGGATCCACTCCAACAATGCCTGCGGCCGCCTTGTAGTCACCAGATTCACCCATTAGCTTGAGCAGGATGATGTGTTTGATATCTGGGATGCGCTTCTGAGCGGGCTTAGTAGGCTCAGATGAACTGGGATCCTGATAGATGACAGGCTTGCAAGTCATAGGCACCTTGTTGTAGAACTCAGCAACTTTCTTGAGCACCAACTGTCCCTCATTGGTTTGATAGAACTTGGGCTCCTTGTTATCCTCCTGATTGTCATCACTGACGTAGGGCTTGTACTAGTATCAAGTATAGGCTTCACCTTCTCTAGCATGGCTGACAAGACTGACTCTTGCTGGTCACAACGCCAAACACATACACAGTAAGTTCTACCTCCTTGTTTCTAACTTTCTTTGTAGTGGTGACCTTGGTTGGCTTCCGGGTCAGCTTGGGGACCCAAGGGTTTATGCTCTGCACCCTAGCAGCTTGTGCTCCTTGAACTGTCTGTGTCAGTGCAGCGTCACTATGGAACTCTCCTCTCCTGTCTCCTTCCTGAGTAGTCATTTGTGTTGCACTAACTCTATTCTTTGACCCACAGGGGCAACTGCAACCACGGCGCACAACAGGTGTATTGGTGCTCTGGTATTGTGTTCCTTCCATTTCAAAATTTAATAAAATATTAAATAAATTTCAATTAAGTTACTCCCTAATTTTAATTTTTGCTTTTATCTGAATATGAATATTTAATTAATATTTTTCCCGACCTGATATCCCAATTATAGATTTTTTATTTCTTAATTAGTTGTTTTTGGTTTTACAACACCCATTTTAGAATACTCAAAAAAATCCACCCATTTTCCTAGATTTTACTGCCAAATTCAAACACCCAACACAATATTTTTAAAATTTATGTTTCAGATCTTGTGTCTTATTTTAGATACCTTGGTATCATTCATGATTATAATCCATTGCACACATTGCGTGAGTGATTTTGTTTACATAGTGAGTTGCTATTGTGTTTTGTTTTTGGTTGAGTTTTGCCTCACCTTGCTTGGGTGTATTTTGTCACCAATTCACATAGTAAACATATGTACACCAAAAGTCAACTCACATCATTTTGTTTGTGAATCAATGTATTTTGGATTGTATTTTGAATAGTTTTGCTTTGCGTGTGAGCCCTTTGTTGCTGTGTTGACTCATTTTGCCCATTAACACCAATAGACCCTGTTAACAGATTGTATATTTTAACCTGAGAGTTAGATTTCATTTAAATCTGAAATCATTTTGTTTAAATCTGAGGTATTTTTGGTTGTTGCCATAGCTTTTAAAACTACTGTAAACTCTTCCTTCCCAATATAAACAACCATTAAAGCCTGATACAAGAGATGGGCTTGCATATAATATTTATAATTCTTAACTAGGCTGCAATGTAGCAGCAGCTGCATTATATAAAGGAAGAAGAGTTATTTTTACCTTATTGTATAATTTTGATAAGCCCCCTGATATTTCTTTATGTTTTTTATCTATCTTTCTCTTGCAGAAAGCCATTGTTAACTGCTTAAAAGAGATAATTCTATACTGGCTGGTTCTAACTGAACCAATTATATACCATTGACTTTCTGGCTAAAACTGATATGATATTACCTTTTTTTATGATGGATCTTGGACTAATATTCTTAGCAGAGTTGCTTAATAATCCTAAATGCTGGTTGATTGCCAGCCTGAAAGGTCCTTTTCTTGGTGCTAAAAACTAACTCACATCCAGAAAAAGATTTTTGGTGTAGAAATCTTCTCTTGTGTTTGATTAACTGATTAAAATGTGAATAAAAACATAGCACATACTGTTATCTGCTCTTTTTATACTGGAGAATAACTGATGTAACCCAATTCAGATAACATAGTTGCTTTTTACTTTGGTTCAAGAGTTGTAAAGTTACAATTATCAACTCAAAAAATCAAATTAGAGACTATACATCATATCTTTATTTGGGTTATGCTTTCCTGGGACAGGAAGATAATCTGTTAACAGATTTTTTAACAAATCTGAACATACTATAATTTTATTAATAAGCATCCTTTTTAAATTTACAATAGATAAAAAATTTAAACATACTCTACTCAATAAAAAGGCTATTCTATACACATGTAGTGGCTCTATATTCTATTTTTATTTAGCAGGCTTCATATTTAATATTTTTCCTTTTTAAAGGCCTGTTAACTAAATTTCTGTGCCAGGAAAAAAAATTTAATGTATTCTAAAAGATTTTATAGATGCATGTTTCTTTATTATGCATTTTTGATCTTTTACTGTTGAAAAGTTAAACTTTCTACACATGAAGAAAACTGTAGCAGGATCAAATTTGCCAAAAATTCAGCTGGAGGAAAAAAATTGCCAGAATATCTTTTACCCCCTTTATCCACATACATTATAAAAATAAGCAAGAGTATCATGCATTGTATAATACTCAAGATAGCTCTCCTAATCAGGAGCCAACAATTATAGACTGCTTATTAACATATAGGGATATATAATTTGGTTAACTATAAGTTGTATAGCATAGCAAATTTTTTATTTTAAATGCACAAAAATAGGGAGTGTGTATGTGAGAATTGGGGAGCAGTTTAGCAGGAAATAAAACCTAGCTCTCAACCAAATTTTTTTTGGTTTCAGCAACAGCCAAAAAGTTGCTACTAACAATATTGGGAGGCCAAAGGAGGGGGAAGGAACCAACTGAGCACTAAGAGCAACAGACAAAACCAAATGGCCAGAACTACTAACAAATTTCAAGCTTTATTAGGCTAGAGAATGGTGAAGCAAGGCCTTTTACAACTCTTGTATTCATCTAAGGGGGGAGGAAATTAGGATATGAGGTTGAATGTCACTAAACTGATTGGCCAATGATATGAGAAAATATGGGGGCCTTTCTCAAGGCAGGAAAATATTGACAAATCTTAAATGGACAGAATCAAAAAGGAAAACCAACTCAACTAAAAATTGAGGAACCTGCTTTGGACGCAATTATCACTGCTCCCGGCTGTTCTTGCACATGATATTTAACCAGGGGCATCTCTTGGGTGGGTTAGATGGGGGCATCCTCAGAATAATTAACCAAGTAATAATTTGAGAGCTTTTCTTGGGCTTTTTCAGTAAATTTTTGGATAATTTTTTGAACACAATTTGGCGGAGATCCCCAAGCATTTGGCAGAAATTGAAGTGGAGGCCTAAGATTGATGTATAAATTTACAGTGTACCATGTTTCCCCCATTAATTAGTGTAATAAGTCTTCTTGTTTATGGTCAATCAATCTAAACTCACATCTAGTAATTATCCTCTTGTATATACAATCCCATTATCTTGCTTGTGCAAGTATAGTAATTTTAAAACCTGTTGATATAAACAAAAAATATCAGTCTAAAAACAAAAATAACTCAGTATAAACACAAAATCAAAGTAGATCTAAATCCATTGTAATTTAAAACAGTAGTTTTTAAACTTGTTGAGACAAATGTAAAATCTCAGTCTAAAAAGGAATACAACTCAGTCTAAAAACACAATCAAAAATTAAGGAACTTATATTGAATTACAATAGATTTGGTTCCACTTTGATTCCATTTTTAGACTAAGGTGTATACGTTTTTAGATTGAGATTTTACGTTTATCTCAACAGGTTTGAAAACTACTGTATAAATTCCTTGATTTTCAATTTCATTTTTAGACTGAGATTTTTTTTATATCAACAGGTTTGGAAACTACTGTATTGAAATCCTGTGAATTTTAACTATTGCCTAAGATGAATTTGAAAAGAATAGATTAAATTTTTTATTTTGAATATTAGCTTTATTTTTGTGTGTTTTGGTTTTCAACACTGGTACTGACTTTGATCATGATACCGTTTTTCTTAGGGAGCATAATTCACTGATGTGATTGTTACCAGTTTAATTTGTAAACCATATTTTCAAACGCTAACAATGAGTTATAATTCTGGTTTTTGGTTGCTCAGAAAAACTATCAGAATTGAAGCTAGAACCTCAAATCTTTAAAAACTAATACATGGTTAAATACATTATTTTTGATATCCACTTATTTCTGATAAGGTTTTCTGAGGAACTAAAATCTGACATTGCAAAAAATTTCCGGTATTTTTTTATACTTTTTATATAAAGATCAAGTAATGATATCACAATATTGGCTTTTAGCTGAATAATAAACTGTCGTCGGAAGTAAGTTGGGTACTATTATTTACCCCCCCTGCAAAATTACATCAGCGGGAAATATAGAAAACTTAAAACTCTATGGCGAACCCACTTATTTAGGAAAATTTGTGCCAAACCTTGTGGGGACCGGATTCCCGGGCTGGAAAGGGGTTCACATATATCAGACCTCAACTTTTTAGAATTTTTTATCTAGAAACCAATTTTTTTAGTAGTTGGCTTCTTGTGAACAAATTTCATGTGCCATTGTAAATACATTTGTATTCTAGCACTCTTTTTCAGAAAATATATTTAAAACTTAATCAATTTGATTAAAATTGTTCAAAACAAAAAATATAGTAAGTCTGATTTTAACCATCCTTAATCATATTTGTACCGCAGTACCTGGCACTACTTAAGACTACCATTGAAAAGTCTTGGCTAAATCACTATATAAAAATAATTTCATCAAATTTCGAAAATTAAAATATCATAGACATATATATAGTTATTTAAAATTTTTCTTATATTGACATAAGTATTTTATTTACTTCTATAGAAACTGTTTTCCTAATGCAACAGTATGATCAGAAGACGCTTTGTATTATAACCTTAAAAGCCTATTTTATAGAAAAACCAATGCCCTAAGATAATTTTTATGTGCAAATGTATTTCAAGGTTATTTTAAAATTAATCGGCAATCCAAATTTTATGACTGTGAGGCTTTAGCAGATTTACATAATTGGAGAAAGTTAGGCACCACAGTGGCTTAGTTCAAATAATTAACATTATAGTTTTGGTTATGGCTTTCAGAGAGAGAAGTGTACTATTATATGAAACTTTGATATAAAGATAAATGTGATTTTTCTTTAGATGCAGTTTACTATCTGAAACACTAGTCTAAAAGTAAATGTGATGCGTTCCTTTATATTGAGTTACTAGTTGTAGTGTCTCATCTGGAAGACTTGACTTAAGATATCTTGACTCTAAGTCTTTGGAAGATTGAGGCAAATATACTTCTCTTTGATTGATTTAAAGTCTTCCCAAGGGGTTGAACTTATTTTTTGATAAAAAAGTGTTTACTGTGTAATTTTCATGGAAAGTAAAAAAAAATTCAAAACCGAATATTTGTTGTCTGGATGTTTAAAAGTTAGATTGTGACGGTGTTTTCAGTTAAAATAGTTAAATATCAGATCTCTACAAATCTTTATTTTTTCTGCGATTGGTTTATCAGATTGTCCTCTATATGGCGTTTCTAAATAGATCATTTTGTATTTATTGCTAGCTATTAATATTTATTTGTTGTTAAAATTAGTTTTAGTTTTATAATCGAATACTTGTATATAAAGGATAAAGTTTGCAAACTAGAATAGTTTTTAAAGATTAAACAAAAGTATAGAATCTATTTTCTAAGTTTAGGTTTTAGTAGTTTGTCCTAAAATAAAATAAAATATTTCATTTATTATATAAAGATGGTGATGGTCTTATATCTTCGATGCTTTTACCATAATGATTTGATTTTTAATTGAGATATTGAGCATTTAGATCTGACTATTACATATGAATATTCCTTTATTTAAAACTTTAGGGTTCTAAGTGTTTTTTGGCTAGTTATTTGTTTGATTTGGGATTTATAGAACACCCTAACTCTATTCGGCACCTTGTTATGCGTTTCAGCCTCGAGACAGTCAATCATATGTAGATCAGAACTAGGGATGCTTTGGCTCAGCCCTGGCTAGCCTCCGGCTTTGAGCCGCTACAATCAAATTGGGTTTATTGATTATTTAAACATTCTAAAATAAATCTTTTAAGGGTGTGACCCAGAGCCAAAAACTGGTCGCGGCTGTCTGGGGCTTGGCCGAAGCAGCCCTAATCAGAACTAATGCAATTAGAAATTACTACAAAATCCCTAGAGTACCAATTTTTATAAAATTGTTGCTTGCCTTTTCTCTACCTTATTTTTATAGGCAATATTTTTATTAATTTCAAATGCAAGCCATAAGGATTCTGACAATCAATCAAAGGGAGGCCACTAACAATAGCTATAATATTAAATAAAAGTTCTAAAATAAGCAATGATTTTTGCTTTAATAAATGTTGATTGGCGTAAATTCTTGGACTCAGTTTTGTCATACTCTTATGGAAATTCATCATTTCCAAACCGTGCAATAAATTACCAGTCATGCAATGAGCTCATAAAATTCAAGTCAACCTGTACACTTTAAACAAATCATTGAAAATCATTTATTTGCCACATGTCCCTCAGCAAAGTTAATCCAACATCACACCTAGAACACGTCTTATTTATTATAAATCATCATTTTAATTTCATTTTAGTGTTTCCCACCTTCAAAGTTAAAAATGCACAATGATTACATTTAAATTGTTAATTGTTTACATTTTTGCTTGAGATGATCATTTATCTTTTCATCGTCATTGCAGACGCAGAAGTTTTGGTATATAAGTGCATCCTTGCTAATAACCTCTGACAATACTTTGAGCAATGAGCTGCTTCTGTCTGGCTCCATAGCCACAAGTCATATTGCCAACACAAGCCTGCTGTTGTAGCTGTCATCCTTTGTGTTGCTTACAAAAACTTAGCAGCAGTGCTGGTCTCCTTTTAAGCACACATTTGACAATAGACCCTCTTAGCTAAGTCTTTGTTGTCATTAATCAAATCATGCAATAACCATTTTTAGCACCTCATCCTTTGCCAGTATCATACTATATATGGTAGTATGATGTGTATGCCAATCACAGATCCCCTATCACTGCATTGATTTCTACCAAACTTCATACTTCTCAAATCATTGCTTACTCTCACCTTCCCTTTTCCTCTTCACTCACAGTATCCCCATCCCTTGATATTACCCTACCCCCTTCAGTGCCCCCAACAAATCTCTCTTCCTCTTCATTGACTTTGACAATATTTTTATGCTAACAATTCAGCTACCACCAAACCTGATTGGTCTGGGGAATCAAGGGGTTCTGACAAAGTTTAAAATACTTTGACATACATGATATGTATTTCAAGGTATACAATTCAGATTTTGCTTGCTAACATTTAATAGAAGTCTGGTGCATGGAAGAATGATTACCTGGCTGTTAGATCTCCTTGATCACTCTTTGCTGACTCCAAGATTGTCTTTATCAATACAGTTAGTTGGTAGCTTTTCTAGGAGCTCTTTTCTACCTTCAAAAGTAAAATTTTGAGCTTTAAATATTTATTTTACTCTCTTATTGTTTTTAATATTCACTTTTAAGTATATTATCTTTCAAAAAATAAGATCCTTGAAGTATACTTAATAGATGGGAATTCCTTTATAATAAATATAAATTTTTATACTCTGATTTACAATTAAAATTTATAACTTTAAAAATTTAAGATATCAAATTATAAATTCTATGAGATGATAAAACTAGATGCTGTAAAGTTACTCCCACTTTTAGCCTTGTATAGGACAATGTTTTACTGCCACACTAAGAAAACCTCCCAAATCCCTGCTAAACCCCTGAATTTGCTAGATGATTTAGCACACACAATTGACAAGAGACTTATCTTAGCATATCCCTCTCAGGTGGCTTCCACTGAATACCATATTTCTGTTCCAATCTGGGAAGAATACTTGATCAATTTGGATTACTTACTGGCTTGATTTTGTCCCCATTTGAAGCAATTACAATATAACCAATCAGGGTGCGCTCCTGTCAAATCAACAAAAACCAATCCAGCTGGAGTTAATGCACCCCTGAAGCATTCTATAGACATCATCTAATCAGAGGTCAAATCAAAAAATTATTGGGAAACCTTCCAGCTCACTTGAAACTCAGTTACAGTTTTTTTCTCTTGGCCAATCAAACCTGCTGCCTGGATCAGGTGACCTTTAAGATTCAAAACCTATTCCTTAAAGCAAGCAGGGGTCTTTTGGTCCCCTGCTTGCTCATTTTTATCAATTAAAGTTTTGGCTTTTACAACCTTAAGTTTCAGAAAATTTTGGGGTCCCTTTTGTTGGCCCTCTTGTTCTTTGACATTGTTAGTAAAGGTTTTAATCATTCCTTACCTTCATAGCTGTTCTCTAGATCCTGGCACCCTTTTCAAAGCCCCTAGAGTTAAAGTTAGTATTAGCATTAAGGTTTACCTCTTTTGCTTTTGTTATTCAAGTTTGAACCTAATTTTGAGTATTAAAAAACATTATAAAACCTACTTTAAGTTTGAATTTGCTGCTCTTTTGCTTTGTTGTTGACTTAAGCTTTCTATACGCTATGTAAAGTCCTTCCCTCTCTCTCCTGAGCTGTATAGCTTGACTTCAAAGTCTTCCTAGATTTTCAGACTTCAAAAATTTCCCTGGTTTTGCCTAGCAACTTGGTTTAACTCTGTTTCTGCAAAAGAAAAGTCCCTGAATTTTCTTGTGTTACTGGAAAATACTGGTCCCCCTGCTAAAGTTTGTGATTTTAACCCTGGCACCAGTTCTGGTGATGATCTGGACCACCTTTCCAGATCTCAGGAACAAATTTCCTATTAAGCCTACTATGTGGGAGATAACCCCTCTAATCTTCTACAATTGTTTGAGGATCTTCCTGGACAAGCTCAAGGTCTGCTTGCCACCAGTGAGAACCTTGTCAAGAGCCTTACCTGTGATGATCTTGAGTTGGCTCTCTCAACTCAGATCCCCAACTTTCTTGAAAGCAGATGTCCTGGTGCCTTCCCCTCTCATGGAAGCTGAGCTCACAGCCTACAAGGAAGAGTTGGCCCTCCAGAAGTACGCTCCCAGGTGGACTCCTTGTTTTCTTGGCAGTATGATCTTGATGGGTTTAGATTCCTACTTTCCCCAATTGTCCCCAGTGTCCTTGCTCTGGACGCCCCTTCAAACAACCATACCTATTCTACACTGGATGGTATCCTGGTGGGTCTTCCCCCTGGATGGAAGCCAAACTTAGTCAGTTTAGACCCCCTCTCTTACAGATGCTCTCTAGACTTGATTAAGTTATAATAAGCATTATTTTAATTTATTTCTGAAAAGAATAGCAAAAATCCATACAAGAGAGAATATTTTAGGGTTAATTTACTGAATAAAGAATGACATCTCTTAATTCAGTAACTTTTTGATTAGTATAAACTTTTAATATATAAATAGCAATAATGATCTTTTTTGCTGTCTTAAAACAATTGTATGCACAGTTGCTCTGCATTAAAAGGTTTTTATTGGGGTTTGATATATTAACCCTATGCAATAGAATTAACCACTTAATTAGTGATGGGTCACCTTAAATTCTAGTCATTATCTTTTCTCACTGCTGTGTAATGTTTTATTTTTTTAGAAAATTTATGGCTTATTGTTTAAACAATTGGTCTATTTCTAATGTTGAGTATATACTTCTGAGAAGTATAATAAATGAAATAAAGGGAAAATAAGAAGAGAATGTTACTTTAATTTTAGAATATTATGGACTATATAGTATCATTGGAAGACACATACTGTCCATGAACATCATTGTAGTCATGAGGCTTGTCCAGGTAATGTTCAATTTAGGACTCAAAAGGGTTGATCCCCATAAAAGATGTGCAACATGATAAGGGTGCCACCAATTTAGTGATTAATTGGGGAATCACTCAGGGAATCACTTTCTTAAGAGGGGGGTAAATGTAGATAGTGAAACATCCCCCCTGGGGTGCTGAAAAGTGAAGCATTGTGAATTTTCTTGTTAGTGTTGGGGATTTGAGCTTGGTATTGATATAGTTTTACATTGGAGACAAGTAGTTGTGAATTGTGTTGTACAATTATTGCTTTGCATAGGCATAGTTAATTATGGTGCATAAGTTTTAGGCCTGTACAAGCAACAATAATTTTGATTGTGTAGGTATTGTTTGGTTTGAATTCCATGACAACTTCTGGTCCTTGCAATCCTGGTTCCAGTTTATGTAGATTGTAATTAATAACCCATATCTTGTCCCCAACTTGGAATTGTTCTTGTTTGAGTGGGATTTTCTCTCTTTCTGCTCTATAATTCTCTTTGGCCTCTTATTCTTTTCTAGCTTGTTGTAATTTGGAGTCACTATCAGCTGTTATTTTCTTAGGTAAAGGTAATTTGGGCCCTAAATTAGTACTGATAATGACAGGCTTGTGCCCATAGACAAGTTCATATGGAGATTCTGACTGTATTGTAGTTGAACTGTATTTGATATACCATCAACAATGTGGTAATCATGTCAGCCCAGAGTCATGAGTTGTTGGCAGCTAATTTACTGAGTGCTTATACAAGGGCACTTTTCAATCTTTCTACCCTCTCATTTGCTTGTGTTTGGTAAGGGCTGGCCATGGTGTGTTTTATTCTGTTTTTGGCAAGGTAAATATTAGTGTCAATGGCTTTAAGCTTAGTTACTCTTTCTGTGATTAGGAGTTCAGGTTTCCCAAACTTGACTATGATTTCTTTGCTAATAAATTGTCTCATATCATTGCATTTATATTCTTTTGTGGCTTGCGCCACAGGCCATCGGATTGCATAGTCAATAGCTATTATGATGTACTTTTTGCCCTTGTTCTCACCAGACATTGGTCTCACAATATCCAACAACCATGCCTTAAAGGATTGTGTGATTGATACTGGTAGTACTGATTTGGGTGGTGCCTTGGTTTGGGCATACTTCTCACAGAATTAGCATTGTTCCAGTACTTCCTTGATATCATCTAGCATGTTGGGCCACCAGTAGAGTGTCTTGAGGTATTCATGCAATTTTCTGATATAGGTGTGTCCCAGATCTCTGTGGTATCAAAAGATTGTGTCAATATTTTGTGTTGGCAGGACGTAGGGTACAGTATTGCCACTTGGTAGTATGTGGTGTAGAGTACCATATATGTTTTTGAACAGGTGTTTGTTCTTAAGGACTTTCTCTTGGATTTTCATTGGTGTGCCAGGTGGGAACCCTTCTTGGAGATTCCCCATGATTAACATGAGATAATTGGGGTCTCCACCAGTGCATAAGGTGTGTTTACAGTACAGCCTTGATAGGATGTCTGAAGTAAGTAGCTCCTTGCCTGGTTTATATTTATTTATCATTGGATACCTTTGAATTAGGTTCTTCCATTCTGCTTATCTTCTTGATAGGTGTTGTTGTGTCATAAATAACACTAATGACTTTTGGTTGTTTGTCTTTTTGAATATCTGTGCACCTTTTAGATAGCATTGCCACTTCATTAAACAGTGGACA
This sequence comes from Entomophthora muscae, assembly GCA_014839935.2. Classification (NCBI taxonomy): domain Eukaryota; kingdom Fungi; phylum Entomophthoromycota; class Entomophthoromycetes; order Entomophthorales; family Entomophthoraceae; genus Entomophthora; species Entomophthora muscae. The sequence continues at coordinate 390,815 of QTSX02001452.1, read as the reverse complement.
ATAGCTACTAGTTCTTTGTCATGTATTAGGTATCTTTGCTCATCATCAGAAAGCTTTCTTGATTCATATGCTACAGGGAGAAAGTCCTTTTCTGCAGTTTAAATTTGGACTACTCCTAATATTGTGTAATTGGAGGCATCAGTTTCTAGTTTGTATTCTCCTTCTCAATTGTGATATTGTAAGATGGGAGCTGTGACCATCAGCTCTTTTAGTTTTCAGATGTGCTGTTCTCTCAGAGGGATTCACACAAACTTTGTTGTCTTGCCAGTAATTTGAAGTCAAGCAGCAGTTAAAGCTCCTCAATTGGGGATTAATATCCTGACATATGCATTCATTCCCAAGAATGAACAAAGTTCACTTTTGTTGTTTTGTGTTGGCATTTTTGTATATACCTTACCTTTTAATGGTATGGTTTAATCTTACTTTTACTAATAATGTGTCCTAGGGAAGGAAGTTTGGTTGAGAGAAATTCACACTGGAATAGTTTTGCTACCAGTTAGTTATGTTATAGAGAGTGTTTAGTACCATACAAACGTCCTCCCAGTGATGCTCTTTGTTGGGACTATAGATGATTACATTGTCTAGGTAGACTATGACTTGTTTCTCAATGTGTTTCTTAAATATTTCATTAATGAAGGTCACATAGGTATTAGGGTTTTTTTATATCAAAATTAAGGACCACACATTTGAATAATCCATATTTGGTCATAAATGCTGCATATGGGATTTCTTCCAGCTTAACACTGCTTTGATGATATCCTATGGTTAAGAAAATCTTAGTGAATAATTATGATCCTCCCAAAGTGTCAAAGAGGTTGTCAATCAGAGGAAGGGGATACCTGTTCTTAATTGTATCCTCATTAAGAGCTCTGTAATTGGTAAAAGAGCGTAGACCTCCATCTTTCTTAGCTACAAAGAAGACAGCTGCATCAATAGGGAACTTGGAGGATTGAATGAGCCCTTTTTAAAGGGCTTTGCCCAGGTATTCCTTCAACACATCATCCTATTGGGGTGTTAAGCAGTAGATAAGGCAGATCTTGGATATGCTCCCTTTTAGGTTGATCTTGTGTTGGATTCCTCTACCAGGTAGTAATCCTGGTATTTTATCCTGAAATACAGAGAAGATTTCTTGCACAAATTGCTGGTGTATAACATCCTGTTCATGTGAGACAACCAAATTTTTGAAATGTATGATTTCATATTACAAGTATTCCAGTCAAATTTGGTGACATCTTTTTTATCTTTTTTATTAATCTTTAAAAATATGTGATCTCTCATGAGGATGTCAAGGTAAGTTGGATTCAAATGGTGATAGACTTCTCCTTGTTAGATAGTGAGTGTGGTGCTGTTCCAGTCAATGTGAGGTTTTTCTTTCTCATCCAATCTAGGCCAAGTACTACACTGTACTTAGGTATTGGAATGAGGCCACTAAGGGTGTTTTACATAACCCCTATTTTTTCTGGAAATGTTTTGCCTCCCTAATGACTGGGTGCTCCTGTTGTCTGTCATGATAAATCTTTTGACATTGCTCTTGGTTATAGAAGTTTTTGAGGTTGGAAAATTAATTTTCACCAAGAGATTGATCTGCTCTAGTAATAAATATTGCTGTGCCTTGATATATGCAAAGATGAAAAGGATAAGTGATGAGTTTATTTCCAGTTTGGGTGGCAAACAGTAGAGGATTGCTGGAGGGTACTTGGATCATGATGATTGAGTCCACGTCTTGGTCCCTGTATAAGTCTTGTTGAGAGGGGGAGGATGGCTCACCTAAGCATTCCCCTGGGCTGTTCCCTCTTTGGTGGTGTCTTCAGTGCTTGTTTGGCTTTCTTGAGCAGTGTAATTTCTGTTTTGAGGATGGGGGTTGTTGGCTCAGTTGTTCTGTGTGTTAGGTCAAGGGTCCTTCTTTGCTGTGGGACTTTTTTTTTGCTTGTTGGTTACATGTAGGTTATCAGATTTTTGTGCAGCTTGTTTTCCTTCCAAAAATATGTCTTGGAGGTTCTTGAAGCAGCTCATGTCAAATTGACGTCTGATGTTTGTGGGGAGGCCATTTTAGAAATCCAGTTGTGGTCTGGCCTTATTGAAGTTGCTGGTGTTGGGAGCTCAATAATGTATCTCCTCATAGACTGCAATATAATCCTTGATAATTCCTGTCATTTTGAAAGTTCCAAGTTCTGTTATTATTACAACATCAGAGTCCTTAATTGCAAATTTCTCCAGAAAGACTGCTTTAAAAATGCCCCAGTCTTTGTTATGACCAGGGTGTTGATTGCACCATTCACTTACAAAGCGTGAGGCAGCCCCAGTAACAGGTAAAGCAATTTCACTTGCCCAGAGTTTGTGGGTATAGCCCAATTTTGTTAACTTGATTTGTGTACTTTGAATCCAGAGGTTGAAGTTCTCACAGTGTAGTCCTGAGAAGGCCCTGATTTTTCCAAGCAGAGATACTGAAATATAATGTTGGGTATTTTGGTCATGTTGTGGATTGGAGGCAGTTTCAGGACTCCCTATGTACTGAGGAAGTTGTACTGTTCTATAGGCATAAGTATATTGTTGAAGACAGTGTATCCTGTGAGAACATCATGTCATTTTTTGTATTTTCTCCAGCCGGTGGGGAGTGCCATCTACTGGGCTCTTTTCCTTAGAGGAATTTTTCCTTTAAGATTTGTAGGTATGGATAACCTACCTGTGCTACCACTGTTGAGTATACACTTCTGAGAAGTATAGTAAACAAGATAAATGGGAAAATAAGAGATAATGGTTAATATATATAAAAGTGAGTCTATCTGTCTGTCTGGATTTATGTAATGTCACCTTGAGATGGCTCAAGCCGTAAGGGATTTGACTGAATTGATTTTTCTGTAATTTAATTTTAAAAGTTGATTGTTAAGCCAAAAGCTCAATTTGGCTCATCCTTACATTCAATAACTTACATGCATCTTTGAAAGTACACATATTGAATTCAGTGGAGTGTGGTCTAAATCATGTTGAACTGAAATATAAGCCACTTGGCTTTAATAAATTTGTATTTGATTACTTGATATTTAAATTAGTGGCTAACCCTATTCAACCATATCAAAGTGGCTTATCTGTATAGATTACCCGACTCTAGAATGGGTAGATTAAAATTAGAAAGAAAGCAACAATTGTTTAAGATCCTATTATATGATTAGATGTTTAAGCTCTGCTGATGATTGAATTGATCAATGAAAAGAGAGCTTGATCAGTTTTAAATATATTTAATTGAAAAAGATACATAAATTTTAGTTGAAGTATATGATGGTTGGCTTGGAAATTTTAAGTCTATATATTCCAAAGTGAAATAATAGAATATTACACTTGGATGCATCAGCTGATCCAAGTGGCTGAATATTGTTCAGAGTAAACCTTGCTTGACACAGCTTCATCCCAAAAGAACATCAGTGGAGTAAACTAACTATGATAAAATTATGTGTCCATATGATGATTTCATGAAATTTAGAGGTCGTAGATAATTTTTTCAGATGATTCTGATCAAAATGGTACCAAACATGATAGCTCTAGCTGCCCTAGATGCTGAGATATATAGTTAAGTGCTGGAATCGGGTTCGCGTCATAATCAAAGGCTCAGACTCGATTTGAAATTATCTAAATTTACTTTTAATGCACACTAAAAAACTAAAATCAATGTATCTCAGTGAATACCAAGCCGATTTTGATGTCCAATAGCTTATTTTAAAGCTGCAGATAAGCTCTACATTTTGTTGTGATTTAAAAACAAGTACTAAATTTTAAAAAAATAGTTTAGCCTTACTAAACTTAATAGTGATACTATACTTATTTAGGTTTAGTTTTTATTTATACTTGTAATATACAACTTTAATTTTAAATTTAAATAAATATAGTTGAAATTAATTTTTATAAACCAATTAAAAAAATTGATTCAACATGTGATAAGTAATCAAAGCCTAAAAATACAATAATATATGTTTAATTGTTTTATTAAATTCTCTTTAATTCTGTCCTTGGATGGAGCAACCACCTAGTACTTTATTAGATATGGGTTTGGAGTATTATATAGTATCATGGGAAGCCACATGTTGTCCATGTATGTCAGGGAAGTCATGGGGCTTGTCCAAGTAGTGTTCCTCTTAGGAATCAAAATTTTTGATCCCTGTAATAGATGAGCAAGTGATAAGAATGCCACCAACTTAATGATTAGTCAGGGAATCATTCAGGGAGTCACTTGGGGAATTGCTTTCCCAAAAGGGAGTAATCAAATATGTTGCTGCACTCCTTTAAAAAAGATTATCTATCATTGATCTGTTAGGGACCAAGTCCTTTTAAAAGGATTTAAAGGTTAGTAGCTCATTGGAAATTCTCACCTGAAATTTAGCATTTTATTTGATTTTTAAATGAATTAGTTTTTTTTAAAAAAATATTACCTTTTTAAGTTAGAATTAGATTTGATATTTTCAGAATTAAGCTTACTTTTAATCTTAACAATGTTTATGAAATAAATAGTTAGTTATGTATATCTAAAAGCTTACCTTTAGTTTGAAGTGAATCTATTAAGATTGAAATGTAAAAGTTAGTTTGTGTTTGATGAAGGCTTACCTTGCTTAGTAAATCTAATCTTATCTCCCAGGCTTAAATTATCCCATCATAGCAAAAAATGGCATCTTGTCTTCCAATCATTTTTTATAAGTTTTTATATTAGGTTTTTAATGTCTTACCTACTATCAAACTGTAATAGTTTACATCCAACTACATATTTTCTACTTTTTTTAACTGCTGCAGGTAGAGATGCTGCAAGACACTGCCAAGTTTCCTGCAACTCCTCCTATGGTAGCATAAACTATCAAAACTTTCATATCTAATAGGCAAAACACTTACCCCTGTTGGCCTTGCTTGGACTTATAATTTAGAAAGATTTATTGTAAAAACATAGTAAAATGCTGCTCTAGACAAGAGTAGCATATATAAGATACCATCTTGGCCTTAAACAGGGTTTTATACCAAGGACACACTCTCAGTGATGGTGTTACTTACTGTTCTGGTGGTTGTAACTTTGGTGGCCTTCCTAGACAGCTTTGGAACTCTAGGGTTAAAACTAGCTGCTCTTCCGGTCTGGGTGCCCTTAGTTTCTTCTTTTGTTTGTTTGGGTAGGCAACACCATCTCAAAATACTCCATCTTGAATTTTTATTTGAGATGGTGTTTTTTTATTAGTGATTTTGAAGTATGAAAAATAAAAAAGTTAAATATTCATTTATAATTTTATAATACAGCACAATAAAAGTAAGCCCCTCATAATTTTGTCATTTTGAGTCAAATTAATTAAATTTTATTTCACTAACTTTATTTACATATGAATTCAATTAGTGTGTGGTGTGTTTAGGCCATCATGATTTTACGTCATCTCAATTTACACCATTTATCTCAAACTAAAATAAGCTTATTCCTGCACTAAAATAAAGCCTTTTGTATACAATCAGAAGATGTTCCTATAGTATTAATCTAAGACACTTATAATAGGAACAACCTTAAACAACACCACTAAGGTATTCCTACTAGTGATTATCATTTTTGGGTAAAAAACCACTTTTTTTATAGGTAATTTAGAATTTTCTAAACATGGATACAGTGATAGGGGCTTTCTTAATGAAATGTTTTATTAGTAATTTTAATAAAAAAGGTTAAGATTCCACCATTTTGATTTATATCACTTCAAATTCCACTGGGTTTCATATCACCCAATTGATTTGATGCATGTAACAGATAGGGGGAAATAAGAGGAAATCACATATGAGGCCACTCTACCCTATATTGATTCCCCTATTGCAATTCTTGCTTTCCATTTTTAAAAAGTACTATTTCACATCAATAATTGTAGTATTAAAAAATATAAGAAAACTTATGAAACTTTGCAAACATGTATTTTTTGGCCTTCTCTAAACAACTAGGTACTTTTTATACCCAGTTGTATTAGCTAGTTTTTGTGAAATTAAAATTTTACTCTTTGGCCCAGTTGAGATAGCTACACTGTAAATTTCTTCAATTTTATAAAAATGGTCAAAATCACTATGTTTATGGCTACAGCATCTCAATTACATCATCCCAAAAACGTCATTTTGACTGCAAGTTTTCAGTCAAAACTCAAAGTTTTGCCTTCTTGTGCTACTAATTATAAAATTTATTTTTAAAAAATAAAAAACTTTAAAATTTTGATGCTACTTATTTTCAAGTCTTTTCTATAATTCTATGCAAATTTTTTTACTACTTTTATATAAAACATATATACAGGTTTCCTTTAAAAACAACCCCCAAATTGCTCATACTTTGATACTAATTTACCTTTAGATGTCACCCAAGTCAATCAACAAAGCTAAACATTTAAGGCATCCAAGGCTTCTAAGGGAAAGGCCAATCCTCCTAGGTCAAAAAAACCCCAAGAAGCAGCCTACTAAGGCTAAAGCTCCTCCCAAGACTCCCACGCCTTCCCCTGAACCCAAGGAAATAAGCCCAACCCCTCCCCACTCTCCATTTGTGTACCCCCCCTCTGATCCCCAAGAGAAGCTGCTTGACTTCAATTGTCACTCTGACCCCACTTCAGAGCCTGAGGAAAAACCTGAGCAGAAATCTGAGCCTTTTGCTCCTGCAGATGACCAAATTGTGCTGTGGGATGTTAACACTGTCCATAATATCTGCAACAGGAATGGCATCTTTTTATTTGCCTACTAATTTTCCTGTTAGCTACCCTATTATGTCCAAGAAGGGAGGTCTTGGCTTTGTTTTTAAGGGTTACAGCTTCAGTTGTAACAACAAGAAGAAACCCATCCGTCAACATCACTTCAAATGTGATAATGTTGGCTGTCCAGCTAGACTCATCACTTATGGGTTCACTCAATTTAAAGCCCTAACTGTTAACCATGACTGCACCAAGCCTTTTGACCCTCTCTATCAACTTATCTGCTGGTTTCTTTGCCAGGTGATCCCAACCACAAAGGATCAGACTGCAACTGAGGGTATCAACAATGCACTACTTAATTTAAATGATACCCAACTAGCAACTGTTGGTGGCGCCTCAAATTACAGAGATATCTCACTGATCCAAGATATGCTCTGAGAACTGAAGGCGCCAGTGCAAGCTCCATTGACTAATTGATCATTACCAAGGAGTAAAAACTATCTGGCCATGAGGAGAGATTCCTTCTTCACAATGATGGTCAACATGCCCCAGAGCATATCATCTGCTTTGCCACAAGCCAGGATCTGTGCAACCTTTTAAAATGCAAGACCTGGCTTGCAGATAGAACTTTCTCAGCCTGCCCAAAGCTCTTCAGCCAGCTTTGGAATATCCATGGGCAGGTTAATGATCTAGTTCTTCCCCTTGTCTTCTTTTTTCTTCCCAACAAGAAGCAGGAAACATATGTCTGGGAACTCATATTTTAAAGACCAAACTTGATGAAATCCTCCCAACTATTGAAGAGGAGCCCAAGGAGACTAGAGGGCGCAAGAAGAAATCCATCTCCCAAGAAGAAGACGCTCCCACCCCAACCAAGAAAAAGCCAGAAATCCTTCCCTACCACAAATATCTGGTAGTGGATTTTGAACAGGCTCAGGCAAATGCCTTTATTTGAGTCTTCAAGAGCTCCCCTCAGGGATGCTACTTCCACTTCTGGTAGGCACTCTGCTGCCGCCTCCAAAAGTGCTCTGAACTTCATGAGCTGGTCCACACTGAAGGCACCAAAGAAGCAAAGGCCGTTTTTAATTGCTTTGCTGCCCTTGCCCTTGTGCAAAAGGAGGAGACCAATGCCTTTTATGATGCCCTCCTCTGTCATCCTTATATCTAGCCCAACCAGGCAGCCTTTGCTCTGTTCATTGAGTATTTTGAGACTCAATGGGTTAGAGTGTTTCAGGGAGCACACCACATTATAAAAGGTAGTGACTCAATCACCTGGAACTTTTTCAAGCAGGTCAAAGACGGCCTTATCAAGACCACCTCCTCCCTTGAAGGATGACATAGCCAGTTTGCTACAAGGGTTAGGGTTCATAAGCCCAAATTCAATAAGATCATGGTCCATTTAAAGGCTCAGCAGGCCATCTCTGCCCCTCTCTTTAAGACTGGTATGAAGACCAAAGGCAACCCCCCAAGCAGACCAAAGCGGTGAAAAAGTACACTGAAAGTTGCAAGGTGCTCCTTGCCTACTATCCCAAGGATAGCAAGCTAGAGTGTCTTCAAGCCATCTCAGTTGCTCTTTCCACTAATGTTTGAGCCTATTTGCAATAAAATCTTCTTTATCTTCTCTCTTATTTCCTTTGATTTTACCACTCTTTGACTTTTTTTGGTATTTGGTACAATTATATGCTTATTTTAAAGCATAGTTTATAGTTAAAATATATGAAATAGTAGTTTTTGGGATTATTTTAATTTTTGGGCTTTACGCAACTATGTTGCTACTAATTAACCCCATTTTTTTCCAAATTTGGAATCCTGAGGCTTTTTTAAGCCTAGAAATGTTTTTGAATTTTATATTTTGAGAATTTTTTGGATTATTTTTGGAGTTCAAAAAATCTAAAATTTTAAAACCGTTTTTTCTTAGTCAAAATGCTGTAAATCAAAATGGTGTTTTTACTATAAAATTGAAATAGCTAAAAATTGAGATGGCATATTTTGAGATGACGTTTTTTGATATGCTGTTTTCAAAATGGCTTACCCTACCCCAGAGAACCCAGTAGTCTGGTGCTAGATTGACCACAAGTTGGCGTACCAATTTGCAAAAAAAGAAATCTCCTATTTTAAACAGGCTTATTTTATTAAGTGTTACTTTCTTTGAAAAACTCATAGGAATAAAAAGGAATAAAAAACTATTAAAACAGTAAAGCAAAAAAGTATTTCTAGAAAATTAATTTTATTTAAGTGTGTGCCCTTTTTGAGAATTCTCTCAGACATAATGTCCAAATTTAGAAGTGTGTGCATTGAAAATAATGCTGGAGTTCCCTGAATAAATTTTGGAAGATTTGCTCCTGAAATCCAGTATTTCTATTTTGAGTTCCAAAAATAATCAATATTTTCAAAAAATGAGTTGTTTTGTATTTGAGTTCATCACTTTTGTGACTGAACCTCATGTGTTCTTGGTTTGTATCCTATTCACCACACACTCATTACTGTAAATTCAGAACCTAAAGGTAAAAAAGAGGGATTGTCAAATTCTTTTGCGGAAACTCACTGACTTAATGAAGTAATTTTCATCCCAGAACAACTTACTTTTTTATATAAAAGGATGAAAAATATTCCAGTAAGTTGGTGAGTCCACGCAAAAGAATTTGACAATCCCGCATTTTTACCTTTAGGTTCCAAATTTACAGTATCAAATTTGATGTAGAATGCTAAATAAAGTGACTGGATTGTGTGTTATGAATTCGAGTTCCACATGTTTGCAATCTCATTTTTGAATTCAATATTTGACTTTATTTTTGTTGTGTGATCAACTGTTTTTTTCTGGCCCTAGATAAATGGAAGCTTTATTGTGTAAATTGACCTTCAAATGGTTCCAGTTGGAATTTGTTTTGTGACTGAACATATGCGTTCTAAACTGACTAATATATTTTTAATCTTAATAGGTTTTAAAACTACTGTTTAATATTTGTAATAAGTGTTAATGGCTCCCTGATATAAACACAGTCCATTTATATAAATTACAATGAAAAAGCCACATTTATAATGAATTTTATTATGCAAAATGCATTGAGTTATGCACATAATATCTAAATATCAGGATTTAACGCATGCCAGCAATATGTTAAAAATAATAAAATATTATTAATTATGAATTGGAAGAAATAATATCAATTTTAATAAGTTGTCACAAAGAAAGGTTTTATTTTACTCATCAAAGGACAAGTAGGGGAGGGAGTGGGCAGAATGTACATTACCATCATCTGCACCTGTGAAAGGGACAGCATCAGAGTTAGTGGGGAGAGAATGAGTGGCGGTTTGGGAGTCAGGGTTGAAAGGCGGGTGGCTTGGTCTTGATGGGGGAGTTGGGGAGGCAGGGTTTGTTGACTGAGAAGAGGCAGAAAAGGTTGAATGATTCAATTGCTCAAATTCTTCTTCCTTCACGTATGTAAACTTGACAAACCAAATGTATGAGCCTGGGGGGAGGCAGGAGATCTTTCTGGAATTATCACTATCACTTGCCTAGAATATGGCAAGATCTGATAGGTCCTGGACAAATATGAAAGGTAAAGCTCATACCCCTTCTCAATTTGGGTGCACAGTTCATTGTATGTGGCAGGCTTTAAGCGCCTGAGAGCTGAACCAAAATTGTAAAGACATACATCTGAAAGATACATGTCAGCATGGTTGGTGGGGTAAAACCAACAGATATCCCCACAGCCCTAATTTCCTTGGTTGCCCATTCCTACTGTTCATCTCAGCACTCATTACAGCTGTGTATATGGCTTTTTGGGTAGCCCACTCCTCCAGCATGTCCTTGAGCTCCATCTGGTATGCATAACCATCTGCAGTGTTTGATATTGCTGAGTGATTTTTGACACCCAATGGGGAAACTTCCAGTAAGCCCCCAACAAATTGATACAAAATTGGGCTGTGCTTGTAGACGTCAGATTGAATATGCTTTTCTCTGTAATCTCAGATGCTTGCAGAAATCTTGGCATACAACAAGAGAATTCTGTCATTGCAAGTCCTCATTGTACTCTCTTTTATAAAATCAATAATATTTGAATTGTAGGGGTTGATATCCACCAAACTGGTGCAAATGAGAACTTGATTGGAGAAGATTCTAGCAGCAACCAAAACTCTATGCATCCACAAATTGACTGTTCTTTTATTTGTGAAAATGCCATGGAGTCTCAGTTGGAGACAAATCTGGACCAGGGGCATCCACAGATCACTTTCCATGATGGCTGTTGTGTTTGACTCCTGGGGACGACATCCAGGAGGATACAGCAGGAAATCTTTAACAAAAGATTTGAGGTTTGAAGCTAGCCCTAGGTTAGCCTTCAGGGCAAACTTAAGGACACATACCTTAATTTCCTGGAATACAAGATGAGGACTTCCATTTGGCAAAAAGGAAAGGAAGAATCTTGAAGAATATCAAAGCCAACACAAATGTGGATAAACTTGTCTTTATTAGGAGAATTGATTCTACTTAAAAAGTAGATAAGGGACAATGATCACTCATTAGGTAGACAGAGTGGCAGAGGGGGTCACGTTGGGGTGAGGTCATACCAGGATCAGACAAGGGAAGGTATGGTATTCCAGAATGGGTGGATATTGGTACAGACCCATTTACGGAAGGCAAGGAATTCCCAAATTTGAAAGCAAACCCAACCAAATCTTTGCATATATCATTGTTTGAAGGCCATATTGAAATAGAATTAATGGTGCAATTTCTAACATACCCCCCCTCAAGATTGAACACAGGGAGTTGATATTTGTGGAGGAATTTGGAATGGACTCTGGCAAAAGGACGTCCAGAGGACAGCAGTTTCACAGTATACTTGACGCCCTTCTTAAAGGTGACTTCACAGGGCTAACCCGGAGGGATTCTAGCTTATGGGCTCTACCTCCTGTAAAATTCTGATAGTAGAGAACCAGGTTGCCTATTTAATACTCAGGGAGGGGGGCTCTATCAGAATTGGACATGGTGAGCTCTAAAGTCTTGACCTTGTAGGCAGTGGAATATGCTGTTGCTTGGATGTTGATGATACAATTAGTTAAGTCTTTGAAATGGGCCTCAGGATTGGCAGACACATCAACTTCAATCAAAGGGGGTCCCAAGATTGAGGGGGTTGTGGCTTCATATCCATACAGCATGGCAAAAGGAGATTGGTCAGTCACTTGGTGACTGCTGAGTCAATAAGCAAAGAGAGCAGCAGGGTGGAACACATCCCAATTGGCGGCATTGTAGAGTGTGAGTTTCCTCATTATGGACACCAGGGAGGAATTTGCTTATTCAACAGCTCCATTAGTCAAAGGGCTATACAGCGCAGAGAAAGATTGATGTATACCTATACCTTCTACAATAGACGTGATGAGGTGAGCATTAAAGTTGGTGCCATTGTCAGAAATCAGGACTTGAGGGCAGCCATGATGGTAGAAGATATCTTGCAACAAGAAATTAGCAGTGGTCTTGGAAGTTATATCTTTTGTGGCTCTGGCTTCAACCCATTTGCTAAAATGGATTACAGCTACTAAGAGAAACCAACACCCAGACCTAGAACAAGGGAGAGGCCCAACAGCATCAATACTCACAGTGTGGAAAGCATGTTTAGGAGGGGTGAGCTTGAATTGATGTTGGGAAGGTCAAGGTTGTTGGAGCTGGCACAAATGAAAGGAGGCAAGGACATCAGGGATTAGAAGGCACATGTTTTCCCAATAGAAGTTCTTGTATAACCAGTTGTGAGTTTCTGCTATACCTCCATGTCCAGTATTAATGTGAGCTTGGAGGATAATGGCTATTCTTATACTAGGACAAGCTTAGAGCATATAGGCATTGTTGACTTTCTTGAAGAGTTGTCTATCTTGAATCACAGTGTCCTTGGATAGGGTCTGTAGATCCAAGAGGATGTCTTCAGGCTCAGTGGTGCAGGATTCAGGGTACCCTATTAATTTGTATAGACAATCAGCATCTGTGGGGTGGATAGCTATATAGGCATCTTTGACAAGCCATCAGAGTTCTGATGCTGGGTCCTAGGGCAATGTACCATAGTGAAATTGTATCCTTGCAGGTGCAAGGTCCAACATGCTAATTGACCTTTTAGGTTCCTTTAGTTGTTGCAGCCACTTAAGAGAGGAGCAATTGGTGACCACTGTGAAGTGGTTTCTGTAAATGTAGTGCCTGGATTGCTTTACCACATGCAGCATTGCCAGGCATTCCTTTTCAGTGACACTGTAGTTATTCTTGTGCTTGTTGAAGACCTGTGAAGAATAGGCTACAGGTTGATCCACACCTTTGTTGTCAAGCTGGGCTAAGATGGTACCCACAGCTACTCCATTTGAGTCATTATACAAGATAAACTTTTTATCATAATCAGGGTAGACTAGGATAGGAGCCTCTTTGATCTTGGCCTTCAGCACTTCAAATCCTTGTTGATGACTGTCATTCCACTCAAATGGGACGTTGCAAAGGAGCTGAGCAAGGGTTTCACTCAATTCAGCAAAGTCAGGTATGAAATGTTGGTAGTAGTCCATCATACCAAGGAATACTTGGAACTCCTGAATATTTGTGGGATGTAGCATCTTATCAATGGCTTCCACCTTATTATTCATGGGAAGGATTCCAGTTTAGGTGACCTCATGACCTTAGAATTTGAGTTGCTCTTTAAAGAAGGAGTACTTAGAGGGTTTGAGTTTAAGCCAGCTTCTTGAATCTTGATTAAGATAGCCTTGAGGTGTTCTAAGTGGTTGATAAAGGTGGAGCTGAATATGGTGATATCATCAAGATATACGAGGACACAAGAGAGCTTTAGGTCTTGTAGGATGGAATCCATAGCCCTTTGAAATGTAGCAGGGGCATTGGAGAGTCCTTGGGGCATTTGAGTAGGGCCATAGAGCCCTCCAGAGGTGATGAGAGTAGCCTTTTCCTGGTCTTCTGGTGACAAATTGACTTGCCAGTATCCAGAAGCTAGATTCATAGCCAAGAAAAACTTGGAACCACTCAGCTGTCTGAGAGCATCATTGATTCTGGGCAAGGGGTATGAGTCTTTCTTAGTGAGCAAGTTCAGGCGGTGGTAGTCCATCACAATGCAATGTCTTCTGTCCTTTTTATTGAGGATCATTGAAGGTGAGACCCAGGAACCCTGAGAAGGTGCCAAGATTCAGCATCTAGGAGTTGAGTTAAGCTCCTTAGAAACCTGGGCATCCTCTGCTCTACTACGGCAGTAAGGCTTGGAACAAAAAGGTGGTGCATCATCAGTGTTGTGAAGTGATTGATTGTAAACTAGCCTTCACTGTAAACGCACATGATCCATTAAGTTTGGTGAACAATAGTATGATAGTACTCTTGTACTGAATGATAATTAGTCCAATTGATCACTAAGTTGCACTTCAAGTTCATATTAACTAATGATCATCCAATTGTAGGGTTGATAGTGGGCTACCTGATAGAGGAAATTGGGCTGTAGAAAGAGGATCCTGGCGCTCTGCAGCTCTTATTAATTCATTCCTTACTATATAACTCTCTCCTTGAATTATTAAATAAAGATCAAATTTACATAACTTATACTTTATTATATGCATTAGGCTAAAAAAACTTATCTTAGCTTAGTCTTTAATAATAACTAAGGCTGTATTCAAGTTAAGTGAAAACAGCTATTTCCCACTTCATAGCTGAAGTTACAACATTTGGTGCTCACACTATCATGCATCTGTCTGATGGAACTTGCTGCCCTGCTGGGGACCCATCTTTTGTGCAGGGAGGTGATGGAAATAAACTTCTTATGCCTTCCTCTGCAATCTTCAGGACCACCCCAATGGGCTCTTCACAGAGATCAATTGCCTTGCTTGAACAAGGAAGGTCTGCTTAACAAATTTTTGGTGTTTAGTTAATTTATGATAGACGTACAACACCCCTGCCAGATTGAGGATCATTCCTCCATGCACCTCAATGTCCCAGTTCCACTAGAAGTGGATGGAAGCATAGAGCCTACCCAGTAGCAGCTGGAGCAGGCCATCAGCAGCATGGACCGAGGTGCAACCAAAACAGGGAAGTTCATGAGAAGCTGGCTGTACTGCCATCTTATGGCATAACTGCTAAAGAGAATTTCCAAACCTTTACAGGGATAACTCCTAACCAGCTTTGGTTGAAGATGAAAACAATCAAACAAGCCAAAGAGTATATTCATAGCTTTTCATACCTTGCCATTTGCCACAACTGGATCCACTTGGGCTATCAACTTTCCTTTATCTCACATCAGGGTAACTTGATAACAATCAGCAAGCCTTCCTTTATTGCCTGTACAATGAACTCACAGGCCCCATGACCAACATCAGCCACCAACTAAACAGCTTGGCTAGTCACCAAAACTTCACTGTGAATTGGTCAGCACAGCTAGAGGAACACCTGACCAACTAAGTGGTCACAATGGTTGGTACTATGTTTGAGCACAAAGTACTGGACAATAATTGGCTTGGCACAGTCACCCACCACGTAAAAGGGGCAGAAGCCACTTTCTGCTATCTATGCAGCAAGGTCAATTTGCTCTGCCGCTCTGGAAAGAATGATTGAGGTTAGGCCTTCTTCAGAAAGCAACAAGGAAGCCACTGCCATTGTCCAGCGGGACATGGAGGAGCTATCCAAACATGTCAGTGAGATTGGCAAGGGCCTTTGACAATCCCTTTCTGATTGTAGCCATTTCTACATGGAATTCCCCAAGTTTTAAAAACTGAATGATCACAACCACAACTGCACGGAAGAAAATCATGATAATCTGGAAAGATTAAGTAATAGTCATTGAGCAATGCAGGAAAAGAACAACATTTTGTTTGATAAACAGGAATCACATAATTATAAATCTGAAGACAAACTGCAAATAGCAAACTGTACAATAAAAGACCTAGCTCAAAAAGCACAATCACAACATAGTAATATTCTGCAGCTACAAGGGCAAGTAGAGAAGTTACTCCAGGTGTATGCCAGCTAGACTGTGTTAGAGCCAGGGCCACAGACAACTACAAGACAAAGTCAAAGTGTCTTGTCCATCACCACCCAGGTAATATCAGAAGACCATTTCTCCTTCCATAGCTATGAGAGCAATGAAGACTGTTGGAAATTGCGCCATTAATGCTATTTTGATATGGCCTTCAAAATTGATAGCTGCAAATATTTGGCTTGGTTCACTTTCAATTTTGGATATTCCTTGCCTTCTGCAAATAGATCTTGTCTAATATCCACCCATTCTGGATTTTTGTACCTGTCTGTGAATGATCCTGGTATGACCTCATCTCAACGTGACCCCCTCAGCCACTCTGTCTTTCTAATGAGTGATCACTGTCCCTTGTCTAATATTTAAGTAGAATCATTTCTCCTAATAAAGACAAGTTTATCCACATTTGTGTTTGCCTTAATAATCTTCAAGCTTTTTCCTGTCTTTTCTGCCAAAAGGACTTTCACATCTTGTTTTCCAGGAAATTAAGGTATGTGGCCTTAAATTTTCCTGAAGGATAACCCAAGGCTAGCTTTGAACCTCAAATATTTTGTTATAAAGATTTCCTGTTGAGTCCTCTTGGATGCTGTCCCCAGGAGCCAAACACAACAAAATGGTGCTCACTACAGGGGATGCAAGCCCCTTGGTTACCCTGTTCCCACGCACATTCTCTGGTCCTCTTCCCTTTGTTTTTAGAGTACCCAAGCAACCTAAAGTTTCTAGTCCCCCTCTAGAAGAAGACATCACCAATGCCCCCTCAACTCCTATGGTATTGGTTATGTCCCCTGGGCCAGTGTGGGCCCCCTTCCAGCTTTCTCTCTCAATTACAAGCAATCTCGTGCTGCTGCCTGCTCCCTTCTCCACTCTGGCACTGTGTCAATGAACACTATCCCTGGTCTCTGTCCCAGGTACACTTCTGGAGACCTGTACTCCTTCCTTTTGGACTTTGGTCTCCCCCCTCATTGATGGAATACATGGATACAATTGGCGTGCTGGTCAACCAGTTCATTCCACCCGCCTTGGTTCACCATCAACTTGCATTAGGATCCCAGAATCAACTATTAAATGCTGTAGCCACCGCTGTCTCAAGCAACCATGATCAGAATATGGCATATCAAGAATGGTTCCACAGTCTCTTTACGTGTATTTCCAATAACCAGCGCAACTTGCTGGCCTCTCAGAAGTACTTAACCTCCTCCTTGAATTCCCTTTGTTCCTTACTCCCTGGATACATCAAGGACCAACTATGCAAATTGGATGAGCATCAGGCAGCGTGGCATGAGCAAATCAAGGCCTTTCTGCTAAATCATCACCAGGATTTTGAGACTTTGGTTAGTGTAACTTAACCAATTCAGGAAGCATGTCAATTTGAAACTTGATTGTTTAGAGCTCATGTTGATACCTGGGGCCGCCATCTGCACATAGATATGGTCTGGATAAGGCTGCACTAGGCAACACTCTATACCAAGTGCAAAATTATGTGGACAATAGAGTAGCGTCTATTGAGGAGACTCCTCCTGCTCCTCCTGTTGAGGCCCCATCTGATTTTGAAACCAAGGTATGGGATGCAATAGCCAAACTCAAGGCTACCACTCAGCGTCAAACTTCTGTTCAGAACTCCCTCCAGTCAAACCTATGCCTGACCCTCACATTGCCTCAATCACTGATCAAGTGGCTACTCTGCAAGGTGAAATTAAGTACTTAAGACAGCGCCTCTCTAATTCTGAGCACTTTTCATCTGAATCTGAAGATGAGGAGGAAGGTGAAGTTTTTAATACTCTCGCTCATGGAAATCATGGTTACTGCCCTGGTTTAGAAGGCCAACCCTGGGTCGATTGCGCATGAGCACTAGATCAGCTTGCAGAAGTAATAAATGATGTAGCTGACAGGCAAGACACATTGGAAAGGGAGGCACAAAACTCTCCTGCTTTAACGAGATACTGAATGGACAAGTTGTCCCCTTGGTTGCTCAGACTAATTCCCTGACCACCCACCTCAATGAGATTGCTGGTACCTGGGCAGTACAAAAAATTAAGATTGACAAATTTGGAACTGCTGCCGCCACTGCTAGGGATATTAGTGGACAGAAAAGCTCTACCTTAGATACCCTAGAGGAAAGCCTTCAACTCCTCTGGGCTAGACAACCTGCTGCTGAATCTGAGCTTATAGGCAATCCTCATATTAACGTCCTCAACCCTGGCAAAAACAGTCAGTCCTCATCCTTGTCCATTGACTCAAACTACAAATCAACCTTCAAGCAGATATTTGATCCTAAAACCTCTACTATTGCTGCCTTTCTAACAATTTACAAAGCTGCAATTTGTAGGGCTACTGATGAACTTAAAAAGGAACATATCCTCACCTGTATCCATCCCACATACCAAGAAGTAGTGGTCCCTAAGCTCCCCTCCATTGTCACTTGGGAGGACATGAAGAACCTCTGTGGGGTTCCTGTCCACCAGTCCCCAAAGTGTGTCCTGGATCATAGCCAGGGACCAGCTGGAAGGAATTGTAATTCTCTAGTAAGGGAAAATGTATCTCAGAAATATGTATAGGGGTTAAAATGGGCTTTTATTCACTCTCAGAAGGAAGATTCCCTTAGAAACCTTCTGGTATATGGCCCGGGGGGTCAAGGAAACAATATGGATTTGCCAATACTTGGAGTCCTCCAACAATATCTTGGACTCCTTGTACTTGGTCTTAGACTCCTGCATCTTAGTCTTGGACTTCTGCTCCTTAAACTTGGGTTCCTTCTCCTTAAACTTGGACTCTGGCGCCGTGCTTAGGATCCAGCTTCTTATTCTTGGGCTCCTGCTCCGTTATTGTGGGCTTCAGCTCTCTTTATACTCCAGTGGCCCTGGTATTCCACTTGTATAAGTACAACCAAGCTCCTTCTGGTGATCAAAAGGATTCCAAAAACCTCTTGGCAGAAACTCAAAAGGGCTCAGAAAGATCTTGCCAAAGACCTGGAAAGACCTCCAAAAAAGACCCTGTAGTTTTCCAGCCAGCCACCTTTTTATAGTGTTTTTTCCCCAACAGTTCCGCCTTCAAAATGGCTTTCTTTAGAAGCTTAAACCATTGCCGCTCACTTTTCCCTATAATAACTTAAGCTTACATACTTACTTTCTCAAAAGCTTAAAGTATTAATTCACTATTTCCTTGCTTATACTTTAGGCTTTTGGCTTCCAACCAATCATTTTCATCAGGAAACCTGCCAGAACTCAACCAATGAATGCAGAGCGCAGAAATAGACCATTTCTGAAGTTCCACTGGGATCTAAATAGGAAAATGAATTCCACAGCTCAAACCGCTCAAATTGACAACTCTTTGTGCACCAAAGCATTAACCGGTCCATTATTCTGGCACTAGTCTTCCCTGCATTCAACCTAAACCCATTTAAATAGTAGAATACTATTTAAACTGTTATTTTTGGACCTCTTCAATGTTTTCCCATATATTTACAAATATTGTAAAATCCAAAGGAAAACATCCCACTAAAACAACTTTGTATCCAGCTCTCATAGCAACATACCTCAATATAACCTAGGAACTTAATAAATAATTATATTACCCTTACTTCTATCATATTCCTTCTTTATTTTACTACTAAACCAAGGTAAAATATTCTACATTTTCCCACTTTGACAAATCAATTCAGCAAAATCTTGGCTCATTTCTCTGGACCACCAGTTCTTCTTCATCATAATCTGATCCTTCAGACAGCTCATATTCCAGCTCTTCAGCAGCTCAGACTAGTCCTATAGCTACTTCTTCAACAAAAGTCACTAAACTTCTACTTGGCCAACATAAGCCCCGCCTGAAAACCACCATTCATGTGGACTTTCAGTGCCTCTTTATTGAGGAGTTTGAAGGAGATCTCAGCTTGCAGGTCAAGAAGGATGTTCTTATGCACATTGCCTTTAAGCCCAAGGAAACACTGGCCAAGTTTGCTGATTGCTTCTATATTGAAGGTCAATAGTTAATTACAAGTCACCAGTTAACTCCCCAGGAAGCTTACAAAGCATGTTCAAACGCTTTAAAGGTGAACCAGTATTATGCTTACACTTTAAGGCACACAAGGCTTTACTCACCTCCATGAAGAGCATTAAGACGCTCTTAAAAGACATGCACTTGATTCATGGGGGTACAGTGAGCGTGTTAATAAAGCCATTAATGCTGGAACTACCTCTTGTACGCCGCGCATTATGACACTGGGTGCTGGTGGACAGGCTAAGAGGCAAGGTTGTCATAACTGTGTCTAAATAGGGCACCACTTGCGTACTTGCACTAATCCCCAAGTGAAAGGTTGTGACCCCAAGGAACAGGTGGAAAAAGAGAAGTCAGCTTAGAAACAGAGACGCTCTCTGCTGAACAATCTCCCCTGTCTCCCCCTGATCCTCCTTCTTATGAGGAAGCTCTGTCTTCCTCTGGTCCAAATATCCTTTATCTATTTCACAATCTCTCCAGTGATTCAGACCCTGAAGATTCTGATAGTTATAGCTATTCTGTCTTGGCTGTTCCAGAAACTATCTCTGTCCCATAAGAGCTTTGCTCTGGGAAGACCTCCACCACTTCCTGAGTACCTTCCAGTGAAGCTAAAGCCATGGTGGCTTGTCCTTACCTAGCTCAAGCCCATATATCTCCCATCTTGGTTGATTCTTCTGAGGAAGCAGCCAAGCTAGCTAAAGCTCTCTTCCTAAACGTAACTGTATCTCTCCCACTGCAGACTGTGTATAAGGAGATTCCTGCGTTACAGTGCATGTTAGCTAAATGGGAAAAGGAGCTAGAGGTTGCACAAGATGTGTTGGAAGTCTTGCCCCCTTTGGGAAAGATATAACCTGCGTGGAAGTATCAATCCAAAAGATTAAAATCAAAGCCATCTTGGACACGGGTTCTCCAGTCAACATAGTATCTTCAAAACTAATGATGAAACTTAAGCTGGCCCCTGACCTCAACAACACTAAGTTGTATGGCACAGCTGGCATGGCACAAACTCAAGCCATTGGTACCTACGCTGCCCTACTCATGAGGTTAGGGAAACTCCTCATTGCGTCCCCTGCTGTTGTCCTTGAGAACAAAAGCTATGGCCTCTTGGTTGGTACACAATTCCTCTGTGAATATAACAGGATTGTAAGCCTGCAAGATGAATACCTATTGCTCTTAGTGTATGAGGTCCCTTTGATTTTTGAGGAAACTCTGCGCCTCCCAAGAAAACGTCTTAAAACTTGCATGCTTGAGTACCTCACAGGTATCTTCTCTCTCAAGTATAGGACTCACTTCTCCAAAAAAATGCACTCATCCTCCTTCCTCCCTGCAGAAGAAGGGGTACCTCTTCTAGCACCAGCGGCTATCACCATTCCCCCGGGCTCTCAAGTGGTGATTGATTCCCAGATTTCTTACAAACTACCTGAAAAATTGTTCTTGGAACTCTACTCACCTGAATCCCTAAGCCGTAAGGAGCCCACCTGTGTCCTGGAATTCTAGATCAAACCCACAAAGAGCCCGTAAAATTACTAATTGCCAACCTGACAGCCCTGCCCATGCAGGTGACCTGAGGCCAGGTTGTAGGGCATGGCCGTATACTGGGAGCAGAACAAGTGGCCTCCCTCTACCCCTTTGAAACTTTTAGTGATTTCAATCTACCTGAAGATGATCCACAAGTTCTCTCCTTTTTCACTGCTGCTGATTTCCCCCAATTGTCTCCTATCTAACAAAAAGACGTGTTGGACCTGCTCAATCAGTTTAGCAACATCTTTGCCTCTGGACCTACGGACTATGGCCTGGCTAAAGGAGTCATCCATCAGATTGATACTGGAGATGCACCCCCTTTTGTGCCAAACCATGCCACTGTAGTAGGGTGGAGGATGCTCAAGTGTCTAAAGAGCTTAACCAACTACTAGACCATGGGTTTCTGGCTCCTTCCCAAAGTCCTTGGGCTTCCCTGTTACTGATCCTCAAGAAGAAGGATGGAGAACATCGCATTGTAATGGACTATTGCTACCTGAACCCCCTCACTAAGAAAGCTCATACCCCTTGCCCAGAATTGATGATGCTCTCAGACAGCTGGGTAGTTCTAAGTTTTTCTCAGCCATGGCTCTAGCCTCTGGATACTGGCAAGTTGACTTATCTCCTGAAGACAGAGAAAAGGCTGCACTTATCACCTCAGAAGGCCTTTTTGAACCCACTTGTATTCCCCAAGGACTCTGCAATGCCCCTGTCACATTTCAACGGACTATGTACTCCATCCTACGAGACCCAAAGCTCTCTTATGTACTTGTGTACCTTGATGACATCACCATATTCAGTGCTATCTTTATCAACCACTTAAAACACCTCAAGGCTGTCTTCATCAAGATCCGCAAAGCTGGTTTGAAACTCAAACCCTCCAAGTGCTCCTTCTTTAAAAAACACCTTGAGTTTGAAGGTCATGAGGTCACTCAAACTGGAATCCACCCCATAAATAATAAGGTGAAAGCCATTAACAAGATGCTACCTCCCACAAATCTTTGAGAGGTTCAAGTATTCCTTGGTATGATGAGCTACTACCAACAGTTCATACCTGACTTTGCTAAACTGAGTGAACCCCTCGTCCAACTGCTTTGCAATGTCCCCTTTGAGTGGACTGACAGCCAACAACAAGCATTCAAAGCGCTGAAGGCCAAGCTCAAAGAGGCTCCAATCTTGATATATTCAGATTATGATAAAGAATTCATCTTTTACACTGACACTAGTGGAGTAGCTGTGGGTGCCATTCTAGCCCAGCTTGACAACAAAGGTGTGGATCAACCTGTAGCCTACTCTTCACGGGTCCTCAATAAGCACAAGAAGATCAACAGCATCACTGAGAAGGAATTCCTGGCAGTGCTGAATGCTGTAAAACAGTTCAGGCATTACATCTATGAGACCCACTTCACGGTGGTCACAGATCACTCCTCCCTCAAATGGCTGCAACAGCTAAAGGAGCTTGAAAGTCAACTAGTGTGTTGGGCTCTGCGTCTACAGGGGTGAAATTTCACTGTGATACGCCGTCCTGGGGCCCAACATCAGAACAATGATGGCTTGTCAAGGATGCCAATTCTAGCTACCCACTCTGCTGACGCTGATCACCTATACAAATTAATAGGGTCTCCTGACTCTTGGACCACTGAGCCAGAAGACATTTGCTTGGCTCTACAGACTCTATCCAAGGACACTGTAATTTGAGATAGACAACTCTTCAAAAAGGTTAAAAATGCCTACCTACCCTACGTTCACCCTAGCATAGGGATAGCCATTATCCTCCAAGCTCACATTGACACTGGGCATGGGGGTATAGCCAAAACTCATGATTGGTTATGCAAGAACTTCTACTGAGCGAACATGGGCCTCCTGATCCCTGATGTTATTGCCTCCTGTTATTTGTGCCAACTCCAACGCCCTTTCCTGTCCCAACACCAATTCAAACTCATCCCTCCTAAGCATGCCTTCCACACTGTGAGTATTAATGCTGTTAGGTCTTTCCCTTGGTCTAGGTCAGGGTGTTGGTTTATCTTAGTTTCCATAGATCATTTTAGCCAGTGGGTTGAGGCCAGAGCAGCAAAAGATATAACTGCTAAGATACAGCTACTTTCTTGCTGCAAGACATCTTCTATCAACATGGCTGCCCCCAAGTCCTGCTTTCTGACAATGGTACCAACTTTAATGCTTGTCTCATCACGTCTATTGTCAAGGCTATGAGGACCCACCAGTCTTTCTCTGCGCCATATAACCCCTCAACTAATGGAACTGTTGAATAAGCCAATTCATCCCTGGTGTCCATAATGAGGAAGCTCACGCTCTCCGACACTGCCAATTGGGATATGTTTCTCCCTGTTGCCCTCTTTGCTTACCGGCTCAGTAGACACCAAGTGACTGACCAATCTCCTTTTTCCATGCTGTATGGGTGTGAAGCCGCCACCCCCTCAATCTTGGGACCCCCTTGATTGAAGTTGATGTGTCTGCAAATCCTATAGCCCATGCTAAAGACTTAATCAATTGTATCATTGACATCCAAGTAACAGCTTACTCCACTACTTACAAGGTTAAGGCTCTGGAGCTCTCCCTGTCTAAAACTGCTAGAGCCCCCCTCTCTGAATATCAAATAGGCGACCTGGTTCTCTACTACCAGAATTGTACAGGTGGTAGGACTCATAAGCTGGATTCCCTCTGGGTTAGGCCCTGTGAGGTCACCTTTAAGAAGGGTGTCAAGTATACTGTGAAACTACTGTCTTCTAGACATTCTTTTGCCCGTGTTCACTCCAAATTTCTCCGCAAATATCAACTCCCCTGTCCAATCTTGAGGGGGGAGATGTCAGAAATTGCACCATTAATGCTATTTTGATATGGCCTTCAGATATTGATAGCTGTAAAGATTTGGCTGGGTTTGCTTTCAATTTTGGATATTCATTGCCTTCTGCAAATGGGTCTGGTCCAATATCCACACATTTCAGATTATTGTACCTGTCTGTGAATGATCCTGGTATGACCTCATCCCAACGTGACCCCCTCAGCCACTCTGTCTTTCTAATGAGTGATCACTGCCCCTTGTCTACTATTTAAGTAGAATCATTTCTCCTAATAAAGACAAGTTTATCCACATTTGCGTTGGCTTTAACAATCTTCAATCTTTTTCCTGTCCTTTCTGCCAAAAGGACTTTCACATCTTGTTTTCCAGGAAATTAAGGTATGTGCCCTTAATTTTGCCCTGAAGGCTAACCCAAGGCTAGCTTTGAACCTCAAATATTTTGTTATAAAGATTTCCTGCCGTGTCCTCCTGGATGTTGTCCCCAGGAGCCAAACACAACAAAGACAACATAGGCCAAACAATGAAGAAGTTCTACGTGGCTGAACCAGTACTGGATAGTATCAAGACACCCCTTCCTTGGGCCGCTGCTTCAACTTCCAGGAACAGCAACAACGCCAGTGATGCGGCGTCTGAAGCACAATTCTGGCCTTAAACTAAAGAAATATCTTGCCTCTGCCCAGAAGAAGCTATAACTTTAGTACCTCTTCTGTTATCCAGAACTTTAAACCAACAAATCTGCCAAAGTTTTACAAAAAAGCAAATGTCCATATGTTCCTTTGTTTATACAATAACTCAATTTATGGGGCAGATGATGCCATGAAGAATGCTGCAATCTTTACTTGCTTGGATTCAGAGACTCAGAAAATAATGTCAAGATTTCTGGAACAAGGCTGGACCTAAAAGAACGTATCCAGGGCCCTTATTGCTGAGTTTGGTAGCAAAGAAGTTCTATTTTACCAAAAAATGGAGTTCACAGAAGTAAAGATAAAGAAGGGGGAAAGCCAAATGGAGTTATCAGAGCGTTTCTATTTGGAAGCACAGACTCTAGTTTCTATGGGAGCTGCTAATTTTGTTGACGTAAAAGAAGCACTTCTTAACTATGTACTTCACAATAGAGAGCTGTCTATTGCACTCAAATCTGGAATCTATAGTGCAGGAACAGTCCCTGAACTTATGCGCCTCTTGGGATCTTTTAAGGAGCAGTTTGAGGTTCCTTTCCCAGACTACAAGAAATTCACCTCCTTCTCTTCTAATGAACCCAAAGGCAAGACTTGGGAGAGGGACTCATTGAAGAAACCAACAACCATTGCTACTCCCCCAATCAACAACACTGCAAACAACCGCACATGTTACAAGTGTGGGCAATTAGGACATCTCTCTTGGGATTGCAAGCAACCCAAGGCCAATGTCTGTCACTTGGGCCAGGAAGACAGCAAAAAGGACAAGCAATAAGACAAAGACAAGGACAGATAAGAGGATGATGAGGAGTTGAAAAACTGCTAAGAAGTCAGGTTGAGAAGAAAACCCTGACTGCTAGTAGTAACCAATCATCTCCACCTATAGACCCAGACCCCAACATCCCAGATTGCAACAACTGCCTGCAGGACCAAGAAGCCTGTCCCAAAAGATACTTGCCTGATAAAGAAGAAATAAATAAATACTTTCTCCATAGAGTTTTGGCTGTCAACGTGGTCACAAGGAAGAAGGCAATTTGTACAGAAAAGCTACCTTCCCAAGAAGCTGTTGATACTGTCTATATTCCTTATGCTGAACAACTTTCCATGTCATACACTGAGGTCATTCACAAATTGAAAGTGTCAAAAAGTTGTCTCAACTATTGAGATTGGTACAAGTCTCTACAAACTTGGATACCTTAAAATCCCTGAACCCCAAGCTAATAACTGCTCTAGAGTCATTTCTTGCTCAGTTTAAAGGTTTAGACATCCATAAGGTTACCAAAATCACATCTCCTCATTATGGAGAAAGACACAACTGCACTTACATTGAACTAGTGGTTTACAAACTTTAGGTAAGAGCCATTCTGGACTCTGGAGCTCCTGGGAACATTGTGTCAACCAGGCTAGTCAAGAAGCTGAAACTTGTGCCTGATTTGGACTTCACCAAAGAATTTGGAGCTGCAGGACCTGAAAGAACAAAGGCATTGGGAGTCTACTTATCATTAGCATTGCATTTGGGTAAATTGGGGGTAACAGCACCAACAATAGTGCTGCTCAATGAAAGCTACAATATTTTGATTGGTACAAGCTTCATGTCAACTTATGGGACTATCATCAATCATCAGGATAGCACCTTCAGCATTTTGGGCCACTATGTACCTATGTTTTACCCAGGTGACAGACCAAAAGATCTTCCTGTAAAAAGGGATACTATATTAATATGGAGTATGCCAATGGAGACATGTCAGTGGTGTATACCTTGCAACAGCGCAAAATCAAGGCTTTACCACTGGCCACTAAGGAGTATAAAGGAGTTCCTTTATATTCCTCCAGCAAATTCTCCATCCCAAGTGGTTCTCAAGTGATACACAATACATGCCTGAGCCTCAGTTTCCCAAAAAGAATGCATGGTGAAGTATACAGACTCCACAATGGTTCACAACTAGAACCATGGATTCTACCCAGGATTGTCATGCCATATTTGGATGAGATTCTGGTACTCTTGGGAAATCTTTCTGATAATGCACTGGAGGTGAAGAAACATCAGCTGCTGGGCTACATTATAGTTGGAGGAAAACTCTACCCTGACAAATGTCACTCCTTTTGGCAAATTTAGCAAATTCGCGCTACTGTGTGACCAACCAATTGTTCTGTTGCTGATTCCGCTCAATTCTCTCAATGGACTGAAAGAAGACCAGAAGGACCAAGCCATATGCCTCTTTGAGAAATACAAGGACATCTTTGCGGAGAATGATCAAGACTTAGGGAAAGCTCTGGGAGTTGAACATGTGTTGGATACTCAAGGTACTGCTCCTATATGCTCTAGGCTGATAAGAGGCAGCTTGGCCAACCAAGCCATTGTCAATGAAGAGCTACAGAAACTACTTACAGCTGGTCTTTTGGTTTCTAGCAAGAGCCCTTGGTCCTCACCATTGTTGATTGTAAAGAAAAAGGACGGGTCTAATTACGTGCTAATGGACTACAACAAGTTGAACTCCGTTACAAAAAAGAATTCTTACCCATTGCCACACATTCACAATATATTGTATAAGTTGGGTGGCACAAAGTACTTTAGTGCAATGGATCTGATCATTGGATACTGGCATATTGAACTTCCAGCAGCAGATCAGGAAAAGCATGCCATCATTAAAGAACAAGGTCTTTTCCAGCCAACTAGAATGCCGCAAAGACTTGCAAACGCCCCCGCATCATTCCAACAGGCCATGGATACTGTAATGTGAGACCTTCAGATGACTTATGTACTGGTTTACCTTGAAAACATTAATGTCTTTTCATGGACTTTTGCTCAACACTTGGACCACCTGGAGGCTGTGTTTTAATGCCTCATTGCCGCCAACTTCAAGCTAAAGCCAGGGAAGTGTAACTTCTTTAAGGAGCATTTGGAATTTCTTGGTTATATCATCAGCAAAGATTGCTTACAACATGTTCCTGCTAAAGTTGAAGCTATCACACATATGCAAACACCTTCCAACAAAAGAGATGTTCAGGTGTTTTTAGGAATGATTGATTACTACAGAAGATTTATACCAAACTTTGCAGGTCTAGGAGGTCCACTTTTCTACTTGTTGAAAAATGAAGTTGAGCTCTCATGGACATCAGGATGCCAGAAAGCCTTTCAGGACTTGAAAGCCACTCTAGTGATAAAGCCATTACTTTCTTACCCTAATTTTTATTGTCCCTTCATCATGCACACAGATGCTAGTTTGACAGCAATTGGGGCTGTTCTTTCTCAGTTGGATGATGACAACCAAGACCATCTTTTAGGGTACTGCTCCTGTACACTTAATAACCATGAACAGAATTACACAGTCACTGAGAGGGAATGCCTAGCAGTCATCTACACCTGTCAACAATTCAGAGTGTACCTTCACAGATTACACTTTACGGTGGTAACTGATCATGCCTCACTCAAATGATTAAAACCCCTGAAGGACCCTGAAGGACAACTGGCACAATGGGCTATTAAGCTACATGCTTACAACTACAAGATAATCCATTTTTCAGGCACTACGCATCAGAACGCAGATTGTCTTTCAAGACTCCCTACCATAGCTTTGGTTTCCTCAGCAGCAGACAAACTTTACTATAAGCTGATGCTGAAGCCTTCTATGTGGGGGGAGGAGCCGCTCAAGATTCATAAAATTCTGAAGGCTCTTGCTGTGGATACTTGTGTCAAAGACAAAAAGCTTCTCAAACAATATAAAGAGAAATAGTTATCCTATATTTAGCCTTCATTACGTACAGATGCAATAGTATTGACTCACTGTACTATGGGTCACAGTGGTATCCAGAAGACCCTCAATCTGCTACAGCAACATTGCTATTGGGAAGGAATGCACTTGGGCGTAGCAGAAACTCTGGACGCTTGTCATGACTGTACAATAGAGAAACCAAAGGTCTTGCACTATCAACACTGTTTAATCTAACCTGGCTTTGTGTTACATACTGTTGCTATAGATGTAGTAGGTCCCCTCCCACTGACTGCTAGCAAGAACAAGTTCATAATTGTAGCAGTAGATCAGCTCACAAAATGGGTAGAAACAAAAACAATTCCCAATCAGTTGGCGCTGACCACAGCTAAGTTTATTCTAGAAAACATACTCTACAAACATGGCTGCCTGCAGACATTGCTAACAGATAATGAGACCAATTTCATGGGATATATGATACCCAGGCTGAACAAACTTATGGGTATTTGTGATACCCTGTCAACACCATAATATCCCCAAAAAAATGGAATGGTAGAGAGAACAAATGGAATTCTTGTACAGATCTTAAGGAAGCTGAGCCATCAGCATAAAACAGAATGGGATACATATCTTCTGGCAGCTACTTTTGCGTACAACATAGGATTCCACAGGGCTACAGAAAAAATTCCCTTCCAGCTTCTTTATGGTTGACAGCCAAGTCTCCCGCCACATCTCTACAGTTTAGTAAAAACCAATGATCCCCTCACCCCCAACGCTTATTTGAAGAGATTAGCACAGACGCTAATCAAGTTGCAGTCTGAGGCTTACTCTACCAATTTAGCAACAAAGGGAAAAGACATGGATTGTGCAGTAAAAACTCAACCAGCCCTCCCTGCGTACAAGATAGGAAGCTTGGTATACTTTTACAGTAAATGAGGTACAGTTATGAAAGCAAACTTGCCTTGCTATGGCAAGGTCTGGTCAAAGTAGTCCAGAAAGTGGGAGTAGATAGTTACACTCTCAAGGATCTGTAAACAGGCCAACTGATCACTCAAGTTCACGTGCAGTACACGTGCAAGGCTCCAAGTGATCAAGCATAAACCCCTTTATGGATAACAATTTGGAAAAAAAAACCCTAATGAAAATAGTCCATGGGTTGTTATCCTGTTTGCATCAAGAAAGTGATAAGTATTATAGTAAGAGAGAATAGGATGGTTTATGCAAATGGTGCTTTATTAAGTTACTATTGCCTCTAAATCCAGACACAACTGGATGAGTACTTTTGCAACAGCTGCATAAATTATCCAGACATTAGGTAGCCATCAGAATGCAAATGAAGCTTTATTAAGTTACTATTGCCTCTAAACCCAGACACAACTAGATTAGGACTTGGCAACAGCTACATAAATTATCCAGACATTAGGTAGCCATCAGAATGCAAATGGAAGAAAAGGAGAATCATCTAGGGAAGAAAATTGACACGGTTTACTCCAATAGAATAAGGAAATGCAAGTCCAAGAAAGATACATTCCCAGTGAAGACTCTCTCGCTGTGCATATTCCTCTGGTGTTTTACCTCCTACCAAGTGCATGACTCTGAGAAGCCACTCAATGTACTTGGGCATATGGTGCAGCCTCTGATGATAAACAACCTTGGAGCTGCTAAGCACCAAGTTTTCAACTAACGTCATGGACTGACAACTTCCTGCTCAATTATAACTGAGAAGCTCTAAGGTAGTACCCATAGCTTGTTGCAACCAATATTTGTGACTATCTGAACCATGCCACAAGGGCACAGGGCCAACAGCAGACCAAGGATTAGATCACACTGTAAAAACTAGCTCAAGAAGTTTGAGTGCATGAGATATCTGATTATCTGTTAAGTATATCCCATCAAAGGGGAAGTCCTGTAGGCACAAAAGAGCATACCTTACAAGTTTCATCCTAGGTATACGCCAATGACTGTTATTTTGTACTTCAAGCCTTCTTGTGGAGATCATGTAAGGGTTTTCCAGAACCAGCATAAGGGTTGACCACATAACTACTGGCCCACAGAACTGCAGAGTAGGAATTCTTTCCTAATAAAGAAAAGCAACAAATTTTGATGTAAAAACCTTGGCTATCTTCTAGGATTATCACAGGAGTAGAACTCCCTTCATCCTTGTTCAACTCTTGAAAAAGATTGGTCAAACTGGGTACAGTTCATTTGCCTTATTAGTAGATGCGGGTGTAGGAGCCTTGCTTTTGCTAGTATGGTTCCTTTTCTTGGCAATTGTGGAGAGCTGTGAATAAGTAGGCATACTGGAGTCTTGCGCTAAAGAACTACTCAATAGTGTACTTGGCTTATATGAGACTGTACTAGACAAACTATGGATAGCCATGTCTATTTTGCAGCCTAAATTTTGGTGAATTCAGCTTCTTCTGAGACTAGCACTGATGAGTGAACAAGTACGTTCCCAACAGGAATTTTGGATATTCCCTTTTAAGCTTTGTTGATTCTCCATTCTGGAACATCTGTGTAGCGTAAAACTGGCTTCCTGTTCCTTTTTGGGCAATTTACCATACTGAAAGAGGTCAATAGACTTTTACAGTAACATCTATGTGACGGTCCACATGTTTGGTGGTTTGCAGGCGGGGCTAATGTTGACCAAGAAAAAGTTTGGTTGTTTGTTGCAGGTAGAAGCCTAGTAGGGAATAATGGCTACTAGGACAGTAAGGCCTAGATAGTAGGTGTAAAGACTACTAGAGGCAGATGCTGTCTCCACCCAGAAGAAGATATTGGCTGCTGTGGGCTAGAGATCTTCACCCAGCAGGGAACTGTGGCTGCTAGGGGTGAGTAATGAGATAGCTCAGCAGGGAATTTTAGCTGCTTGGGGTGGGGAGTAGTCCAGCATGGTAGGAGTTGCCTACCAGGGCTTTAAGTTTTGGACCCCTGGCAGGTAGCACAGGCTGCCATGGAGGGGAAGAGCTCTGAGGGCTCTACGTACCCTGATACGCTTAGAGGAGGTCTGTGAGCAAGCATCCTACCTAACAGACTGGTAGGGTGTCCTCATTTATGTCCCCATGGGAGCTTTGGGGGGAACCCAAAGTGAGCATCAGAGGGTATATATTTGCTTGGAGGTGTCACCAAGGCGGTTTGCTTGGGGAAGCATCTGAGAACTTGGTGTGATCAGGCCTCTGGGAAGTATAGCTGATTACTATGCAACTAAAAGCCCCAAACTTAACCACCTGGGTGAGTAAAAACAACAACATAGGCTTTGAGGATCTATGGTTGGATGGCCTAAGTGGAATGCCACTTGCAAGGGCCAAGTCAAACACCAGTTCAATGTAGACTCATGCCTGGGTCTACAGGTTCTGGTAATGGGGGCTGAGATAAAGAACCAAGGTGGTTCACAGAATCAGCAGAGAAGACTAGAGGGACTGTTTGATCACAGAGAAGACTATTTGAGGAACTGTTGGTTCATATTGAAGTTTGGAATCAAGATGATTCCTAGTGAGGATAAGTGGAAGAGCTCAAAGATCATGATGCAATAGTAGCTGTTCATGATAAAGAAGTAGCCAGAGGACTGATAGGCTGTTTAAAGACTGGAAAAGAGCTGTTCTGTGAACTAATATGGACTGTTTGCTGGTTAAGCTGAAGAGCTGGAAGATGTGGTTGAAGAGCTGGCTAAAGAACCCAAAGATGATGGTGAAGAACTAGTGGTCCAGAGAAATGAGCCAAAATTTTGCTGAATTAATTTTCCAAAGTGGGAAAATGTAGAACGTTTTGCCTTGGTTTAGTAGTAAAATCAAGAGGGAATGTGGATAGAAGTGTGGCTAAGATATTTATTTATTAAGTTCCTAGGATGGATGAAGGTATGTTGCTATGCAAGCTGTCAGGATTCACCTTTTTATAGCTGCTATTCTGCTCATTTATTTATTTGGCTTTCATTGGCATTAGTTTCTTTGAAGTATTGGTCATTATCATCTTATGCACAATCTCCTCCTTCTCCTCTTCATTTTCCACTCTTTTAGTTAAAATTAGGCTTTTTAAAGCCTAGTTATGACCCAAAGACTGATTAATATCAGTTTCAAACTCCCCTTACCTTTGCACCCGGTTTCAAACCCTGTACCTATTTGTTGGACCTTGAAAAGTTAGTCCAAAAAGCTCACTTTTGTTCTTACCTTTAATTTTCGCTTTTTGAGCCTTGGACCCGTTTTTCCTTGAATTTTTGCTTGCTCTACATCATAGGGACACTTGCTGTAACTGTTCTCTTCCTACCAGTCCCTCTTTACTGGGTTTAGTTTATCCAAGCTAAACTGCAAGTTCTGTTTCTTGATTTTTAACTTTCAGACATGTCTTCCTAACCATTTTTGGTTTAACTCTTGACACAATTCCTTGCACCCCAATTCTAAAGTGCATAATAAAAAGGCTTGGTTCTCCAATCTCAACAATAAGTTGAGATTGTTTGTCTTGCACCTCAAAAGGTACTGGTTAAGTTTTGTGGCTTGTGTTCATTTCCAATTTTAGTTTAAGTTTTTTATCTTTGATCTTATGATTCCTTTTGACTTTCTATTTCATCAGCTTGGTAGTTTCTACAGTAATACCCACAATTTGATTATTGATAGTTTTAATTCTCCAACTAGTGGTGAGCAATTCCCTGACTTAGAAATAGATTTTTTGACCAAGTCCTCAGTCATTAAGACTAGACTAGACTCTATTTTATTTTATTTTATTTTATTTTCTTAGGATTAATCAACCATCTCATCCCTTATTTTACTTCCTATAAGCTTCTAGGGGCCTTAGTCCAGCTGTTACTACAAACCTTACCCACCTTTTTGTATTTGACCAACATATATATAACAGGCTTAAAAGCTTTAGTTTACAACCACCTTCCCCAAACTATGAGACCTTACAGAGCTGGATACAACGTTGTTTTGGTGGGATGTTTTCCTTGAATTTTACAATATTTGTAAATACATGGAGAAAAGGTTGAAGAGGTCTAAAAAGAATAGTTTGAATAGTATTCTACTATTCCAATGGGTTTAGGTTGAATGCAGGGAAAACTGGTGCTGGAATAATGGACTGGTTAACGCTTTGGTGTGCAAAGAGTTGTTGCTTTGAGCGGTTTGAGCTGTGGAAATTATTTTCCTAGTTGGATCCAGGTGGAACTTCAGGAATGGTCTATTTATGCACTCTGCATTTCTGGTTGAGTTCTGGCAGATTTCCTGATGAAAATGATTGGTTGGAAGCCAAAAGCTTAAAGTATAAGCAAGGAAATAGTGAATTAATACTTTAAGCTTTTGAGAAAGTGAGTATGTAAACTTAAGTTATTATAGGAAAAAGTGAGCGGCAATGGTTTAAGCTTCTGAAGAAAGCCATTTGAAGGCAGAACTGTTGGGAAAAGGACACTATAAGAAGGTGGCTGGCTGGAAAGTTATAGGGTCTTTCTAGGTCTTTAACAGGGTCTTTCCAAGGCCTTTTGAGTTTCTGCCAAGAGGTTTTTGGAAGCCTTTTGATCACCAGCAGAAGTTTGATTGGACTGATACAAGTGAAAAACCAGGCCGCTAAAGATATACAGAGATCTAAAGCCCAAGAATAAGGAGCTGGATCCTAAGCGCGGCGCTGGAGTCAAGTTTAAGGTGCAGGGGTCTAAGTCCAAGGCGCAGGAGTCCAAGTTTAAGGAGCAGGGGTCCAAGACTAAGAAGCAAAGTCTAGCCAAAGGTTCAGGTATCCAAGACCAAGTACAAGGAGTCTAAGATATTTTTGGAGGAATCCAAGTATTGGCAAATTCATATTGTTTCCCTTACCCCCCAGGCCATATGCCAGAAGATTTCTAAGGGGCTCTTCCTTCTGAGAGTGAATAAAAGCTCATTTTGACCCCTATAAATATTTCTGAGATAAATTTTACCTTACTAGATAATGACAACCCTTCCAGCTGGTCCCTGGCTACAATCCAGGACACACTTTGGGGACTGGTTAACAGGTACCCCAAATTTAGTTTAGTGGGGGGAAATGTTATGAAGTGATTGGTTATAAACTAGCCTTCACTGTAAACGCACATGATCCATTAAGCTTGGTGAACAATAGTACAATGGTACTCTTGTACTAGATGATAGTTAGTCCAATTGATCAACTAAGTTGCACTTTAAGTTCATATTAACTAATTATGATCCAATCATTAGGTTAATGGTGGGCAAAGTGATAGAGGAAATTGGGCTGTAGACAGAGGATCCTGGAGCTATGCAGCTCTTATTAATTGCTTCCTTACTATATAATTCTCTCCCTGAATTATTAAATAAAGATTGAATTTACATAACTTATACTTTATTATATGCATTAGGCTGAAGAACTTATCTTAGCTTAGTCTTTAATAATAACTAAGGTCGTATTCAAGTTAAGTGAAAACAGCTATTTCCCACCCCATAGCTGAAGTTACAACAACCAGTATCAATCTGATGGATGGTCCCTTTAGCTAGGCCATAGTCCGTAGGTCCAGAAGCAAAGATATTGTTAAACTGGTCAAGAAGGTCTAAAAAATCTTTTTGTTGGATGGGTGACAGTTGTTGGAAGTTGGCAGTGGTGGACAAGGAGAGAACTTGAGGATTGTCTTCAGGTAAATTAAAATTGCTGAAAGTTCCAAAAGTGTAGAGGGACGCCACTTGCTCTGCTCCTAATATGTGTACATGTCCCACAACTTGGCCTCTAGAAACCTGCATAGGTAAAGCAGTCAGGTTGGCTAGCAACATTTGTATAGGCTCCTTGTGAGTTTGATCTAGAATTCCTGGACACAATTGGGGTTCTTTACAACTTAGGGATTCAGGTGAGTAGAGTTCCAAGAAAAAGTTTCAGGTAGTTTATAAGAAATCTGGGAGTCAATAATCACTTGGGAGCCTGGAGGGATGGTGATAGCAGCTGGGGCCAGAAGAGGTCACTTTCTTCCACAGGACAGGAAGGAGGAGGGGTGAACATGTTGGAGGAGTGAGTCCTATACTTGAGAGCAAACATACCTGTGGGGTATTTGATCACGCAAGTTTTAAGATGTTTTCCTGGGAGCCGTGGAGGTTCTTCAAAAATCAAAGGGACATCATAAAATAAGAGCAATAGGTATTCATCTTGCAGGTTTACAATCCTGTTATATTTACGGAGGGATTGTGTACCAACCAAGAGGTCATAGCTTTTTTTCTCAAGGACAACAGCAGGGGATGCAATGAGGAGTTTCCCAAACCTCATGGATAGGGCGGCGTAGGCACCAATGGCTTGAGTTTGTACCATGCCAGCTGTGCAATACAACTGAGTGTAGTTGAGGTCAGGAGCCGGTTTAAGCTTCTTCATTAGTTTTGATAATACCACGTTGACTGAAGAACCCGTGTCCAGTATGGCTTTGATTTTAACCTTTTGGATTGATACTTCCACACAGATTGTATCTTTCCCAAAGGGGGCAAGACGGCCAGCACATCCTTTGCAGCCTCTAGCTCTTTTTCTAATTTAGCTAACATGCATCTTAAGGCAGGAATCTCCTTATACATAGTCTGCAGTGGGAGAGAAGCAGTCACATTTTGAAAGAGAGCTTCAGCTAGCTTGGTGGCTTCTTCAGAAGAGTCAACCAAGATGGGAGGTCAATGGGCCTGGGATAGGTAAGGGCAAGCTACCATGGCCTTTGCTTTACTTGAAGGTGTACAAGAAGTAGTGGTGGTTTTCCCTGAGCAAAGCTTGTAAGGGACAGACACAGTATCCAAAAAACCAAAACAGAGTAGCCATAACTATTGGACTCTTTACTATCAGAATCTTCAGGTTTGAAATCACTGGAGAGATTGTGGAATAAGTGAAGAATAGTTGGGCCAGAGGAAGGGGTAGCTTCCTCGTTGGAAGGAGGATCAGGAAAAGACAGGGGAGATTGGTCAGCAGAGAGTGTCTCTGCCTCTAAGCTGACCTCTTTTTTCCTCTCTGTTCCTTAGGATTACAACCTGCTACCTGGGGATTGGTATAGGTACGGGATTGATGCCCTATTTGGCCGCAGTTATGACATCCTTGCCTCTTACTCTGCCAACCTGAACCCAGAGTCATAATGTGCGGTGTACGAGAGGTAGTCCTGGCATTAATGGCCTTATTTTCACGCACCACAGTACCCCCATGGGTCAAGTGCATGTCTTTTAAGAGCGTCTTAATACTCTTCATGGAGGTGAGTGAAGCCTTGCTTGCCTTAAAGTGTAAGCATGTAAGCTGGTTTACCTTTAAAGCGTTTGAACATGCCGTGTAAGCTTCCTATGGAGTTAACTGGTGGCTGGTAATTAACTGTTGACCTTCAATATATAAGCAATCAGAAAACAGCCAGTGTTTCCTTGGGCTTAAAGGCAATGTGAATAAATGCATATTTCTTGACCTCCAAGCTGATATCTCCTCCAAACCCCTTAATAAGGAGGCGCTTCATGTCCTCCCAAGTGACAATGGAGGAGAGTTCTGGGACCACCACTTCTTGGCATGTAGGATGCAGGCAGGTAAGAATATGCTCCTTTTTAAGCTTGTCAGTAGCCCTACACATTGTAGTCTTGTAGATTGTGGAAAAGGCGGCAATGGTAGAGGTTTTAGGTTAAAACATCTGCTTGAAGGTTGGCTTGTAGTTTGGGTCAATGGACAAGGAAGTGGATTGGCTGTTGTCACCAGGGTTGAAGACATTGATGTGAGGATTGCCCTCAAACTCAGATTCAGCAGCGGGTTGTCTAGCCCAGAGAAGTCAAAAAATCTCTCCTCTAGGGTATCTAGTGTAGAGCTATTATGTCCACTGATATCTCAGGCGGTAGCAGCAGCAGCTCCAAATTCATTGATTTTGATCTGTTGTACTGCCAATGTGCCAGTAATCTCAATGATAAAAGTAGTCAGAGAAGTTGTTTGAGAAAACAGAGGGGTAACTTGTCTGTTTATTTTCTGTGAGTTGGGAGAGGGTTTGCACCTTGCGTTATAGAGCATCTTGCTGATCTGCCACATCATTAGTTACTGCTGCTAAGTGATCCAAGGCAAGAGCACAGTTGAAAAAGGGTTGGCCTTATAATCCAGGGCAACATCCATGGTCAGGGTGGGTAGGAGTACCAGAGACTTCTTCTCCCTTTTGCTGTCAGACTCAGAGGACAAGTCATAAGGGTCAGAGAGACGTTGTCTCAAAAACTCAATCTTGTCTTGCAAAGTAGCTACTTGGTCAGTTAGCATGGCAATGCAAGGATCAGGTATAGGTTCAACAGGTGGGGGATGTGAGGCAGAGGCTTGAAGTTGAGTAGTGGCTTTGAGTTTGGTTATAGCTTACCATACCCTAGCTTCAAAGGCAGACAGGATATCAACTGAAGGAGCTGGTGGAGTTACTTCAATAGAGGCGACCCTATTATCAATATAATTTTGAACTTGACTCAGGGTGTTCCCCAAAGAAGTCTTGTCCAAGCCATACTGTAAGTGCAGATGTTGTCCCCACATGTTGATGCGGGTCCCAACCAACTCAAGCTGGGTATTAACATGTTCTCAAAACTGATTGAGTTCAGCAACTAGGGTCTCAAAATCTTGACAATGTTTTAGGGGGGTTGACTCTATTTGGCTATACCAGGTAGCTTGGTGGTCATCCAGTTCACAAAGTTGATCCTTAATATACCCATAGAGCAAGGAGCAAAGGGAGTTTGGGATGAGGTCACATACATTTGTGAAGCTAGCAAGTTGTTCTGGTTATCTGAAATGCAAGTGAATAGACTATGGGACCATTCTTAATAGGCCATAAGCTGAGCATGGTTGTTGGAAACAACAGTGGCTACAGCAGTCAAGAGCTGGTTTTGAGATCCCAACACCAATTGATGATGGACCAGTGTAGGTTGGATAAATTGGTTAACTAACACACCAATAGTCTCCATTAATTCCATCAGCGCAGGGGGAAGACCAAAATCCAAGAGGAAGGAATATAGGTCTTCAGAAGCATACCCTGGACGGAGACCAGGGATAGTGTGTATTGTCACAGCACATGTGTGGAGGAGAGAGCAGGCAGCGGCACAAGCTTGCTTTGTAGTTGAGTGAGAAAGCTGGAAGGTGGCCCAAGAGGGCTTGGGGGACAGCACCATTACCATAGGAGTTGAGGGGCCATCAATGATATCTTCTTCTAGATGGGGACTAGAAACTTTAGGTTGCTTGGGCACTTCAGAAACAAAGGGAGAAGGACCAGAGAATGTGCGTGGGAACAGGGTAACCAAGGGGCTTGCAGACCCTGTAGTGAGCACCATTTTGTTGTGTTTGGCTCCTGGGGACAACATACAGGAGGACACGGCAGGAAATCTTTATAACAAAAGATTTGAGGTTCAAAGCTAACCTTGGGTTATCCTTCAGGCAAAATTAAGGGCACATAAATTAATTCCTGGAATACAAGATGAGGACTTCCTTTTGGCAAAAAGGAAAGAAAAAGGCTTGAAGAATATTAAAGCCAACACAAATGTGGATAAACTTGTCTTTATTAGGATAATTGATCTTACTTAAATAGTAGAAAAGGGACAATGATCACTCATTAGGTAGACAGAGTAGCATAGGGGTCATGTTGGGGTGAGGTCATACCAGGATCAGACAAAGGAAGGTATGTTATTCTGGAATGGGTGGATATTGGTACAGACCCATTTACAGAAGGCAAGGAATTCCTAAACTCAAAAGCAAACCCAACCAGATATTTGCATATATCATTATTAAAAGGCCATATTGAAATAGTATTAATGGCATAATTTCCAACAATGGGCATCATAAGGGTGGGCTTTTTCACTATCAGTTGATGTACAGACTTCAGTTAGGGTCTTCTTGGTAGGGGGCCACAGTTGGCGTGAGCTAGCAGGGTTGCAGCCACAGTGGACTTTGCAAAACCCATCACAACTGCAATTTCCCCAAGGGACATAAGCATCCCTTGCTTTACAACCATTTTGAGAACAATTTATGAGGCAATTAGCTTTCTTCTGTGTCTTGCAGGCTGATTGGCTGGAGGTGGGATGTGTCTGTCTTAGGAACCAGATGTTGCCATCTGATTGGTTGTTTCTGGATTCCAGCTTACTTGGGTGGCCCCTTGGCTCAATTAGCTGGTTCCAAATGCCATTGTTGATATGTGATTTGGTTTAGCAACTGCCTGTGCATGATGGGCAAAAAAGGCCATGCTTGAGGACGCAGGAGAAAGAACACACTCCTGGGTAGTGCTTGGGGAGAGGCATGGGGGTTGAGAAAGACCATAGACAGAGGCTTAACTATTGGAAGACCCAGAATAGCCCTGCATGATTTTGTCAAGGCCAGGGAAAAGCTTGGTTATTTGGTTGTTATTAAAGAAGGCATAATAAATTTTTATTAAAAAATTAAACTCAAAAAGAGAAGTGTATATTTTAATTAATTTTATTGTTAAGTATGTTAAGTTGCTGAAATGAAGGATCTAAGTTTTAGCTGTCCTAAACTGGAATAGGGTGATTTTTGAGAATGTCTATGATTCCTAAAAGAATTGTCACATATCCACTCTAGATCCTTTGACTTCCTTTTTGAGACGCCCATAAATCATATTTATTTCAAATTCACCTCATTTTTGATTTGAAATCTGGTTCTTGGATTTGACAATCCCACAATTTCATATTTGTTAATTTTCACATGTTGTCTATGATTTGTTAGACATACAGGAAATATCAAATTGTACATTATAATCCCGCATTTCTGATTCATGTATCCTGCATTTGTTTGCTGTGTTTTGTCTTTTGTTAGTTGAGTCATCTGCTTAAGAGATTCAAAATTTGCAAATTTAAATAAACCAAAAAACGTCAAATTAAAGGGTTGATTTTATTAAATATTTTAATTTTCACTCAGATGAGTTTACTGCAAAAGTGATTTGAAATTTGGACCAAGGATTTGACAATAAATATATTTACATTTAGGTTCTGAATTTACAGTATCATCTCAAATACAACCTAAATTTAAGTCATTATAACATATAGTATTATTTTCAAGCCCCATTAAAAACAAAATAAATTAAAATAAAAACAAATAAAGCCCCAAACACCCATTCATCTGATTGGCTCAGAAGCAAGAGCTTTGGGAAGGAAGGATTTGGAGTGCTCATAAAAAGCTGCCACCACATCAGGCGGCATTGTAAATTTTGCTGACCTCAAGAATATTGAAGATGTCTTTGGCGTCCTGTGGGTGGCCTTTCTTCACCTTATTCTTGATACAACCAAATGCCTCTTGATTGAATTCTGAAATGGATAATATGGCAGGAGGAAGAGGAGTCTCATTAGACATGCAGTAAGGAGGCAGACAGAGGAGTGCTATTTTTATCTATTGGTGGGAACTTGGACACAACCAGATCCACTTTGTGGAGCCCAAAATATCAAGCACAAAAATTTTGGTTGTGCCACAGTAATTAATCCAAAGGTACTCCTTGACACTTCAGAGAAAATCAAGGAATATCCTGCTGTTATGGGAACCCTTGATCATCTGATACTGGTCCAACCTGTGGGAACCACGAAGCGCTATCAAGAAATATGTTTGGGAACAGACAGCTGCACAATGTGCTGCACCATCCTTGGACCCCTTCTCAATCCATCCATGTCTAGACTTGAGTGAGGAGGAAAACAACAATTCATCTATATAGAAGAACTAGACATTCCCTGTATTCTTTAGGGCCAAATAGGTTTCAGCATAAATGTAGCAATCCTCAATGGTCTTCTTACTTTTTAAGTTGTACAGAGAAATCCCCAGTACTTTCCAAGAGTAGCCAAATCAACCATGGTTTTGTAGACAAGGGTTTTAGAGACAGAAAGCCTACTCTTTGGCCAGCATTGATTTAATAGCAAGGTGTCCCAGTGGCAATCCTTGGATACCCACTTCTTGATTGCATCAATGTGCACAGGTTGCAGTAGTTTTGGCTGTCTGTTTGCCTTGGCAGATTCTGCAATTCACCTGGTGTTGCTG
The DNA here is from genome assembly GCA_014839935.2 of Entomophthora muscae. Classification (NCBI taxonomy): domain Eukaryota; kingdom Fungi; phylum Entomophthoromycota; class Entomophthoromycetes; order Entomophthorales; family Entomophthoraceae; genus Entomophthora; species Entomophthora muscae. The sequence goes on along the minus strand of QTSX02001452.1, from coordinate 349,529 downwards.
TATCTTTTGTTTAGGTTGCCAATATATCTGGCTGTGAACCCAAATTGGGACAAAATATCCTAAACTACCATTCCTTTGTTCAAGCAGTTGAGGAGAGCTTCACGCTCACTATCTGTAACCAACACTAGCCCTTGGCAGGTACTGCGGCATCCTGGCTTTCAGGTTCAAAACATGGGATGGGGGCCTTTGAGTAGAAGGTGTTATCACTCTTACTTGCAGTGGCACTGTCAATGGTGGAATACAGCACAGGCGCAGATGGCTCCTCAGTTGTGGCCAATGGTTCATAGGAGTTGTAAAAAATGCAGGGGCATGCAGGAGCAACTCTGGGATCCAGAGTGTGGGGCAGGGTGACAACTGGGTACACGGTGGAGGTGTATGTAACCTCATTATTCCCAATGACCTTGGTATGAGATACTTTGGTAGCAGGCCTTGAGAGCGGCTTCTGTCTGGGATTCAAGCTGCTGTTCCTGGCTTGAGATGCGGGAGGTGGTTTGCTGGCGCTGATGCCTTGAGAGGCCTATGTGTCGACATTACTCCCCTTCTGTGTGTTCTGGGTCTATTCTTGGAACTTCTGGGACACCCTTGTGGACAGGCTGCCCCACAGGTGGTGCATGAGCTGGTTGGGAATGGGATAGTCTGTCCATAAAAATAAAACAAAAATATATTTCAGATTAAATATGTATTTATTTAGATTTTTGGTTTATTTGTGAGTAGTTATTTTTTCTTGATTTAGCCTTGAATAGTATAGAATTTCTATATCTGTGATTTGAAGTGTATAATATTGTATCATTTCCCGGTTTGGATGATTTTAAATTTTAATCACTTTTTATGTCTCAACATGGTTATTGAGATTGAATTTTTTATTTGATTTTAGTTTTGGTGGAGCTTCTTGATTCAGGTTGGTATTTCCTAGTGTGCTTAGTTTACATTAAATTTGGATTCCAGTTCCCACAATTTTTATTTGAGTTTACTAGTGACATTCATTTGTGATTTGAAATTTTGTTCTTGGATTTGACAATCCCACAATTTCAAAAAACATAATAAACTTAATGCAAATGTTTGATGGATTTGAACACTTCAAATCTGATTCCAGTTAATTCATTTTGTCCACTGGAAATATGCAGTTCAACTTGAACTTTGCAAAGTGTCTATAAGTTCCCGCATTTTTAAAAATTCAAATAAAAATACAAAAAAATCAATTTAATTAAAAAAGACCATCCCGCAAAAGTGATTTGAAATTTAGACCAAGGATTTGACAATCCTACACTTTTATGTTTAGGACTGAATTTACAGTATGGAGATGAATTAAGATGTATCAAATTGAGTCTTTGATTGTGACGCGAGCACAACTCCAGCACTTAACTATATATTTGAGCAGCTAGAGCCATCATGCTTGGTACCATTTTTCGGAATTATCTAAAAAACTATCTAGGTACTTTAATTTTTATAAAAAATCGTTTTGATGACCCTTAATAATCTTGCTTCTAGTTACTCTGCTGACATCTAATTAGGATGATGGTTTGATAATTAATATTAACTCTGAAACAATATTCACACTTAGATGAGGTGATTTATCTTTTGACTCTGAAACAGTATGCATCACTTAGATCGGTGATTCATCCTTTAACTCTGAATATGGTTGGGACGGTCATAGTTTTTTAACTTAAATTTCCACAAGTAATTTTTTATTCCGGTTTAAAAAACTGTCCTTCCCAACCCTAACTCTGAAACAATATGCATCATTCAGATCAGGTGTTTTTAGAGTGGAATATTCTATTTTTACTTCAAAATAAAAAATACATATATATTCCAACCATCTCGTATTTAAACTAAATTTTATATTCAAATTTAATCAACTATCTTTAAATAGATCAAGCCCAAATTTTCCAGTCAACTCAATTCTTAGAATAGAGATGGAATATCAAATCATATAAAAGTATGTTAAACAATATGTTTCTCCGCTATCAATCTTAATCCGCACATTTTGGAATAGGATAATTATACAGATACGCCTCTTTACATTGGTTGCAGGGGTTGAGCCAATTCAAAAATCAAGCTGTTAAAGAAACATTTATTAAAGTTAGATAGAATATGATCTCATTTCTACATAATTTAGGCCACATCCACCTAATTCAACCGAAATTCTTCAAAAGGTGCTATTAAGGGAATGTATGTGAGGATGGGCCAATCCAAGTTGTTGGCTTATCCATTGATTTTAATATAAATTAATATGTAAACCCCGATTTAATTTCTTACTGCTCGAGTTCAACAAGTGGACATTACAGACATACTCGCTTTTATTTATATCATTTGTTTCACTCAAGAGAATATGTATGAGTTGATCACAATTTTTGACTCAGAACGAAGTACTTAAACCAAGTGATGAAACTTGGATCTGCCAGAATGAAGTTGATCACTCTAATCAGTCTTGTAGGTTCTCTCCAAGCCATAAAAATAAAAAGTCTTGTAGGTTCTCTCCAAGCCACAAAAATAAAAAAATACCAAGCCCCTAAGCAGGAACCCATCACCAATGAAATCCAATTAAAATTCACCCCTGGCTTACAACAAGCAGTGTATGCTATGAGAATGGATACTCCCGCCATTTCTGTAAAAAGCAACAACAATGATGGCACCTGCTTGGAATTATATTGCCAAGGATGTAAGGATGATAAAACCCTGCTAGAATCAGCAATTTATGTCTATATGGAATTCCACTCTCCCACTCCCAACAAAAAATTAACCAGTAGTATTAAAGGTTGCAATTGCATGATGTTTTACAGCCAGAAAGATGTTTGTCAGAAGCCCAACAACAAAATCACCCAGTTGCGCTAGAATTACGATGAGAACCTCCCTTAAGCCAGTTCAGTTTTTAAAGGGGTTTTGAGAACGGTTCTTCCATCCATTACCTTCTGTATTTGAGCCTAAACCACTGGAATTAAACATATTACAATTGATTTTAATCCTCTTCCCATTGTCTGATTCTCAGTATGTGGCCTCAATTATCTGTTTAAAAATAGTTAACTTTGGTTTTAAAAGACTTACTATGAAGTTACCTAAACTATGTACTCGTTACAAAAGCAAATTGACCTTTCTAAAATAAAAAACTAAATTAACCAGTACAAGGGTTTACAGACTTTATTTTCTGATGTGAAAATTTTGTCAATTTTTAGCCCATAGTACTGAACTGCACTCAACTACACACTACCAAATTCAAAAATACCAAATTACAGAAATCTATACAAAATAAAAACCAAGTAGCCATAATAAAAAGGCATAGAGAAACACATTAAATACAAAATGCCATACTGAAGAATTAGTCAAATAGTGATTGTATGGAATAATAATTAGACAGAATAATATATGAATTATAAAAATCATTGTAAATATTAAGAATAGCCGCAAGCAGTAGCATTGAAAAATTTTCTCTTCCCTGAAATTTGAAGATAATGGTGGTGTTAAAACAGCTCACAAACATAAGGCTGTTATTATTGCCGTGTTTATACTTCTGGGAAGTATAATAAACAAAATAAAGGGGAAGATTAGGAAGAGAATGATACTTTATTGAATATGAATATATAATATTATATAGTATCATGACAAGCCACATGTTGTCCATGTACGTCATGGAGATCATGGGGCTCTACTGAGCAATGTTCCTCTTGAGTCACGAGGCTTAATCAAGTTGTGTTCTATTTAGGACCTGGATTGAGTGATCCCCGTCATAGATGGTTAACTGATAATGGTGTCACCAGTTTATTGACTGGGTGGTGAACCACTCGGTGAGCTGCTCAGTGATTTACTTGGGGTGTTAATTCCCCAAGAGTGAGTAATCAAAGATGTTGCAACATCTCCCCTTGGGGTGCTGGAAGGTGGAGCCTTGGGAATCTTCTTGAGAGTTATCTGGTATGCGGGCTTGGTATTGATCCAGTTTGGCATTGGGTACAGGGAGCCTTGAATTTTTGTTGGGCTGCTCTTGCCTTACACAAATAGAGTCAGTTGTGATCCATATGTTTCATTTCAGTTCAAGCTCCAATTCCTTTGATGAGGTAGGTGTTTTTGGGCTTAACTTTCATGAAAATGCCTGGTCTGTGTAACCCTGGGTCTAGTTTGTGTTGGTTGTGATTGACAACCCAGATCTTGTCTCTGACTTAGAACCTTTCTTGTTGCAATGGGATTGCTTCCTGCTGAACCCTTTGTTGTTCCATTACATCTTGGTCCTTTCTGGCTTGTAGTACTTTTGGGACATTCCTGTCTGTTATCTTTTTTGAAAGTGGCAGTCATGATCCCATGGTTGTACTGACAAGTGAGGGTTTCTGATCATTTAAAAGTTTTAAGGGCTTTTGCCCGTATTGTGGTTAACTCTTGTTCTACAGACCATGAGCACGGTTGGTAGCATGTCAACTCAGGCTTTTGGATTGGTGGCAGATAACTTACTGAGGGCTTCCACTAGAGAGCTGTTTAGTTGTTCTACGTGACCATTTACCTGTGGGTGATATGAGCTGGCTGTGACGTGTTTTATTCCATTTTAGGCAAGATAGATGTTTGTGGCAATAGCTTTGAGTTCAGTGTCTCCATCTGTGATTAAGAGGTCAGGCTTTCCAAACTTTGCTATGATCTCCTTGCCAATGAATTGTCTCATGTTGTTGCCTTTGTGCTCTTTTGTGGCTTTAGCTACGGACCATCTGGTTTTATAGTTGATGGCTATGATGATGTACTTCTTGCCTTTTCTTTCATTGGGCATAGCTCCACAATATCCAACGACCATACCTTGAAGGGTTGTGTGATGGATACAGGCACTACTGACTTGGGTAGAGCTTTAGTTTGGGTGTACTTCTCACAGACCTCACATTGTTCCAGCACCTCTCTGATACCATCTAGCATGTTGGGCCACCAGTAGCGTGTCTTGAGGTAATCATACAAGTTTCTGCTACAGGTGTGTCCCAAGTCTCTGTGATATTGGAATATTGTGTCAATCTTTTGTGTTGACGGGACGTAGGGTACAGTGTCATCTTTTGGAAATATTCAGTGAAGGGTACCATATACGTTTTTGAACAGATGTTTGTTCTTGAGGACTTTCTCTTGGATGTCCATTGGTGTGCCAGGTGGGAACCCTTTCCTGGAGATTCCCCATGATTAACATGGGTCAGTTGGGGTTGCCATCAGTGCAAAGGATATATTTATTGTATAGCCTTGATAGGGTGTCTGCAGTAAGCATCTCCCTGCCTGGCTTGTATTCAATTTGCATGGAGTATCTCTGAATGAGACTCATCCATTTGGCTTGTCTTCTTTACAGGTGTTGTTGTGTTTTGAAAAATATCAACAACTTGTGGTCAGTGAGTACTTTAGACGTCTGGGCTCCTTCCAGATAACATTCCCATTTCATGAGGCAGTGTACAATGGCAACCAATTCCTTATTGTGTATGGGGTATCTTTGTTTGCCGTCCAATAGCCTCCTTGATTTGTATGCCATGGGAAGGATGTCCTTTTGGGCTGTTTAGATATGGACTCCTCCTCCTATGGCATAATCAGAGGTGTTGGTTTCTAGCTCATAGATACTCCCACGGTTCAGGTATTGCAGGATGGGGGCGGTAACCATGCATTCTTTCAGTTGGCAGAAATGTTGATCTCATAAGGGTTTCCAGAAAAATTTGGTTGTTTTCCCAGTGATGGATGACAAGGGGGCTGTCAGCGCGCCCCAGTCAGGGATGAACCTGTGTACATAGGCTACTATTTCAAGGAACGTGTGGAGTTTGCTCTTATTTCTTGGGGCTGGCATATCTGTTATAGCGCATATTTTGTCTGAATCCGGCTTGATACTGTCCTTGCTGATGATATATCCAAGGAATGGAAGCTCAGTTGAGAAGAACTCACATTTGGACAGTTTGGCAATCAATTGGTTTTCTCGCAGGGTACAGAGGACTGTGCCGGCGTCTTCCCAGTGTTGTTGCAGGTTGGGACTGTAAATGATGATGTTGTCCAGGTAGATGATTTCTCTTTTCCCAATGTGTTACTTGAATACTTCATTCATGAAGGTTACAAAAGTACTGGGAGCGTTTGTCATGCCAAAATTGAGGACAACACATTCAAAGGATCTGTATTTAGTTCAAAATTTGGTCTTTTGAAATATCTTCAGGTTTCACGCAAATTTGGTTATATCCTGTTGTCAAATAAATTTTTGTGAAAATTTGGAGCCCCCCCCAGGGCATCAAAAAGGTCATCAATTAGGGGCAGGGGATACCTGTTCTTTATTGTGACCTTGTTGAGGGCCCTGTAGTTGGTGACCAGGCGGAGGCCTCCATCTTTCTTTGCCAAAAAGAAGACAGCAGTACCAAAGGGTGATTTTGAGGGTCTGATTAGGCCTTGCCCAAGTGCTTTGTCAAGGTAAGCCTTCAAAGTGTTGTCTTATTGTGGTGTGAGGTGGTAGATGGGTCGTACTTTAGGCACACTACCTTTTAGGTCAATCTTGTGTTGTATGCCTCAATCAGGGAGCAACCCAGGTAGTGTTTCTTGGAATACGGAGGAAACTCATTGACTATCTGTTTTCTGATTGGGTTATGTGCTCCAATTGATTTTGCTGATGTCAGTTTCTTTCTCTGTTTCCATGATCTTTACAATTATGTGGTCCCTCATGAGGGTGTCAATATGTGTCAGGTATACATGATGGTGGACTTCTCCTTGCTGAATGGTGAGGGTGGCACTGTCCCAGTCAATGTGAGGCTTTGTCTTTTGAATCCAATCTAACCCAAGTATGATATTGTTTTTAGGTATTGGTATGATGGGGCCACTAATTGTCATTTGGACGTCTCCAATTTGGGCTTGGAAAGGTTTTGTCTTGTGGGTAGCTGGTGTGCTGTGGTTGTCCACTATGATGACTTTATTGATGCTACTTTTAATGGTAGGTAACTTAATGAGGTCTGCAAAGCTCTTGTTAATGAGTGATTGATTGGATCTAGTGTCAAATAGTGCTATGCCCTGGTATCTGCAAAAAAAGAAAGGATAGGTAAGGAGTTTATTTCCAATTTGGGTGGCAAACAGTAGAGGTTTGCTGGAGGGAACCTGGATCATGGTGATTGAGTCCATGTCCTGTTCTCTGTACAAGTCTTGTGAAGAGGGGGAGGGTGGCTTGCCTAAAAACTCTCCTGAGCTTTTCTCTCCTTGTTTTTATCTTTGGTGCTGGCCTGGTTGGCTTGTGCAGTGTGATTCCTGTTTCAAGGATGGTTACTGTTGGCTTGGTTGTTCTGCTTATTGGGGTGAGGCTCTCTCTTAGCTACAGGGTTTTCCTTGCGCTTGTTGATGGTGTGTAGATTGTCAGACTTCTGAGCTGCGCGTTTTCCTTCTAGGAATACATCCTCAAGGTTCTTGCAGCAGGTCATGTTAAACTGACGTCTAATGTGTGTGGGAAGGCCATTGTAGAAGTCCAGGCGTGGTCTGGGTTCATCAAAGTTGATGGTGTTGGGTGCAAGATCACGTAGTCTCTCATATGCTGCAATATTTTATTTGATGGTTTCTGTCATTTTGAAGGTTCAAAGCTTGGTCATAATCACCATCTCTGAGTCCTTCATGGAGAACTTTTTGAGGAATGCGGCCTTGAACACTTCCCAATTTTCCTTCTGGTCAGGGTGTTGGGCTAGCCATTTGGTTACAAAACTGAAGCAGTCCCTGTGACACAGAGGGCAATCTCACTGACCCAGATTCTTTGGGGATACTCCACTTGTTTGAACTTGCTCTCGGTGCTGTTGATCCAAAGAGAGGTGTTTTCACGGCGTAGTCCTGTGAAGGCACCAATCTCAGCGGTAAGTAAGCGTTGAAACACAATATTGGGTATCTAAGGTTGCATAGGCGTTGTTATGGTTGGCGTAGTAGGGAACAGTCTGCAGGCTTTGAGAGTGTTGTACTGGTCAATGGGTACAAGGAAGTTATTGTAGATGACAAGGCCTGGGGGAATGTCTTGTCCTACTTCATAATCTCTCCAGTTGTTAGGGAGTGACATTGTTTGGGTTCTTTTCTTGGGAGGAATTTTTCCTTTGAGTTGGGTAGGTATGGATAACCTACCTGTGCTACCACTGTTGCGTTTATACTTCTGGGAAGTATAATAAACAAAATAAAGGGGAAGATTAAGAAGAGAATGACACTTTATTGAATATGAATATATAATATTATATAGTATCATGTGAAGCAACATACTGTCCATGTATGTCATGGCAGTTATGAGGCTTTTCCAATTAGTGTTCTGCTTAGGACTCAAAATGTTTATCCCAAGTAATATGTGTCAAAACATCAGGCTTGACCTGCCAGCAAGGCTCCAAGTAAGCAGGTTTGTGACCCGTGATCCAATTATCCAGTCACCTGAAGTTAAGTTAGGGAGGCAACTTGGATTTCCAAATACAATAACATGAACAGAAGCTGATCCTCCCCAGTGGATACCTTATTTTGGCGCTTGACTCATTACCAGGATCAGGCCACCCCCTTCACCATCACACTGTGTGATCAACACTATCATGTTCCTGTTATCCACAATTCACAATGACCTTATAATACACATCTCTCAATAAGGAATATTATCTAGTTTCCAAACTGTTTTCACTTTATAACTCTGCTAAAACAGCACACTTGCAACATTGGTAGCATAAGTAGGGGTTTCATCCTACTTTATCCCAAAAGATTTTACCTGTTTCCTGTAATTGCTGCGGTCACAAATCCTTGATAGAATCATGTCTGGCCTCCCACTAGACTGGGTACCATACACACCTGGTACTGAAATATCCTATGGCTTTGTGCTATACCAGAACATAGTGATCCCACTCTCTGCCTTCAACGCCTTGTTGGCACTAGGTTTCTTCCAAGCATCTGCCGCTACTCCTTGAGGGACAGATGAAAGCATCATGCCAGCCCACTTAGCCCAGAGACTTCAAAGCGCTGCCCTGGAACCATTTGCTGGAGCCAACAACGACAACACCACAGCATAGATTCAATTAGCCCAGAGCAAGCTGGTGCAAATGGAATATCCACAACAATTCTTTATTGCAGAGATCTTCATTTGACAGCCACACAACGCTAGTACCTGGTGAACAAGTGGCACAAGGATCACACCAAGAAGGACTGGGACACCTTTGAATAGGACTTCCTGGCAAGATTTGTGCTGAAGGATACTGTACTCATGATCATGCACCAAGTGAAGAATCTCACCCAAAAAGGCACAGTAAAGGAGCTCACCCAAGCATACAAGGAACTCCAACTATGTGCCCCCTCAGATATGGCTTTTGATACCCCACCTACCCATCTCATGTACTACAACGCTCTCAAGTTGTATGTGATGAGAAATGTCAATCTGGACCAGGTGACCAACTTGCAGAGCCTTTATTGTGAGGCAGAGAAAGCGGAGCAAGCGTCCAATGCCCTCCACAAATCACAGGCTGGGAAGAGAGAGCAGCCCAAAGAGTCTCACCTGGCTGGACGCTCCAGCTTCCTGCCTCCTGGGAACAACAACAGCAACAGCTCAAACCATAAACCTTCAGGTTCAAATAAAACCAAAACAGAAACAATGGGCAGTCAAATTGTACCCATTTCTTTATCACTGTCACACAAGACAATCAAGACAAGGGAAAAGCCTGGGGAGAGCACTAAGCAAGCCAAGCTCTCCCTGCACAACTCCCAACTTGCCCAACAATTAATACCAACCCGTAGACATGGATCAATGTCCAATAAACCAAGTATCCTCAGAAGACCAAGTACTTTACACTATCACCAGACATCCCAATAAACTGATGCCATATCCTTTCCTTTTTGCAATTACTCCAGCTCAGCACTCCTGGACTCAGGCGCAGACTGAACCCTTGTCAACAGTAGCTTTGTTGACAAGTTCAAACTAGACACTAATCCTTTGAAGATTAAGAACATGTTTTAGCTGATGAAGATCACATCACAGTGACACAGTAAACTGTTTTCTTCTCTGTCATGCTAGAGAACCTGCACTCCACCATCCATGGACCCATCATTGATTTTCCCAAATTTGACATTGTGCTGGGACTGGACTGGCTATAACAGAATAACCCTTGTAGACTGGGAAACCTCAGTATTAAGCATCAAACGTGAAGGTGTCAATCACCCAACCTACTCTGACTCAGTGGACCAACTTCTTTGCAACCAAATCTTTGTGCACATTAAGGAAACCCTGGATGAAAAGGAGAACCTCAAGGCAATTGACTGAGACTACTGCCAATAAGAGATTATACACTTTAAGTACAACCAGGATACCACTACTCCTCAGGATTGAAAAATTATAGCTCATCATCCAGAAATCTTTATGGAGGCTCTGCCAGGGTTGTCACCAGAGAAACACATGCACCACTATATCCAGCTTAAGGGAGCTGTACCCAATGCGTGACCTATCTACCAACTCACCCCAAACAAGGACAACACACTATGTGCTTACCTCAAAGAGGCGTTGAAAAAAGGTCTTATCCTCCCCTCACAATCTCCCTTTGGCGCTGCTGTTCTCTTTGTGGAAAAGAAAGATTGTAACCTTTGACTAGTTACAGATTATTGAGCCCTAAACAAGGTTACTATCAAGAACCATTATCTGCTTCCACTCATTGCCAACCTCTTCAATGCCTTGGGTGGTGCCTTATTCTTCTCCAAGATTGACCTAACCACAAGCTTAACCAAATTCATATCAAGGAAGAAGACATTCCCAAAACAGCATTCCACACTAAATACGGCTTTTACAAGTTTGTGGTACTCAACTTTGATATGTCAAACACCCCCTCAACCTTTGTGACCTTTATGAACAAAGTATTTGCCTCCCACAATAGCAAGCACGCCTTAGTGTATCTGGACAACATCATTATCTATAGCTTTTTGGTAGAACAACATCATAAGGACTTGGAGGTAGTCTTTGCTACCCTGGCAATACATATGCTGCTAGCCAAGCCCCCCAAATGCCAATTCTTCTGAAAACAGGTATCTTTCCTTGAAGACATAGTTTTAAAGGATGGCATCAAGCCTGACGGCAAGAAAATCCAGGCCATTTTCAAAATGCCACCTTCAAAGGACAAGTCTGAACTACGCACATTCCTGGGGATAGTGGCATATGTGCGGCAATTCATCCCCAATTGTGGTGTTCTGACTGCACCCTTGCCTGCCATAACTAGTGCTAGTTCTAAATTTGTATGGACCCCCCAATGTGACCTTTGCTTCAGAAATCTTAAGGAGAAACTCACAACCACACTCATCTACAATATCCCAAACAAGATGGAGAATATCAAATGGAGACAGACGCATCTGATGCATCCATTGGGGAAGTACTATGAGTCAAGAACAATGATAGTGTCTTACTACCTGTATCCTAAAAGTTGCGCAAACTGAAAGAAAGTTGGTTTTGCTACCCCATACATGACAAAGAGCTGTTGGCATTTGTACACTGCCTTGTCAAGTGTGTGATGCTACCTGGAACAACAGGAAGAATTCACCACATAAACTGACCATAAATCCCTTATATACTTCAAAACTCAGGAAAACATTTACAGCCAACAAGCATGTTGGATGGAAATCCTAGAAAGATTCAATATGATTATCTAGTACAAACCAGGACCTGAACTTGCCATGGCAGTATCACTCTCACGTTTATATGTTAGAGCCACAAGGTGCAAGAATGGGATATACCCAGACTGGCCCCTTCTGGTACTCCAAACTAAAGATAAAGCCTTTCCCCTGGCACCACTGACATCACAAAAGAAAAGGTCATTAAAAATGAACACCTCTTTGAAAACATATATGGGACATTACATCAAAAAATGACTAATGGAAATACCATCCCATACATTCCTATACACCAACAAGTCAACACCATCTTACACTACCACAGAGACCTAGGATATACCAAGAGCCGCAACCTCTACAAATTCCTCAAACATAAAGTGTGGTGGCCAACTCTCTATTAGGACATCCAGAATTTTCTTGGCCTTTGTGAAGTGTGTGAAAAGTTTGCAAAAAGCAATACCCCACCTAAGTCTTTACTGCCTATTTTTTCACAACTACCCTTCAATGTGTAGGCCCTCAACATTGTGGGACCTATTAAAGGGAAATACAACAACAAGAAGCACATCATCACTGCTATTAACTTTTCCACTTGCTGGCCAGTGGCACAAGCAGTGAATACTCATACAGGCAATGATGTCCAACAATTCATAGGCAAAGCAATCATCAGCAAGTTTGGAAAGTCAGAACTCCTGATAACAGACTGTGGTAAAGAATTAACCTCCAAAAATACAAATGTATACCTCACCAAGAATGGGGTCCAGCACACAGTGATAACACCTTACCATCTCCAGGCCAATGGACGTATAGAGTGTCTGAATGCTAGCTTAGTGCAAGCCCTGGCCAAGCTCAACGCCAGGAGAACTGAGGACTGGTACAAGCAGCTACCAACTGCACTACTTGTATGCCAGACTCAAGTGAACAGATCTACTGGGAAAAGCCCCTTTGAGCTCGTTCATGGCACACAGCCCAATATCATCCAAGCACCCTCAGGACCCAAGCTGGAAATGCCCAGTGAAGTTCCACCTTGCTTGGACCCTTGAATCATACAGGCCAATAGCAATCAATTAGAAAATGAAGAAAAACGCCTACAGAAGACCTTTGTCCCTATCCAGGACAGAAATGAGGTCAGTGACAAGGTCTGGGTAATGAATTCTAATAAATAAAGCTACAGCAAGAGAAGGTGGTTCCTACCATCATTATAAAGGTAAACAAAAACAACACTTACCTCATTTAAGGACTCAGGAAGCTCAAACAAGATAAAGTTCTCCATCATGATTGCCTAAAACCCTGTAAAGCAAGACAAAAACAACAGGAGACCGTCCTACCTGCCACTGAGCAAAAGCTAGTTTAATACAGTACCCAGGCTCCTAAAAACCTCTCTGAAAACCTATCCTCAGAGGAGTATAACCCTCAGCCAGGAGGGAGATGCTGAAACAGCAGGCTTGACCTGCCAGCAAGGTTCCAAGTAAGCAGGTTTATGGCCTGCAATCCAACTATCTAGTCACTTGAAGCCAAACTAGGAAATCAACTCAAATTTTCAAATCCAGAAACATGAACAGATGATGATCCCTTACATGGATACCTTGTTTTGGTGCTTGACTCATATCTAGGATCAAGCCACCCCCTTCTTCCATCCAACCGTGTGATCAACAATCATGTTCCTGCTATCCATTGATTCACTATGACTATATAATCACTATCTCTTAATAAAGAATATGATCTAGTTTCTGAACTTTTTCCCCTTGTAAATCTGCTAAAACAGCACAGTTACAACAGATGGGCAAATAATAAGAGTACCACTAACTTAATGATTAGCCAGGAAACTATGTGAGTTACTCAGGGAATTGCTTTCCCAAGAGAGAGTAATTGAAGATGTTGCAACATCTCCCCCTGGGGTGCTGTAAGGTGGAACCTTAGGGATTTTCTTGAGAGTATTGGGGATTCAGGCTTGTTATTGGTCCAGTTCTGTATTGGGTACAGGAAGTTGAGAGTTACTTTGTACTGTTATTGCTTTGCACAGGTGGAGGTGGTCATGATGCATACACTTAATTTCTGTTTGAGTACCAAATCCTATGACAAGTTAAATGTTGTTTGGTTTGATTTCCATGATGATTCCTGGTCCTTGTAACCTGGTTCCAGTTTGTACATATTCTTGATTAATGACCTAGATCTTGTCCCCGACTTAGAAGTGTTTATGTTTAATGGAATTTCTTCCCTCTCAACCATTTCTTTTTCATTGTCCTCTTGGTCTTTCCTGGTGTGCTGTACATCAGGGTCATTATTGTCTGGCACTTTCTTAGGCAGAGGTAATTGTGGTCCTGATTTAGTGCTAATAATGGCAGGTCTATGTTCATAGACAATTTCATACTGGCCTTTGCCTTTATTATGGGTAACTTGTGTCTTGCCACATTAAGCCTGTTGGCAGCATGTTGATACAGGCTTTTGGGTTGTTGGCAGATAAATTACTGAGGAATTTTATGAGGGAATCAATCAGTCTTTCAACTTTTTTGTTTGCTTATGAGTGATAGGGACTGGCCATGGTGTGTTTTATTCCTTTTTTGGAAAGGTAGATATTAGTGTCAATGGTTTTAAGCTCAGTTACTCTGTCTGTGATTAGGAGTTTGGGTTTCTCAAGCTTAGCTATGATTTCCTTGCCAATAAACCCTCTTACTTTGTTTTCTTTTTGTTCTTTTATGGCTTGTGCTACAGGCCACTTAGTTACATAGTCACTATCTGTGATGATGTAATTTTTGCCTTTGTTGTCTCCAGGCATTGGTCCCACTATGTCCAGTGACCACACTTTGAAGGGCTATGTTATTGACATTGGTATTACTGATTTGGGGGTGCCTTGGAGCAGGCGTACTTTTCACAGACTTTGCATTGGTCTAGTACTTCCTTGATGTTGTCCAGTATGTTGAGCCACCATATGGTGTGTCTTGAGGTATTCACACAAGTTCCTGCTACAGGTGTGTCCCAGATCTCTGTGGTATCAAAAGATTGTGTCAATATTTTGTGTTGACAGGATGTAGGGTACAGTATTGCCACTTGGTAGTATGTGGTGTAGAGTACCATATACGTTTTTGAGCATATGTTTGTTCTTAAGGACTTTCTCTTGGATGTACATTGATGTACCAGATGAGAACTCTTCTTGGAGATTTTCTATTATTAAAATGTTCCAATTGGGGTCTCCATCAGTGCATAAGATGTCTTTATGGTATAGTTTTGACAGGGTATCTGCAGTAAGCATGTCCTTGCATGGTTTGTATTCAATTATCATGGGGTACCTCTGTATGAGGCTTATCTATTAAGCTTGTTGTCTAGATAGGTGTTGTCAAGTCTTAAAGAATACCAATGACTTGTGGGTGGTTAGCACTTTAAATATCTGTGCACCTTCCAGATAGCATTATCCTCTTCATTAGACAGTGGACAATAGCTATCAGTTCCTTGTCATTTATTTGGTATCTTTGCTCACTATCAGAAAGCTTTCTTGACTCATATGATACAAGGAAGAAGTCCTTTTCTTCAGTTTGATTTTTGAGTACTACTCCTATTGCGTAATCTGAGGCATCAGTTTCTAATTTTTACACTCCTTCACAATTTGGATATTGTAAGATGGGAGCAGTGACCATTTGTTCTTTTAATTTTATAAAGTGTTGATCTCTCAACAGTGTCCATATAAATCTTGTTGTCTTGTCAGTTATTGTAGATAAGGGTGCAGTCAAGGCGGCCCAGTCAGGGATGAATATCTTACATGGGCTATCATGCCTAAGAATGTACAGAGTTCACTATTATTTTGTGGTGCTAGCATATTGGTTATAGCTCATATCTTTTCCAAGTCTGGCTTAACTCTGTCCTTGCTGATAATGTGTCCTAAAAATGGATTTTATGTTGAGAAAAAGTTGCATTTGGAGGGCTTGGTTATAAGTTGGTTATCCTGAAGGGTTCAGAGAACCAGGCGGTTGTCTTTCCAGTGTTGTTCTACAGTCAGGCTGTATATGATTATGTTGTCAAGGTAGATGATTGCCCATTTTCCAATGTGTTCCTTGAAGACTTTGTTCATAAAGGTTACAAAGGTGCTTGGGTATTTGTCATACCAAAATTAAGGACAACACATTCAAACAAGCCATACTTAGTTCTGAAAGCTGTTTTGGGTATTTCCTCTGATTTAAGCCATCTGGTGATATCCCTCTGCCAAGTCATTTTTTGTGAAGACTTGGGACCCCCCAGGGCATCAAAAAGGTCGTCAATCAGGGACAGGAGATTCCTGATCTTAATTGTGACCTTGTTGAGCACCCTGTATTCTGTGATAAGGCGGAGTCCTCCATCTTTATATGCTACAAAAAAGACAGCCACACCAAAAGGATATTTGGATGCTCATATGAGGCCTTTTTCAAGGGCTTTGTCAAGGTAGTCTTTTAGCATGTTGTCTTCTTGTGGACTAAGCAGTTGATAGGAAATTCTTTTGGCACACTTTCCTTGAGGTCAGTTCATGCTGGATGCTCTGGTTGGGAGGTAGTCCTGGTAAATTTTCTTGAAACACAGAAGAGAATTCTTGAACTAGCTCTTGTTGGATTTTGTCTTGCTCCAGTGAGGTCTCTACATTTTCAAAGTGGATAACCTCATACACACAAGTGTTCTAATTGATTTTGCTGGGGTCCTTTTCCTCTTCTGTTTCCATGATTTTCACAAATACATAGTCCTTCATGAGTATATCAAGATGAGTTAGATACACATGGTGGTGCATTTCTCCTTGCTGTATAGTGAGGGTAGTGCTATCCTAGTCAATATGAGGTTTGGTCTTTCTCATCTAATCTAGACCAAGTATAAGACCATACTTGGGGATTGGTGTAATAGGGCCATTGAGTGTAGATTACATGTCTCCAATTTGAGAACAGAAAGGCTTTATTTCTCTAGTGACTGGCGTGCTTATATTATCTGCCATGATGACTTTCCTGACTCTGCTCCAAACTGTTAGTAATTTCATAAGGTTGTCAAATTTTTTGTTAACAAGGGATTGATCTGCTCCAGTATCAAATAGTGCTGTGCATTGATATCTGCAAAAGCAGAAAGGATAAGTGAGGAGTTTATTTCCAGTTTGGGCAGCAAACAGTATAGGATTTCTGAAGAGGACTTGGATCATGATAATTGAGTCCACATCCTAGTCCCTTTACAAGCCTTGCAAGGTGGGGGGACAGCTTGTCTAAGCGCTCCCCTGAGCTGTTCCCTCATTGTTGGTGTCTTCAGTGCTTTCTTGGTTAGCTTGAGCAGTGTGATTCTTGTTTCAAGGATGGGTACTATTAACTCATTTGTTCTTTTTATTAGGTTGAGAGTCTTTTTTAGCTGTAGGGCTCTCTTTTTGTTTGTTTGTTGAATGCAGGTTGTCAGACTTTTGTGCAGCTAGTTTCCCTTCCAAGAACAAGTCTTGGAGGTTTTTACAAGGTCTCATGTCAAACTGGTGTATGATGTGTGTAGTTAGGTCATTATAGAAGTCCAGTTGTGATCCAGTATCATTGAAGTTGCTGGTGTTGGGAGCTCAATCATGTATGTCTTCATAGACTGCAATGTAATCCTCAATAGTTCCTGTCATTTTGAAGGTTCTGCATTCTGTCATGATTATAATGTCAGAGTCCTTTATGGCAATATTCTCCAGGAAAGCATTATTAAACATGTCCCAGACTTTGTTGTGATTAGGGTGTTGATTCAACCATTTGTTTACAAAGCATGAGGTAGCCCCAGTAACATGTAAAGCAATTTCACTTGCCCAGAGTTTATAGGGATAGCCTACTTGTGTGAACTTATTATAGGTGCTTTTAATCCAGAGGTTGTAATTTTCACAGTGTAGTCCTGAGAACGTTCTAATTTCAGGTGAGTGTAGGTGTTGGAATACAATGTTGGGTATTTTGGTTGCTTCAGAAACTGGAGGCGGGTTCAGGACTACTTGAGTAGCAAAAAAGTTGTACTGTTTGGTTGGTACAAGGATATTGTTGAAGATAGTGAATCCTGTGGGGACGTCCTGACCTTCTTCATATTGTCTCCAGCTTGTATGGAGTGCTATCTGCTGGGTTTTTTCTTTGGGGGAATTTTTCCTTTAAGTTTCTTAGGTGTGGGTAACCTACCTGTGCTACCACTGTTGAGTATATACTTCCAGGAACTATAGTAAACAAGATAAAGAAGAAGAAAAGAAGTTAATGATTATTTTTTGGGTGAGAGTTTAGAGTATTAATAGTATCAGGAGAAGACACTATTGTCCATGTACGTCATGGCAAAGTTGAGGCTTGTCCAAGTAGTGTTTTGATTAAGGCTTGTAATGTTTGATCCCTGTAATAGATAGCAAATAATAAGAGTGCCACCAACATAATGATTAGTCAGGGAATCATTTGGGAGTTACTTGGGGAATTACTTTCCCAGGAGGGAGTAAACAAAGATAGCAACAATAGTTTCTTGGAAACACTTACCTAAAGTAAAGTGTTTTTTATTGATCTTGAAATGAATTTTTAAATAATTATAACCTTTTAAATCAAAATTAACTTCAAAACTTAAAACTTTTTTTACCTATAGAAATCCATTTATGTTTCTGAACTAAATAGTAAGTATTATATATATTTAAAAGCTTACCTTTAGTTTGAAGTGACTCTATATAAGTTCAAGTTGAAAAAGTTAGTACTGTTTTTAGTGAAGGCTTACCTTGTGTCGCAAAATAAGCAGCCTGGGTGCTGATTTCTACAAATAGTTGGTCTACTACTTCCTTATCTTAATACTATACCTGTTGTGGTATAGTGACAGCTTGGGTAAGGACAAAATAATATAAGAAGATAATAAGACAAAACTGGTGTTTATTACGATAGTATTGCACTTATATAGTGTGAGGCGGGGGAATAGCCACCAGGGGAAGTGAGGCACAGACAGAAGGACTTCCTTAATGGAGGAGAGTGGATTGGCACAGCAAAAAGTCCCACACAAGAGAACGTCCAGTTTCATGCGGCTTTTCTTAAGGAGGTAGATATAAATAACTTTGTTGTTCTATTATTAACCTTGGAAGTAAAGCCTGTGCCTTATGCACATTCAAAAAGCGCTTTGGACACCTGTTTTAGAGGCGTTTTTAAGCGTCTTTATCCTTAGTAAAATCAGGACACAATAAAGCAATTGCGCAACTGTTCTGTTGCTTGATTCCTAGATGGACAACTTAATGTCTAATCCATTCAATCTGCAACACCTTGCTTAGTAAATCTAATATTATCTCTTAGGCTTAAAATCAGCCAATCATAGCAGATAATGTTATCTTGCATTCCAATCATTATCAGTAAATTTTTATGTTTCCTTTTTGAATGCCTTACATAAAATCAAACTGTAAAGTTTGCATCTATTCTACATATTTTATAAGTTAATTTAAAAACTGCAGGTAGGGATGCTGTGAGACACTGCCAGGTGTCCCACAAATTCCCTGCAGCAGCATCTACTACCAAAAACTTAATTTTCCTAAGAGGCACAAAAATTACTGTTTTTGGCCTCATTTAGATGTAAAAGACAGAATAATTTTCTAACCAAAAATATAGTAAAAAGAAAGTTATGAGATTTGAGTGGTCTATATAAGCTACTATATTGGCTGTAAACAGGGCTTTATACCAAGGACACATTCTCAGTGATGGTGTTGTTTACTGTTCTGGTGGTTGTGACTTTGATGGCTCTTCCTAGAAAGCTTTGGAACTTTGGGGTTAAAACTAGTCACTCTTACAATCTGGGTGCCATTGGTTTGTTCTTGTGCTTGTGGGTTTCTGGTTTTCACTACCTAATTCAGAACAACTTTCACCATCCACTTCCTGGGCTATAGCCAAAAAGTTCTTTGATCTACCAGGCTGTCCAAGTCTGTGGTGTACTCCTTTGGCTCCTTTGCTCTGCTGTTGCAGTTTGTCTATTTTGGTATAAATTAAATTAAGTCACTTTAACTATATAATAAATTTAATAATATATTTCTTTGTCTAAATTTAGTAGCATAAAAATATTGTAGTCACTACTTTAAATTCAGAAACTGCACATAAAAATGCAGGATTGTCAAATCCTTGGTCCAAATTTCAAATCACTTTTGCAGGATGGCCTTTTTTAATTAAATTGATTTTTTGAGTATTTATTTGAATTTTTAAAAATGCAAGAACTTACAGACACTTTGCAAAGTTCAAGTTAAACTTCATATTTCCAATGGACAAATGAATTAACTGGAATCAGTTTGAAGTGTTTAAATCCATCAACCATACTATTAAGTTTACTATGTTTTTTGAAATTGCGGGATTGCCAAATCCATGAACCAAATTTCAAATCACTTTTAAACGCCACTAGTAAACTAAGATATTAATTGCAAGAACTACAATCCAAATTTAATGTACACTAAGCACACTAGGAAACACCAACCCAAATCAAGAAGCTCCACCACAACTAAAATCAAACTAAAAATTCAATCTCAATAACCATGTTTAGACATAAAAGTGATTAAACTTTAAAATTATCCAAACCCAGAAATTATACAATATTATACACTTCAAAGCACAAATATAGAAATTATGTTACTATTTAAAGCTACATCAAGAGAAAATAACTACTCACAAATAAACCAATAAATCCAAATAAATACATATTTAATCTAATATTTATTTTTTATTTTATTTTTATGGACCATCAATCACATTCTCTCCAGCTCCTGCACCAGACTGCAGGGCAGCCTGTCCACAAGGGTGTCCCAGAGGGTCCAATAACAGACCCAGAACCCAACTTGAGGGGAGTCATGCCAACACACAGGCCTCCCAAGATTTCATTGCCAGTCAACCACCTCCCGCGTCCCAAGCCCAATCAAACAGCCTGAATCCAAGACAGAAGCCGCTCTCAAGGCCTGCAACCAAAGTCTCCTACACCAGGGTCACCAGGAACACTGAGGTTACTTACACCTCCACCGTGTACCCAGTTGTCATCCGGCCCCTCACTCTTGATCCAAGAGTTGCTACTTCTTGCCCCTGCGTCTTTGACAACACCAGGAAAATTGCCTAATCCACCAAGGCTAAGCAGCAGCCCAAACTCCTACAGCCTGTTCATATTGATGCAATCAAGCAGTGTATTACCAAGGATTACCACCTGGACACGCTTGCTGTACAATCAATGCTGCCACAGATTTTGGGCTTTCTGTCTCCAAAACCCTTGTCTACAAAGCAATGGTCAAATAGGGCTTCTCTTGGATGGTCCTCAGAGTTTCTCTGCGCAAAAGGAACAGCAAAAAACAATTGAATATCAACGCCTTTATGCCAAGACTTATCTGGCCCTTAAGGAGACTGGAAATGTACAGTTCTTCCACATCAACAAATTGTTTTTTCCTCCTCACTCAGGTCTAGGCATGGGTGGGGTGAGAAGCGGTCCAAGGGCAGTGTAGCCCATTGTGCAGCTGTCTGTTCCCAGACCTATTCAATGGTTGAGCTTCTTGGTCCTTGCAGGTTGGATCAATACCAGATGATCAAGGGTTCCAATAATAGTGGGACATTCCTTGATTTTCTCTGAGCTGTCAAGGAGTACCTTTGGATTAATTACCAGGGCACAACCAACATTGTTGTGTTGGATAATGTTGGGCTCCAAAATGTGGATCTGGTTGTATCCAAGCTCCCTCCATCAACAAAAACAGTCACACCTCCAGCCACTGGCTTACCAATTGTCCAATGAGACTTTTCTTCCTCCTGCCATATTCCCCATTCCTGAATCCAATCATGGAGGTCTTTGGGTGGATCAAAAATAAGGTGAAGAAAAGCCTCCCTCAAGACACCAAGAATATCTTCAACATTCTCTAGATCAGCCAAGTTGCAATATCACCTGATGGTGGTGGCAGCTTTCTACAAGCACTCAGAATCCTTCCTCCCCAAAGCCCTTGCCTCCAAGCCAATCAGATAAATGGGTGCTCTGGGTTTTATTTGTTAACATTTTATTTTTATTAGGATAAAAAATTATTATTTATATATAATGAGGTGACATTTGATTGTATTATAGACATATAAGAGTATGTAGAAAAGATAAGTAAAATTGATTATAATAGGTATGAGGAATATATTTTTATTATAATGCACTGAATATTATATTGACTGTTGCGCTAACAAATAAATATATTTAAAAAGATGGAAATATATTAATTTTATTTAAACAACTGTGAGTCCTTGTTGGTACTTTGGCTTTGTTAGACCACAAATCAGACCTTGCAAGTCATCATCTGATCCTTATTATTTCAGTGCCACTATAGCCACACAACACGGAAACCAATGATGTTCATTTATCTCTTACTAAATAGTACATATGACGTGGGTTAAGCATATCAAATATATTTATCAAATCATATTACAAGGGAAATGTAATTCAAGTTCTAAACAATCACTTGTTTTGAGCATAAGTGGAACAGGCTGCTTGTTGCTGATAAATTCACTTCTTGATGTTTAAATATGTAATAAATGAACCCATACTCAACAAGCTAGTAAATAAAAACATTTTCAATTTTTATTATTATTTGATGTGTTTGCAACTATAACTTATGTCTTATAATATATTTAGATATATTACTATTATAATTTACCTATTAAAATTTAAAATAAAATTAAAATTTTAAAATTTTAATATTTTAATTCTAATATTTTAATTGATCTATTTTAATTTTAATATTTTAGTTGAAAAAATAAATTTATAAAATTTAAGTTGCAAGGGAAGATGATTTATTAGGGGGATGCAAATTGCAAAGGGGATGCAATTATTCTGGGGTATTATACCCCAAAATTATATTTTCTGCTAATGTGTTCAATTGGGACCACATACTCTTCTGTATGTGGTGGACAACTCTGGTGCCAATTGCTAGAGGGATGGCACTCAGCACCCTGGTGGTGACTGAAGTCTTATAAAAGGCATTCATGAAAGAAAATTGATGAGGAGTTGGTTCTTGGGAGGTATTGTGCATCCATACAACAAAGCTAATGCAAAACAGTTATATAGGACATGCTCTAAAGTTTGGTAGCCCTGTGATGTCTTCATTTTATCCAGTGCCAGCTGGCAGACGTCCATTTGAAGGGGGAAATCCTCCACTTCTTCATGTTGGCCTTCATAATGCAGTGTAGTACTACCCCAAGGTAAACAGCAAGATGTAGTTGCTGTGAGGTATAGTTTTCCACAAATAAGAAGAATTTCTTGTAGATAATAACTAATTGATTTGTATAGGATGTATTTGAAAAATTGATGAAATGAGAGTTGGGCATTTTGGAGGCATCTGCCACCCATGCTTCTGCAAAATATATGAATAAAGGTTTCATCTTGTTGACTAAAAATGCATTGCCTGTTTGATTTGATATTGATTTTATTAAGTTATTGAATATTGCAGCTTTGATGTTTTCTTGTGGAACTTTAAATTGACTTTTTTCAGGTTTATTTCATATGTGTTCATACTTGAAAATTGAAATTATTCAAGGCATTCAAAGATATATTTGTCAAAATTCATGTTGACATTTATTTGGATATCCATCATTCCTTTGAAGTTGATACTTGCACCTACTTCATAGGCTTCTCTGACCCAAGTTGAACTTCCTTCTGGTGCTTTAAATTCCCTATTCATTGCTTCTTTTGTTGCATATCAATTGATGTTATTTTGTACTATTTTATTGATTTCATTTTTATTTATTTGCTTTACAGGGGCTACCAGTGATTGGTAACCCCCGTAAAACCAACTTGGAGTAAAAGCTGCCACTTCTGCAACTTCATTTCAATTCTTAGTTATAAATAAAGTAAATACAAACAAAACATAAAAAGACTTACTGCTTGTTTCCCCTGTGGCCCCTCAGCCACAGGCGCCCCTTCAGCAAACTTCATGAGCGTTGGCTGCTCTTCATTTGATTTCCTGGGCTTTATCTTCCTTATTTTCTATGTTACTTGTTTCCTCTTGATTTTCATTAAGAGAATTTTCTTTGTTTCTTGAGGCGCTCCTGCTTCTTGACTGTGTTTTGTTTTCATCTGTTTCCATTTGATTATTTCCCTCTTCATTTGTGTTTATTTCCTTTTCAGATTTCAGTTCCTTCAATCAGTTTGATTTTCTTATTTTTTTCTTTGGCCCCTTGCCAGAAATCCCAAAAATTGTAGGCTGCATCATTGAACTTCAAACTGGATAGGATTTTTCCCTGTAGATTGAGCAACGCTTCTTTGTTCTTTTTGTCCATAATATTTCCTAGTTTATTCAGAGCATCTTCTTTGGACTGGATTAGTGGCTGGCCCTTGTTACCCAGCTTTCCTGTTACTATTTCCCTGATATTTTTTTCTATTTCAACAACTTTTTGCAGATTTGCTTCTAATTTATTTATCAAGTTATAGATATTTGACGTTTTTTTTGAATTACATCAAAAAAACTGATTTTTATAGTATTACATTCAACGCATGAATATTTTTCAACATCAATAATAAATTAAAGACCATAAATGTAAATATTGCATTAGAATATTTGTTGTAATTGTAGCATTAAAGGGGGCTATTTCTACAAACAGTTAGTCAGGAACCTATTTCTTAATACTATATCTGTAGATGGTATAGTGACAGCCTTTGGTAGGACAAAGAATATAAAGGTATAATGACAAAACTAGTGTTTATTGTGATAGTTTTGCAGCTATATAGCAGGAGGCAGGGGAATTTCCACCAGGGGAAAGAAGGTACAGACATAATGACTTTTCTAATGGAGGTGAGTGGGAAGGCACAGTAGAAAGTCCCGTGCAAGAGAACAACCGGTTTCACATGACTTTCCTTTTGGATGCTTGTGGCAATAACTATGTTGTTCTATTATTAACCTCAGAAGTAAGGCCTGTGTCTTAAGTGCATTCAAAAAGCGCTTTGAACACCTGTTTTAAGGGTGCTTTAAATGTAGTTAACATTATTGAAACCAGGGTACAATAAAGCCATCATACAATTGTTATGTTGCTTGATCCCTAGGTGGACAACTTAATGTCTAATCCATTCAGGATCTGCAACAATATTGCAATTAGACATCAACTCTTGATATTTTGATATTATGTGCATAACTCAATGCATTTTGTTTAATAAAAATCATTATAAACAAGGAATTTTTCATTGTAATTTATTTAAATGGACTGTTTTTATATTAGAGAGCCATTAACACTTAGCAAAAATATTGATACATAGGGCATTTTACAGCCTGAATATTTAACTATTGATAATAATTCTGTAAACATTTTAGTTGGATTTTGGAGTAATAATAATGCAATAGATCAATAAATTACTGTTCTTTACAATTAATTGGCTGATTTTCTTTGCTGTGGCAATTGTGTATTTTCTGATATTTACGCAATGGTATCCAATTAGTTGGTTTCACATCAAATCACACAGGCAATAGGAAATGTGGTTATCATCCTAACCACATTCAGTCTCAGGGTGACAACCATGTTTCCTATTGCCTGTGTGATTGGATGTGATACCAACCAATTGGATAACAGTGTATAAATATCAGAAAATGAACAATTGCCACAGCAAAGAAAATCAGCCAATTAATGGTAAAATATTAGTTTATTAACCCATTGAATTATTATTATCTCAAAAAATACAACTAAGAAGTTTACAGAATTATTACCAATAGGTAAATATTCAGGCTGTAAAATGCACTATGTATCAATATTTGTATCAATAAATAATGGCTCTCTAATATAAACACATGTCAGGGATCCAGTCTTGGGCGGCCGGCCCATTGTTTTCAGGGGTAACTCAGGCCAGGTTTTTTGCGGGCAATGCCCACCACAAGAGGGGAGCTAACTTTAAAAGGTATGAGGCAGACTTCCCCACCCAAGACCATGGGCCAGCAGCCAGGATTATAGTGTCAATCACCCCTGTGAGGGTGATGTACACAATCCCAAACAGCTTGCCAGTATGGTTAGTTGGGAGGTTGGGTGCAGAAGCAGGCATGGGTTTTGGTGTCACAGGCAGCTCCATGGACAGGTCGTAAGCAGGGAGATAATTGAATTTTCCTCTGAACAACTTGGGTGTTGAAAATATCCATGGGCCTTGTCGGTTGTATCTAATAGCGGATTGTATGCGGGCCAGGGGATCAAGTTTGAGTATCTTTTCTGGGGTGTATACCTTGTATTCAGACTTCAGAGGGTAGTTGGTAAAACAGACAGGTCCAAAGGGTACACCAGGAGGACAGAAAACAGCGGGCGGAGGGGCAGGAGATCTTGAACTGAATTGATAGACAGCAAATACAAAATAAGGCAATAGCTGTATGAGCCAAATTAACATAACCTTTATTCAAAAATTGCAATAAGTTTGGAGCGCGGGGTCCTTGGGTCTATATAGTACCCCCCTCCAAACTTAACATTTTCCATGGGGGGTCCATCAAGGCATTGTGTCGCAGATCCTGAATGGATTAGACAAAAAGTTGTCCATCTAGAGATTAAGCAATGGAACAATTGTGTGGTTGTGCTATTGCATCCTGATTCTACTAGTGATAAAGACGTTTAAAACGCCCCTAAAACAGGTGTTTGATTAGCCTTTTGAACGTGCACAAGGCATGGGCTTCACTTCTGGGATTATAAATAGAATGACAAAGTTATTTATATCTACCTTCTTAAGGAAAGCTGCAATAAAGAGGTTGTTCTCTTGCGCAAGACTTTTATCTGTATCAACCCACTCTCCTCCATTTGGAAAGTTCTTCTGTCTGTGCCTCCCTGCCTCTGGTGGCAGTTCCCCCACCTCACACTATATAAGTGTGATACTATCTAAATAAATACCAGTTTTGTCTATACACCTTATTATTATTCTGTCCTTAATAGGCTGTCACTATACCATCAACTGGTATAGTATTAAGAATTAGGTCACTGACTAACTGTTTGTAGAAACTAGCAACCCCTTGCTGCAACTTTTACAACACATTGGGAAGGCCAGGGCTGGGGGAACTGGGAGCTTAGGTCCAAAGGCGGCAAATGGCACTTGGCCCGGGAGTTCTTCCATTGGTCAATAATCTCAATTTGGCTGCTTGATTGTCTTGCTCTGGTGTTAAGGCCATGGGACCAGGCCGCAGGCTTGTGCCTCTTTCCTGGGTCTGCTCCTGATTGGTGGCTGGCGTAGACTTCAAGTTCATGAAGCTAATAGTTACCAAATCAGTACCTTCATTAGGCACAGTGATTAACCCTCCGTTTGGTGTGATGATTTCTTTGGTTTGGCTCTTTTTAACGCTTGGGTCAATATGCTTGATGTCAGCTTGTTGGGGATCAATCCCAGAAAAACGCGGGCAGTCCCGCGGTCCACAGGCCAGGCGGCCCAAAGGGATCTAAGTTTGGGGTTTGATTCCAGCTCCCGGGCCTGGGTTTCTAGGGAGGAACAATTGTCAATCCTGACAACACAGACCATTTATATAAATTACAATGAAAAAGGCCTTGTTTACAATGAATTTTATTAAACAAAATTCAAAAGGTTATGCACATAATATCAAAATATCAAGAGTTGGTGTCTAATTGCAATATTTTAATGCAATATTTATATTTATGTTTCTTAATTTATTATTAATAACAAAAAATATTTATGCAAATAATGTTATGTTATTCATAAAATATACAACATTTTATTGATTATGTAAATGTCAATAATGTAAAAAGGATATATTATTGTTTATTAATTGAAAGAAATAATATCAACTATAATAAGCTGTCACAAAGAACTTTTTTATTTTATTGATCAAGGGACAAGTTGGGGAGGGAATGGGCGGAATGAACATTGCCATCATTTGCATCTGTAAAAGGGATGGCATCAGAAGTAGTGGGAAGGGAATGAATGGTGGTCTGGGAGTCAGGGTTGGAAGGCAGGTGGCTTGGTCTTGATGGGGGAGATGGGGAGGCTTGGTTTGTTGACTGGGAAGAGGTGGCAAGAGCTGATTGATTCAATTGATTGAATTATTCTTCTGTCACATATGTGGGCTTGATAAACCAAATTAATGGGTGTGGGGGAAGGTGGGAGTCCTTTCTGGACTTACCACTATCACTTGCATAGAAGATGATGAGATCTGATAAGTCCTGGACAAATATGGAAGGGAAAAGCTTGTACCCCTTCCTAATTTGGGTGCACAGTTCATTGTAGGTGGCAGGCTTTAAGCGCCTGAGAGCTGAACCAAAATTGTAAAGACATGCATCTTCAAGATGCAAGTCAGCGTGGTTGATGGGGTAGGACTAACAGTTATGCCCTGAGCCCTGATTTCTTTGGCTGCCCATTCTTGCTTCTCTGTAACCACACTCAGTACAACTGTGTATACGGCTTGTTGGGTGGCCCACTTCTCCAGCATGTACTTGAGCTCTGTCTGGTAGGCATACCCATCTGCAGTGTTTGATATTGCTGAGTAATGATTGCCACCTAATGAGGAAACTGCCAATAAGACCCCAACAAATTGATACAGGATTGGGCCGCGCTTGTAGACGTCAGATTTGATGTGCTTTCCCCCAAAGTTTTGTATACTTGCCAAAATCTTGGCATACAATAAGAAAATGACGTCATTGTGTGTCTTCATTGCCCTCCCTTTGATAAAATTAATAATGGTTGCATTTTACAGGTTAGTATTCACCAAACTGGGGCCACTGAGAACCTGATTGGAC
Source organism: Entomophthora muscae (assembly GCA_014839935.2). Classification (NCBI taxonomy): domain Eukaryota; kingdom Fungi; phylum Entomophthoromycota; class Entomophthoromycetes; order Entomophthorales; family Entomophthoraceae; genus Entomophthora; species Entomophthora muscae. Next base: position 321,363 of record QTSX02001452.1, on the reverse strand, counting down.
AAGATTCTGATGGCAACAACAACTCTGTGCATCCACAAATTCACTGTTCTCTTATTGATGAAAATGCTGTGGAGTCCTAGTTGGAAACAGACCTGGACCAGGGGAATCTGTAGGTCACGCTTCATAATAGCCATCATGAGAGGGTGGGCTTTATCAACTTCAGTTGAAGTATAGGCACCAGTTGGGGTCTTCTTGGGAGGGGGGCCACAGATGACATGTGCTTTCAGGGTTGCAGCCACAGTGAACTTTTCAAACCCCATTGCGGCCACAATTTCCCTGAGGGACATAAGCATCCCTTGCTTTTCAACCATTTTGAGAACAATTTCTGGGGTGATCAATTTTCTTCTGGGTCTTGCAGGCTGATTGGCTGGAGGTGGGATGTGTCTGTCTTGGGAACTGGAAATTGCCATCTGATTGGCTGTTTCTGGATTCTGGCTTCCTTGGGTGACCACTTGGCTCAATTGGCTAGTTCCGGATGCCATTGTTGATATGTGATTTGGGTTGGCAGCTGCCTGTGCGTGATGGGCAAACAGGGCCATACTTGAGGATGCAGGAGAAAGAAAACACTTCTGGTTAGTGCTTGGGGAGGGGCCTGTGGGTTGTTAATGGCCATAGACAGAGGCTTTGCTGTTGGAAGACCCAGTGTAGCCCTGCATAATTTTGTCAAGGCCAGGGAACAGCTCATTGACTTGGTTGTTATTGAAATAAGACATAATAAATTTTCATTAAAAAAATCAAACTCAAAAAGAGAAGTGTATATTTTAATCAATTTTACTGTTAAGTATGTTAAGCCAGTGAATATTATGCTATAAATTTTAGCCGTCCTAAACTGGAATAGGGTGATTTTTAAGAATGCCTATGATTCCTAAAAGAATCAGTGCAAATCCACTCTAGATCCTTTATCATCCTTTTTGAGACACCCATAAATTATATTTATTTCAAATTCACCTCATTTTTTATTTGAAATTTGGTTCTTGGATTTGAAAATCTCACAATTTTGGATTCATTAAGTTTTACATGATGTCTATGATTTGTTTGAAATACAGGAAATCTTAAATTGTACATTAAAATCCTGCATTTCTGATTCATGTATCATGCATTTGTTTGTTGTGTTTTGTCTTTTGTTAGTTGAGTTATCTGCTCAAGAGATTTGAAGTTTGCCAATTTAAATAAACCAAAAAAGTCAAATTAAATGGTTGATTTTATTAAATATTTTATTTTTCATCCAGCTGAGTTGCCCGCAAAAGTGATTTGAAAAAGTACCAAGGATTTGACAATCCCAAATTTTTACGTTCAGGTTCTGAATTTACAGAAGTGAGTAGCTTGTCCCTTGGTTAGTGAAAATCCAAGATACTAATAATGTATTTTTCACATATAGAGGCCATGTGTCTCTGGCTTTGCCATCCATTATTTTCTCCAGGGTTCTAATGAGGCTGCCATAATTGCATTCAACTCTGCTGTTGGCTTATGGCCTGTAGCGCAAGTTTAGGGAATGTTTGATATTCTTTGATTTTAAGTTATCATTCACTAAATATCCTGACAGTTCTTTGGCTCCATCAGTGATGATGTAGTCTGAGGTTTCATAGTTGGCTATTATTGCCTTATTGATGAAGCAGTTGATTGTTTCTGCTTTGTGATCTTTGGTTACCCAGCAGATTGGCCAGCATGATGCAAAGTCAATGTCTACAATTAAGAAGTGTTGTCTTTCTTTGGCTTCTGGGAACAGTCCTAATACATCCAGACCCCAAACCTTAAATGGTTTTGGGCAGGGTAATGGTTTGTGGGGATTTGGTGCTTGAATATTTTTCACACACTGTGCACTTCTTTAGGATGTCAATGATGTCTTGTTTTAGGTTAGGCCGCCATACTATTTCTTTTAGGGTGAGGTATAGGTTATTGGCCTTTGTGTGCCCCAGTAGATGGTGATGCCTGAGGATGATATCAACCCTTTGTGCCCAAGGAATGTAGGGGATGTGTTTTTCCTTTTTGATACAGTATACTGTACCATTTGACACATGGAAGTGCTTCTCATTTCTTACTATTGTGTCATGAGTTAGCTTATGTGTTGAGGGGACTTTACCTTTGGTTTTTTACTCAGTGCTATATAAGTTTGGTCAATCTAATCCAGGTGGTCAGAGTGATCTTCTCTAGGCTGACATAGCCTAGATAGAGAATCAGCTGTGACCAACTCTGCCCTTTTGTACTGGATGTCCAGATTAAGCTGTTCAAGCAAGGACATCCATTTGGCTTGTTGGCGTGCAAGTGCATTCTGAGTTTAAAGTAGATCAAGGATTTATGGTCAGTTAGTACTCAAACATTTAAATGTCCTTCCAGATAACATCTTCATTTCTTGAGTGTATGGTATATTGATAGAAATTCTTTATCATGTATATGCTATCTCTACTCAGTTTAAGCAATTTTTCTACTTTTATAACATATTAGGCAGAAGTCTTGCTGTCCTGGCTTGCAGATGCGTAGCACTGCGCCAATGGCAGTGTTGCTGGCATCCAATTCAAGCTCATATCACCTGTTGTTATTTGGGTATTTCAAGATTGTAACTTTGATCAGAGCTTGATTTAGTAGCTGGAAATTCTTGTCACATTCTGGTGTCCAGATGAATTTCTTTTTAGCATTACCCTTGGTTAAGTCATTGTTTGGTGTGGTTAGTTTTCTGAAGTCTTTTATGTATTTCCTTAGGTAAGCTACCATACCAATAAAGCATCTAATTTGTTTAACAGAGGTGGAGTGTTAAATGTTGGATTATGGCTTTGATTTTATCTGGATCTGCTTTGATGCCACCGTCAGAGACAATATGGCCCAAGAACAAAAGTTCATTTTCCATAAATTAGCACTTGCTTGGCTTTGCATAGAGTTTGTGCTTTGTGAGTTGATTGAGTGTCTTGCAGACATGTGTGAGGTGTTCCTCTTTAGTTTTTGATAATATGATGATATTTTCAAGGTAGCATAATGTATTTGAAAGAAGATTCAGTTCTTGATTCATCATAGTGACTAACATTGCGGGAACATAGATCATCCCAAAGTTCATTACTCTACACTCAAAGGATCCAAATTGCATATGGAACACAGTTTTTGGTATGTCCTTTTCTTTCACTTTAAATTGGTTGTAACCTGAGGTGAGGTCAATTTTGGAGAAAAATTTGGCTCCTGAGAGTCTTGCAAACAGAACCTCTATAAGTGGAAGAGGGTATTTATTCTTTATGGTGCTTGCATTTAGTGCTCTGTAGTCAGTTACTAGACGCAGAGTGCCTTCCTTTTTCTTTAAAAAGAAAACTGATGCCCCCCACAGGGATTCTGGTGGGCAAATAAAGCCTTTAGATAGGTTATCATCAATGTGACTTTTGAGGGTTTGCATCTCTATGGGGGAGAGTCTGTAGAGGGGTGCTGGTTTGGGCATGGTCTTACATAGGTCAATGCCGTGTTTGACCTCCCTTTCAGGGGGTAGCTCTTTGAGCTCTTCCTTAAATACATGAGTGTATTTGTTTAGGAGTGCTGCAAGCTCTGGGGACTGTATTTTGGCTATTTCATGTTATTAAATTCTGTGTACCTCATTATATGGAGAGTACTGTCTTTGGTTAGAGGATCTAAGTTGCCCTGGTTTAAGACTTGGACAAAGACTGTGTCTCTCAGAATGAGGCTGTTAGGTTCTTCAAGGATGTTAAAATTGACTCCATTGTGTTTGATGGTCATGGTCTTTGTCTTCCAACATACACTGGGATTCATTTGGATGAACCAGTCCATATCTGCTACAATTTTGTAGTTTATGTTGGTCATGACAAGTTCTTTAATGAACGTTTGGATGCCTTGGAGGTCAATTTTGAAGGGAGTTGTTTTTCCTTCAAGTAGAAAGTTTGATTTGTCTGCCATTCTGGTGTATTTGAAGTTGGATTTGACAACTAGTATTTTGGACTTGATTACAAATGGTTTGCTTACCTTGGTGTGTTGTGCACCAGAGTTGAATAACATTTTGTGTGTGTGTGATTTGTAAGTACATGGTTAGACAAGAAGTTGTATGCAATCTTTAATTTTTACATTCATAAAGATAGAATATTGCGGGACATGTGAGATGTGAGCAGCAAAGTTTGTGCCTTGATACAATTTCTTGTTATGTTAGGGGGAGACAGGGGCACTTAAGCCTGTTCTTCCTCCTCTTTTCCCTGTTCATCTGCTTCAAGACCTTTGAGGTCAGAGAATGTGGGGTCAGATTCATTGTGGGTTGCTGTTTCAGCATTTTTTTGGCAGTATCTTTCTTCTTGGGGTAGGAGCAGTTTGCGCTCTGGCTGCAAGTACCATTATTATGATTGGAGTTGCTGTTGTTGCGGTTGGTGTTTTGGCGTTTGTTGCCATTGAAATTATCTCTTTAATTGCTGTTGGGGAGCAGTTGCCATTGTGTGCAGCATATTCCATATTTGTGCATTTTTCTGCATGATGGTATCTGCAATGAGAGATGTTATGGATGGGTTTTCTCTGGACAGATGAGGGCAGGAACCAAGGGTTTCATTCTGTTTATTAATTATGCTCTTGTGTGCATATTTATAGCTTGTGCTGGGTTCTGGATCTTGTGACATATCTCTTTGGATTCATTGGCGTAAGCTGTGACAGTGGTCTTCTAAGGAAGATTGCTGAGCTGTATTGCAATGTCTTGGAGGGATTCAGTGATTCAAAAGTTGTGAATGAACTCAGCTTTGAACTCTATTCAGTTTTCAAGCTGGTTGTCAGTTTGTGAGCCAACCCACATGGTAAACCAGTTAGATGTGGCCTTGTACAGCGCTTGCTGGCTTCTGGGACCCTTTTTTGTGGGGGATGCAGCTGGTGCAAAATTTAGCAGCTGAGTGATCCAGCCAGTTGATGATGTTTTTATTGTCAATGTGGTGTTTTAGCAGAGTTACAAGGGGGAAATATTTAGAAACTAGATAATATTTTTTATTGAGAGATAAGTATTATATAGTCATTGTAAATTATGGATAGTAGGAACATAATAGTGTTGATCACACTGTGGGATGTTGAAGGGGGTGGCTTGATCCTTGTAATGAGACAAGCACCAAAACAAGTTACCCACCAGGGAGGATCAGCTTCTGTTCATGTTATTGTATTTGGAAATCCAAGTTGCCTCCCTAACTTAACTTCAGGTGACTGGATAATTGGATCACGGGTCATAACCCGCTTACTTGGAACCTTGCTGGTGGTCAAGCCTGCTGTTTTGCATTTTCTTTATTTTTAACAAAGAACTTGTTTGTACCAATGTATTTGGTGTTGGTAATTTTGCCTGTGATAGGCAGTTGTGTGTTTATTTGTGGTTGTAGAGAGCAACTGTATTATAATATCTTGGTGCATGCTTTGGGCATGACCAGTCCTTTGAATACCGTGCATCCCCTTGGGATATCTTTGTCAATATTGTGGGCACAAAAGGACTTTTTCCAGGTATCCTGAGATGTACCCTAGTTTAGTATGTGAGCAAAGATGGGTGGGTTTTGTTCTGTCATTCTTTCTTTTATGGGCATGGTCAAAAACCCAAAGCTGCTACCAGTAATGAAGAGCAACTTTTGAGGAAGCTTTGAATATGGATTTAAGAAAAAGAGAATTATCTTTTATTGGATAATACTTTAGACTTATATAGCTTAGGCTGTGGCGGAGATTTAATTGGATCAAATATGGGGGAGGTCATGTGCAAGTTGGACTTGAGAAGCTGGATACCTGGACAAGTCATGTGATATTGGTTTATTGCTGTTTCTGGAATGTTAACTTGAATATTGGATTGGCACCAAATCAGGCAATGACTGGATGTTAAGTGTTTCAGCAATGGCCAGAATACCAGTACATCCAGCTCCTTGACAAACTTGATTTTTTAATAATTTTATTCCAAAAACAGACACTCAGAACATATATTCCCATTTTATATTTTATATTTATAGCTTGATTAGGATGAACTGGTAACAAAATTATTGACAAGGTGGTTGCCCTGTCCAAGGGCAGATATAAAGTTGAGGCTAATAAATCAATAATATATAATATTGTACTTTTAGGAAGGGTTACTTATCATATGTTTAATTATCATTCTTATTTAAAAAATCTTTCTTTTTAGTTAGTTTAACTTTTATTTATATAAGTAAACTTGTATGTCCAAGTAAGAGAAAACAAAATATAAATCTAAATAAGAAGAGTATTACTTTTAAGTTTAGAAAGGCTAAACTAAAAATTTAAAAAGAAATTACATTTTTTAAATTGTTTCAAACAGTAGAGCTTATCTGTAGCTTTAAAATAAGCTAATGAACATTAAGGTAGTATTTTTATTCATAGAGGTATGGTATTTTTTGTTTATGTGTATGAAGATGAATTAAGATGTATCAAATCGAGTCTTTGATTGTGACGCGAGCACGATTCCAGCACTTAGCTATATATTTGAGCAGCTAGAGCCATCATGCTTGGTACCATTTTTTGGAATTATCTAAAAAAAACTATCTAGGTACTTTAATTTTTATAAAAAATCGTTTTGATGACCCTTAATAATGTTGCTTCTAGTTACTCTGCTGACATCTAATTAGGATGATGGTTTGATAATTAATATTAACTCTGAAACAATATTCACACTTAGATGAGGTGATTTATCTTTTGACTCTGAAACAGTATGCATCACTTAGATCGGTGATTCATCCTTTAACTCTGAATATGGTTGGGACGGTCATAGTTTTTTAACTTAAATTTCCACAAGTAATTTTTTATTCCGGTTTAAAAAACTGTCCTTCCCAACCCTAACTCTGAAACAATATGCATCATTCAGATCAGGTGTTTTTAGAGTGGAATATTCTATTTTTACTTCAAAATAAAAAATACATATATATTCCAACCATCTCGTATTTAAACTAAATTTTATATTCAAATTTAATCAACTATCTTTAAATAGATCAAGCCCAAATTTTCCAGTCAACTCAATTCTTAGAATAGAGATGGAATATCAAATCATATAAAAGTATGTTAAACAATATGTTTCTCCGCTATCAATCTTAATCCGCACATTTTGGAATAGGATAATTATACAGATACGCCTCTTTACATTGGTTGCAGGGGTTGAGCCAATTCAAAAATCAAGCTGTTAAAGAAACATTTATTAAAGTTAGATAGAATATGATCTCATTTCTACATAATTTAGGCCACATCCACCTAATTCAACCGAAATTCTTCAAAAGGTGCTATTAAGGGAATGTATGTGAGGATGGGCCAATCCAAGTTGTTGGCTTATCCATTGATTTTAATATAAATTAATATGTAAACCCCGATTTAATTTCTTACTGCTCGAGTTCAACAAGTGGACATTACAGACATACTCGCTTTTATTTATATCATTTGTTTCACTCAAGAGAATATGTATGAGTTGATCACAATTTTTGACTCAGAACGAAGTACTTAAACCAAGTGATGAAACTTGGATCTGCCAGAATGAAGTTGATCACTCTAATCAGTCTTGTAGGTTCTCTCCAAGCCATAAAAATAAAAAGTCTTGTAGGTTCTCTCCAAGCCACAAAAATAAAAAAATACCAAGCCCCTAAGCAGGAACCCATCACCAATGAAATCCAATTAAAATTCACCCCTGGCTTACAACAAGCAGTGTATGCTATGAGAATGGATACTCCCGCCATTTCTGTAAAAAGCAACAACAATGATGGCACCTGCTTGGAATTATATTGCCAAGGATGTAAGGATGATAAAACCCTGCTAGAATCAGCAATTTATGTCTATATGGAATTCCACTCTCCCACTCCCAACAAAAAATTAACCAGTAGTATTAAAGGTTGCAATTGCATGATGTTTTACAGCCAGAAAGATGTTTGTCAGAAGCCCAACAACAAAATCACCCAGTTGCGCTAGAATTACGATGAGAACCTCCCTTAAGCCAGTTCAGTTTTTAAAGGGGTTTTGAGAACGGTTCTTCCATCCATTACCTTCTGTATTTGAGCCTAAACCACTGGAATTAAACATATTACAATTGATTTTAATCCTCTTCCCATTGTCTGATTCTCAGTATGTGGCCTCAATTATCTGTTTAAAAATAGTTAACTTTGGTTTTAAAAGACTTACTATGAAGTTACCTAAACTATGTACTCATTACAAAAGCAAATTGACCTTTCTAAAATAAAAAACTAAATTAACCAGTACAAGGGTTTACAGACTTTATTTTCTGATGTGAAAATTTTGTCAATTTTTAGCCCATAGTACTGAACTGCACTCAACTACACACTACTATTGTAACTGTTCTGTTTTAGCAGAGTTACACAGGGAAAATATTTAGAAGCTAGATAATAATCTTTATTGGGAGATAGTGATTATATAGTTCATGTGAATCAATGTATAACAGGAACATGATTTTTGGTCACACAGTTGGATGGAAGAAGGGGGTGGCTTGATCCTGGTAATAAGTCAAGCACCAAAACAAGGTATCCACCATAAAGGATCATCATCTGTTCATATTGTTGGATTTGGTAATTCAAGTTGACTTCCTAGTCTGGCTTTGAGTGACCAGATAATTGGATTGCGGACACAAACCTGCTTAGTTGGAACCTTGCTGGCGGGTTGAGCCTGTGGTTTTGACACTAACAAATTCAAAAGTACAAAATTATTGAAATCTAAACAAAAATAAAACCAATTAACCAGAATAAAAATAGTTATAGAGAAACATTAATTAAAAATGTGATACAGTAGTTTTCAATTCTGTTGAGATAAACTTATATTATTCAGTTTATAATGCATGAGCTCAGTCACAAAACGTTTTGCAGCTGGAACCAGTTGAATGTTAATTTATTCAATAAAGCTTCTATTTATCTAGGTCCAGAAAACAAAAATTATTCAATAAAAAAACAAAAATAAAACAAATACTGAATTCTGAAAATGAGATAGCAAATGCATATAACTCAAATTCAAAATGCTTACAATACAGTCACATCCTGAAGAATTCCACATCATATTTGATAATAATTTTGTAGAAAAAATGATAAAAAAAGAGAAAAGTTGAGGTTTAGTCAGAAAATTAATAAGTCCAAACACAAAAAACTCATCTTTTGGAAATTTTGTTTATTTTTGGGACTCAAATTGGAAATAGTGGATTTCAGGAGTGAATCCAACAAAATCTATTCAGGGAACTACATCATTGTTTTCAATGTAAGTGCTTTTAAATTTGGACATTTATTTCTGAGAGCAATGTCTCAAAAAGGAGCACACACTTAAATAAAACTTTTTTCCTAGAAATACTTTGCTTTTCTGTTTATAATAGATTTTTTTGCTTTTTTGTATGAGTTTTTCAAATGAAAGTAACTTTGTTGTTGCCAAGAAGCAGTACTAGGAGCTACTCTAAGCTCAGGCTGCTGATCAAGGGAGCACAACCACTATGGTTTCTGTGTACACCCAATTCAAATCAAGCCGTGAGGAAGCCAAGTTGTATGTGTCACTAGGCCCATCTATGGGTGTCTTTTTTGATAGCCAGTATGGTGATCCTTAAGACCAGGCTCAACCCAAGCCTTTGCCACATTCTGGAGACTATACAACTGTGGCCCCTACAACTTTATACAATTATTGCCCAATAATCCAGGCCAAGTAAACCCTGCCCTTTCTAACTTGGGTCCCCTTATTCCTGATGGCCCCCAAAAATCTCAAATCATAACCAATGAAATCTTAAAGGAGATTGTGAGCTCAAGCAGAGTGGAAAAATTTGCCACAATTACCACTTGGCTTCAATTTACCAAGGCAGTAAAAAAGAGGGAGTTCCAGGCCCTTTTGAAGAGAGGTGGTACCAAGCTGGCCAAGAAGCCAAAGAAGCAGGCCAACTCCCAGATCAAGGAGGCACCTATGATACTTTCCCTACTCCATCAGGATTTCTACCTCTGATTAACTGAGGTCCACTGCATACTTGGGCTCAAGGGCACATTCATTGCCTAATGCACTACACAGCTCTGGATGCATGGAATTGTAGTCAGTATTCTGATTCTGACCAATCTTCTGGCTAATGAGTTGAATGATGGCTCTGATTTGCCCTATGACCCTTTAATTGGTGCTACCATCAACTGCTGCATGTCCTCAATTTTGTACAATGTCATATTTATATCATATTATAAATTGTCATTGCAAGTCAATGTTAAGGGCACTTTAAGTAAAAAGAACACCCCCAAGAGCAAAAAAGAAAGAACCAGAGGGTATTGTGATTGGTGTGTTACTAGCAGCTTCTCCAAAAGGGACTGTATTTTACCAGGCTAAAACCAGCTATACCAATGGGTACTGATACAGGAAATTCTTCTCTGACCTGCTAGCCACCTGGAGCTCAGCCAACTCAAAATTCCAAATATTTCTGAGCCACCAAATGGAGTGCGCTGAAGTAGCCTCAGAGAAAATACAAGCAGACAGCCATGTTGTCTCAATTTTCTCTGCTGGGCATGCTGATCTTCACCTGGGTGATGTGTTATTCTTTAACATTGGGGACACCATCTGTGGGAGAACCCAAAACCACTAGCCAGGTGGTTAGTGTAGCCAACAACCACACTGTGCTGTTTCCCAGCTAGAAGGTTTCTGACATGTTCATAAAGATGGCCTTGAATGCTCACAGCAGCAGCCAATCACTGAAGGACCCACAGCTGCCCTTATGATTCCCTGGCGTACAAGCCAATCACTGTCCCCCCTGAGTCTGAATATTATGTCATGCATCATGAGTTCCTTCAAGCTGGTCAAGGCACTCAATTACCACTGGGTCCTCCAGCTGCCCTAGTACCCAGCCAACCAAGCCAATCAAGTCCTCCCCCACAATCCAGCCCACCACTTTTTTGCTGCCCAATTCATTTTGCCAATAAAACTTGCCCCCCAATAATTTTTATTTTTTGATTATATTGTTTATCTTGTATGTATTTTGCCATGAATAACGCCATTCACCATATTTTGATTTTGCCTTTGATGGGTTATTTTGATGAAAAATCTTTCTCTTTTGCTTTTGCCCTCAAAATGAGTCATGTCCAAACTGGGAAATACAATTGTTTGGTTTCCTGATTCTGCGCAACTCACTTGCCCCACTCATGCTTGTGGTGAGTGATCCTACCATCCTGATATTGTTTTTTGGTATCAAAACCACTATATATTACATTTCCTATTCACCAATAAAAATTAAGTTCTATTCAAATTTTTGTCTTTGTGTCTTCCAGTACTTTGGTGCCTCTCTCTAGCCACAACTAGTAGAGATTATTCATCCAGGGCCACAAGATAATTGCATAGCCTTCCCTGCCATCTAACCAAGACTTAGTACAAATCTAATCCTAAGGTTAGGATTCCCTGTTGTGTGTCTGTGCTGTGCCTCAGAACACAACAAAAATGGTGCTCACTACAGGGGCTGTAAGCCCCTTGGTTATCCCTTTTGCATCCACGCTTTCAGATCCTTTGTCTCCTCTTATACAAGAGCCAACTTCACCTGAAATTAACAGTCGTCCTATTGAGGAAGACATTGCTGACCTGCCTATTGTCTATACTTTGCTGAACCTCAGGAATAGTCCCTGCCTAGTGGCCTACCCTTTGGTTACCCCTGACTTAGAACAAGTCATGTTGGTAGCCCTTGGAATAGCCCGTGAAGGAGCCATCCCTTGCCTTCAGCTGCAGTTCAGTTGATTGGAATACTACAAGTATATTGTGGCTCCTCAATTTCCTCAACATCTCCTCTCAGCAACTGGTTCTGCTGAGAATCTACTGTCATCCTTTGTACAACCTGCCTTAGCCCACCATCAAATGGTGTTAGAGCTCCAAGTTCAGGAGATTTCTTTTCTACAAGCAGCTGTTACTCATCACTGGGACCAGTTTGCAGCCTACCAACAGTGGATCCACTCCCTGTTTTCCTTGGTGTCAGACAATCAGCGCAACTCTGTCACCTCCCAGACTTGTTTGGTTACTTCCAGTGAATAAATGCACCAGTCCATTTCTGAATACATCAGGGAGCGTCTACATGGGTTTCACCAGTTAGAAAAACCTTGGCTAACTCAAGTAGATTTCACCCTGAACGCCTACCTAACCAATTTCAAACAACTTGTACAACAGCTCAATGTGTTCAGTACTTATTCCTTCAAGCAACTTCAACAGGTAGCAGACCTTGCCACTAAAGGCCTTTGTGAGCTCAGTGAGGAATTTGATCAAGAAAGGGTTATCACTGCTGCCGCTATTGCCAAGCTCCAGAATCAAGTGAATGAATTATCTATGCCCAAGCCAGATGCTCCGTCATCCCCCCATCTGATGATTTGGTGGACAGAGAGCAGAGACTATGGGATGCCATTTGAGAGCTATGAGCGTCTACCCACAGTCAAGGACGCCCTACTGAGGCCCCTCAGCCTGACCCTTAGGTGCTTGATTTGATGATTCAAGTTGCTGAGCTACAGCAGGAACTTGCTGCCCTACTCAAAATGGTGGCAACTGCTGCTAGTTCAGTTGGAGAAGTTGATGAAGAGGGCTGCTTTCCTGGCTTGTCAGGAGCTCCCTAGAATCCAATGTGCTAGGGAGTGATTGCCCTAGCTAACAAGGTGAACCACTTGAAACAAGACCATGCCAGGCTAGACAGAGACGTACAAGCAATGAGTGAATTGATTGACTCATTAAATGCCATGTTTGCCCCTTGCCTCTCAGTGGAACCTTCTCTTACTTCTTGACTGGCTGAACTCTCTACGGTAGTAACAACCCAATGTCATTGTCTAGATGTTACTGAACAGCAGACTATTCTAGCTAATGATATGGGTGCCCGCACTGTTGAGACCCTGACTACCCTTGAAGAAAGTGTTTAACATCTGTGGGCTAGACAGCCCCCCTCCAAATATGAAGCAGAATTCTCCCCACGCATAAATGTACTTTATAGCAACAATGGTGGTCCAAATCCTGAAGCACATTTTAAGCCTACCTTTAAGAAAGTCTTTGATCCCAAAACCTTGACCATAGCAGCTTTCCTAACCATCTATGAAACTGCCATGAGAAGAGCATCAAATGAGATTAATAAGGAACATATTTTAACTTTTCTACACCCAATCTGCTAAGAGGTGGTGGTGCCTGAGCTGCCCATCATTGAGACTTGGGAAGATATGAAGCAGCTTCTGATTGACAAATTTGGTGATGACCTTATCTTAGAAATGAAGAAGTACGCCCTCATGCACATTGATTTCAAACCTAAGGAGACTCTAGCTGAATTCAGAGACAGATTCTACATGAAAGGACAGCAACTGATAATGAGCAGACAATTGACGGCGCATGAAGCCTAAATGGCTTGCGCTCAAGCCCTCAAGGTTAACCAGCTTCTGTGCCTCCATTTTAAAGCTCAAAAGGCTATGCTTTCCTCAATGAAGAGCATAAAAGCTTTATTGCAGAATATGCACCTTACTCACTCTGGAGCGGTTGTTTGGGAGAATCATGCCACCTCTAATTCTGGTTTGTCATCCTGTGTCCCTCACATCCTTATAATGAACTCACAAAAGCATCCTAGACGTCAAGGTTGCCACAACTGTGGCCAGATAGGTCATCATTCTCAAGTCTGCACCAACCCTTGGGTTGAAAAAGCTGATCCTAAAGAGCAAGTGGGAAAAGAACAGTCAACCTAGAGGCAGAGACACTCTTGGTTGACAATTCTTCCCAGTTGTCTTCAATCCCCCCTCCATATCCAATTCTGAGCCTGCTGATACCGAGGCTCCTCCCATTCTGCTGTTGTTTCACAATATCTCTGACAACTCTGACTTGAATGATTCTGATTTTGATGACCCTGACGCTTACAGGTATTTAGTTCTTGCCGTCCCAGAAACCATTGCAGTTCCCTATAAGCTACGTTCAGGAAAGACTACAATAACTGCTAAGCCTTTGCCTGAGGCAAAAGAAGTTGTCTCTTGCCCATACCTCACTCAAGCAAAGAGGACTCTTGTGCTAGTAGAATCATATAAAGAGGCCGCTGATTTTGCTGACACTGTATTCAAGAATGTGTCAGTTTTGCTTCATCTCCAAACTGTCTATAAGGAGTTTCCAGGCTTGCAGTGCATGGTTGAGAAGTGGAAAAAAGAGCTAGAAGAATCTTAAGACATCCTGGCTGTCCTCCCTCCCTTTGGTTGCACCACCACTTGCGTTGAAATATCCATCCAAAAGGTGAAAAATAAGGCTGTCTTAGACACAGGGTCTCCTATTAATGTTGTCTCCTTGAAGCTTGTCAATAAACTCAAACTTGCCCCTGACCTTAAAAATCATCAGTTGTATGGTACAGCTGGGCTGTCTATGTATCACGCCATAGGGGCATATTCTGCTCTCCCATGCAGTTTGGCAAGCTTCTCTTAGCTGTGCCTGCAGTTGTCTTGGAGAATGAGAGCTACAATCTCTTAGTTAGTACCCAGTTCCTTAGGGAATATAATGGGATCATCAACTTGAAGGATGGGTATCTTTCTATCCTGGGGTATGAAGTCCCTCTGATCTTTGAGGAGCCAGTCAAAGTTCCTGGGAAGTGCCTCAAGATATGTGCTTTAAAATATCCTACTGATGTTTTGACTCTAAAATACCATACCCACTCCTCCAACATGAAGTGTCTGCCTATGGCCTTCCCTGCGTCTGAGGGGATCCCTCTCCAGGATACTTCTGCTGTAAACATCCCCCCTGGCTCTCAAGACATCTTGGGCTCCCAAATATTGTATGAGCTACCTGAGCAAACTTTCCTGTAGTTGTACTCCCCTCCCTTTCTAGGTTGCACCAAACCTTACCTCTGTCCTGGAATCCTAGATGTCTCTCATAAAGAACCTGTTCAATTAATAGTAGCCAACTTATTGGCTCTCCCCATAAACGTATCTAGAGGGCAGGTTGTTGGTTATAGCAAATTACTGAATGCTCCCAATTTTTTTCACTTCACCCCTTTGGTATTTTCCAAGATTTTAACCTACCTGAAGATGAGCCCAAGTCTTATCTTTGTTTACTGCGCAAGACTTCCTGCAGCTATCTGTGACAGCCCACATGTTTGGTGGTTTGCAGGCGGGATAATGTTGGCCAAGCAAAAGTTTGGTTGTTTGTTGCAGGCAGAGGCCTAGTAGGGAATGAATGCTACTAGGGACGGTAAGGCCTAGCTAGTAGGTGTAAAGACTACTAGAGGCAGATTTTGACTCCATCCAGAAGAAGATATTGGCTGTTGTGGGCTAGAATTCTTCACCTAGCAGGGAACTGTGGCTGCAAAAGGGTGAATAATGAGATAGCTAGCAGGGAACTTTATCTGTTTTAGGTGGAGAAGGTTTTGGACCCCTGGCAGGTAACACAGGCTGCCATGAAGGGGAAGAGCTCTGAGGGCTCTATGTACCCTGATACGCTTACAGGAGGTCTGTAAGCAAGCATCCTACCTAACAGGCTGGTAGGGTGTCCTCATTTATGTCCCCATGGGAGCTTTGGTGGGAAACCAAAGCAAGCATTGGAGGGCATGGCTTTGCTCAGAGGTGTCATCAAGGCGGTTTGCTTGGGGAAGCATCTGAGAACTTGGTGTGATCAGGCCTCTGGGAAGTATAGCTGATTACTCTGCAACTGAAAGCCCAAACTTAACCACCTGGGTGAGTAAAAACAGCAACATAGGCTTTGAGGATCTATGGTTGGATGGCCTAAGTGGAATGCCACTTTTAAGGGCCCAGTCAAACGCCAGTTCAATGCAGACTCATGCCTGGGTCTACAGGTTCTGTTAACTGGGACTGAGATAAAGAACCAAGGTGGTTCACGGAATCAGCAGAGAAGACTAGTGAGAGGAACTGTTTGATCACAGATAAGGTTAGTTGAAGGACTTTTGGTTCATATTAAAGTTTGGAACCAAGAGAGTTCCTAGTGAGGATAAGTGAAAGGGCTCAAAGATCATGATGCAGAAGTAGCTGGCCATGATAAAGGAGTAGCCAGGGGACTGATAGGCCGTTTAAAGACTGGAAAAGAGCTTTTCTTTGAAATAAGATGGACTGTTTGCTGGTTAAGCTGAAGAGCTGGAAGATGTGGTTGAAGAGCTGACTGAAGAACTCAAAGATGATGGTGAAGAACTAGTGGTCTGGAGAAATGAGCCAAGATTTTTCTGAATTGATTTGCCAAAGTGGAAAAATGTAGAATGGTTTGCCTTGGTTTATTAGTAAAATCAAGAGGGAATGTGGATAGAAGTGTGGGTAATATATTTATTTATTAAGTTCATAGGATAGATGAAGGTATTTTGCTATGAGAGCTGGATACAAAGTTGTTTTGGTGGGATGTTTTCCTTGGATTTTACTATATTTGTAAATATATGGGGAAAACGTTGAAGAGGTCCAAAAGAACAGTTTAAATAGTATTTTACTATTTAAATGGGTTTAGGTTGAATGCAGGGAAGACTGGTGCTGGAATAATGGACTGGTTAACGCTTTGGTGCGCAAAGAGTTGTCGCTTTGAGCGGTTTGAGCTGTGGAAATTATTTTCCTAGTTGGATCCAGGTGGAACTTCAGGAATGGTCTATTTATGCACTCTGCATTTCTGGTTGAGTTCTGGCAGATTTCCTGATGAAAATGATTGGTTGGAAGCCAAAAGCTTAAAGTATAAGCAAGGAAATAGTGAATTAATACTTTAAGCTTTTGAGAAAGTAAGTATGTAAACTTAAGTTATTATAGGAAAAAGTGAGCGGCAATGGTTTAAGCTTCTGAAGAAAGCCATTTGAAGGCAGAACTGTTGGGAAAGGGACACTATAAGAAGGTGGCTGGCTGGAAAGTTATAGGGTCTTTCTAGGTCTTTAACAGGGTCTTTCCAAGGCCTTTTGAGTTTCTGCCAAGAGGTTTTTGGAAGCCTTTTGATCACCAGCAGAAGTTTGATTGGACTGATACAAGTGGAAAACCAGGCCACTAAAGATATACAGAGATCTAAAGCCCAAGAATAAGGAGCTGGATCCTAAGCGCGGCGCTGGAGTCAAGTTTAAGGTGCAGGGGTCTAAGTTTAAGTAGCAGGAGTCTAAGTCTAAGGAGCAGAAGTCCAAGACTAAGGTGCAGGAGCCCAAGACCAAGTACAAGGAGTCCAAGATATTGTTGGAGGACTCCACGTATTGAATAATCCATATTGTTTCCTTAACCCCCTGGGCCATATACCAGAAGGTTTCTAAGGGGATCTTCCTTCTGAGATAATAAAAGCCAATTTTGACCCCTGTACATATTTCTGAGATACATTTTCCCTTACTAGAGAATTACAATCCCTTCCAGCCAGTCCCTGGCTACAATCCAGGACACACTTTGAAGACTGGTGGACAGGAACCCCACACTATTTTTGGTTCAACAGAAGGAGGTGCTTAATTTGCTAGATCAATTTTCAGATATTTTTGCCAAAGACAGTACTGACTATGGCCTAGCCAAAGGCATCATCAACCAGATTGATACTGGAGATGCCCCCCCTTCCATGATAAATCATATTGCGGCAGTTGCATGGAGGACGCAGGTGTCTAAAGAGCTCAAACAACTGTTAGACACTGGTCTACTGGCCCCTTCTCAAAGTCAATGGGCTTCCCCCTTGCTCATCCTTAAGAAAAAGGATGGGGGTCATCATATTGTGATGGACTATTAACAATTGAACTCTTTAACTAAGAAGGACTCCTGACCCTTGCTGTGTATCAATGATGCTCTCTGTTGTCTTGGAGGCTCTAAGTTCTTCTCTGCAATGGATCTGGCATCTGGGTACTGGCAAGTTGACCTTTTGCCCAAGGATCAACACAAGGCTGCACTCATTACATCTGTAGGTTTTTTTGAGCCTAGATGTATGCCGCAAGGACTCTGCAACACCCTGGTTACCTTCCAACAAGCCATGGACTCCATCCTCTGCGACTTGAAACTGTCATGTGTTCTAGTATACTTAGATGATATAACAGTTTTCAGCGCTACCTTTACCAATCACCTGGCTCATCTCAAAGAAGTGTTCATAAAGATTCCAGAGGCTGGCCTTAAACTGAAACCATCTAAGTGTGCTTTCTTCAAAGAGTGTCTTGAATTCTTGGACCATGAATTAACCCAGACAGGGATTTGCCCAATGACCAAGAAAGTTGAAGCCATTGACAAAATGCTTCCACCCACAAACCTGCAAGAGGTACAAGTCTTTCTGGACATGATGGGCTACTACAGACAGTTTATCCCTGACTTTGCCAATACTAGTAAGCCTCTGGTCCAGCAGTTACTTAATGTCCTTTTTGAATGGACCGCTAGCCAGTAGCAAGTCTTTGAGACCCTCAAACAGAAACTCAAAGAGACTCCCATCCTAGTATATCCTGACTACAATAAAGAGTTCATTCTATACACTGATGCTATCAATCTTGCTATTGGGGCTGTCTTGGCCCAAATAGACAACAAAGGTGTGGACCATCCTGTGGTTTATACTTCCTGTGTCCTAACCAAACATGTGGAGAACTACATTGTTACAGAGAAAGAATGCCTCACAGTGTTGCATACAGTCAAACATTTCCTCCACTACATGTATGGCACCTATTTCACTTTTTTCACTGATCACGCTTCACTTAAGTGGATACAACAGCTTAAGGAGCCAGAAGGACAGCTAGTTAGATGGGTTCTCTGCTTGCAAGGTTAAGACTTCACTGTGCTACATTGTCCCAGGATTCAGCATCAGAACGCAGATGGATTATCCAGAATGCCCATCCTTGCTCTACACCTTGCTGAGGCTGATAGACTGTATGAACTAATTGTATACCCTTCCTTGTGGGAAAGTGAGACAGAAGAAGTCCAATTAGCCCTGTTCAAACTTTTTGAGGATATGCTTATTCAAGACAATCAGCTCTTTAAGAAAGTACTAGACCAGTAACTGCCTTAAGTACAACCTAGTCTTTGCCTTTTGTTGGTGCTCTAAGCTCATAAAGAGACTGGGCATGGGGCATTACCAAGACCATTGAATGGCTCTAGAAAAACTACTTCTGGGGAAACCTTTGCCTACTGATTCCAGACATCATAGCTAGTTGCCACAACTGCCAGCTTCAGAGACCTTGAGCTACCTCTCACAAATTCAAACTGGTTCCCCCTCAACATGCCTTTCACACTGTCAGCATTGACATTGTAGTTCTTCTCCCCCGTTCCTGCTCTGGTTGTTGCTTTATCCTAATTGATGTTGATCACTTCAGCAAGTGGGTAGAAGCTCACTCTACTAAGGACATCACTACTAGGAAAACTGCTGCCTTCCTGTTGCAAGATGTTTTCTACCGCCAAGGCTCCCTCAAGTGTTGCTATTTGATAACAGGACTAACTTCAACACCAAGTTGATAACCTCTGTTGTTGAAGCCTTGGGGACTCACCAGTACTTCTCTGCCCCCTATAATCCTTCTACCAATGGGGTAGTTGAGCATGAAAATTTGACACTGGTTTCTATCATGAGGAAACTCACTTACTCTGATGCTGCAAACTGGGATCTATACTTACCTGCTGCTCTCTTTGCTTATTGCCTTAGCAAACATTGTGTCACCAGGTATTTTCCCTTTGCTATGCTGTATGGGCGTGAGGCTACCACTCTGTTGCTCTTGGGCCCCCTACTCTCCTCTAATAAGGGATGAATCCTGACACCCATATCAAAGATCTAGTCAACCACATAATTGACATACAAGCCACAGTGTATACTTCTGTGTATAAGACCAAGATGCTTGAGCTCTCTCCTGACAATGCAGGACACTCTTCCTTGCCTGAGTTTAACATTGGGGACCACATTCTCTACTATCAGCATAGAGTAGGAGGACGCGCTTACAAGCTAGATACATTATGGGTTGGCCCTCTAGAAGTGACCTTAAAGCAAGGATCAGAGTAAACTGTGAAACTCCTCTCTAGTGGTCATCTGTTTACCTGAGTACATGCCAAGTTCCTCTGCAAGTACTACCCCCTAAGGCCAATCTAGAGGGGGGCAATGTTGTGAATGCTGCCATTCACCATATTTTGATTTTGCCTTTGATGGGTTATTTTGAAGACAAATCTCTCTCTTTTGCTTTTGCCCTCAAAATGAGTCATGTCCTAACTAGGAAATACAATTGTTTGGTTTCCTGACTCTGCGCAACTCTCTTGCCCCACTCATGCTTGTGGCAAGTGATCCTATCATCCTGATACTGTTTTGTGGTATCAAAACCACTATATATTACATTTCTTATTCACCAATAAAAATTAAGTTCTATTCACATTTTTGTCTTTGTGTCTTCCAGTACTTTGGCGTCTCTATCTAGCCACAACTAGTAGAGATTTTTCATCTGGGCCACAAGGGAATCTTATAGCTTTACCTGCCATCCAACCAAGACTTAGTACAAATCCAATTCTAAGATTAGGATTCCCTGTTGTGGGTCTGTGCTGCGCCTCAGAACACAACATATTTTTTATTGTGTAATATGTATTTTACATTTAACTACAGTGATGATTGATTTTTATCATGCCACAAGTAAAATTTGGCTGCTTGAATATGTATAAATTCTATTGTTTTCTATTATAACTTTAATATTTTTGAAGCGCTACTATAAAATGAATTTAAAACTACAAGTGCTACAGACCAGCCAATTGGAATAGCATACATTAGTCCTGTCTTTGTTCTTGGCTCAGACCAGACACGCCTCAGTTATTGCAACCAGTTTAACATATTAGAATAATCCTGTTTAAAATAGGACATTTCTTTGTTTGCAAATTGACAAACCAACTTGTGGTCAATCTAGAACTCAACCACTGGGTTCTCTGGTGCTAGATCAACAACAATTCAGTATGCCCATTTGCAAACAAAGACATGTCCTGTTTTCAACAGGCTTATTTCATTAAGTTAAACTGGGTGCAATAACTGAGGTTTGTATAGCTGAACCAAGCACAAAGACAGCACAAAATTTACATCCAATCCAATTGGCTGTCTGTAGCACTTGTAGTTTTTAGATTTATTTTATTGTAGCTGTCAGGATATCAGGAGTACTGCAATGCTTCTGAAGGTGAGGGAGGAGTAGAGGAAGGTACCAACATGGCCCACCAGATGATAGGACCTAACTTTTCCAGGTAGGAAAAGGCCTTCCCAGCCATAGCCCAAGATCCAACCACAGGCAAAGCAGAATCAATCAATCCTGTGAGTGCCAGGTATAGCACTCCCGGGAATTGACTACTCTGGCCAGTGCCATTGGACGTGGGTGGGGTTGAGATGGTCAATTTGGGCATTGGGGGTAGTTATATTGGGATCAAGTAGGCAGCAGGGTTGTTGTATTTCCCACTGAAGATCATTTTGTATATAGTGATTTCTCTGCTGTAACAGACAATTTGGTATGGATCCTTGGGAGCGTCTGGGAGGGTGTACCACTGCAAGTCTTCCAAGGTCCAGGGTTTGTGATTAAGGTTGTGGGGATACTCAGTGAAGTGCACAGGGCCAAATGGAGCTTCAGGTGGGCAATAGTAGTCAAAGGCTTTGTTTTATTCAGCTGTTGCTTGTCTATCAATTCTTGAGGATGGGTGCTGGTGCCTTGGTGATTACAGATAAAAGAGTATCAAAAATATTTAAGGAATCAGATGAGTGAACAAAAGATTCATAACAACTTCATTTGGTAAGGATGATGATACAGAACTTTTCAGGTGCTTCTGACTTATATACTTACTCACATGCAAGTGCTTCTGGCAATTTTCTGGTGCTATCTGTGTGGAAAGGCTTGGCATCTCAGGTTCTGCTGTTTTATTTTCTGCTATAAGATCATTTTTTGGGTCTTCAGGAACAGTTGTTTAGCTTGTTGGTGGCCTATATTGGCCTGGCTGGTTATTGGTTCTAACAGGTTTGGCTGAAGAAGTCATGGGGTTTTCCCCAATTTTTTCACCATTTTGGGACTGGTTTGACAGGCATTTCTGAGGTAGAAGAACTTGATTAAAAAGGGGTTACCAATTGGGAACCCCAAATTACTAAATGGAGGGTGGTTTTTAACTGGGAGCACTGGGCAGCTAAAATTAGCCTTCCCAGGCCCATCTAAATCCACCAAGCCTTGGGCATAGCTTTTGAAGCCCAGAACAGGGCCTGCAGCAGTGGCCAGGGCAGGAATGGTTCCTGCACCTGGATTTTTGCTTTTCAAAGTGAATCCAGGTGCAGGCAAATTCCTGCCACCCACTTGCCCCACCTGGTGGTGCAACACAGGCTTGATTCCTGCCTGGGGTATCAAATTTGTTACTTCTGTAACAGTAGTGCTTCAAAAATATTAAATTTATAATAGAAAACAGTATAATTAATAAAAATAATCCATCACACCTCATATTTATTTGAACTGTATGATCTACATATAAACCCTGAGTGTGATTATTTTTTAATAAATTTGTACTCCACACATAATAAGCATACCAAGTTAAGAACAAATTATATTTTACTCAGATAAAACATGTACATGAATAAAACATGTTGTTCATGATACTAATAATGGGTTGGTTTATGCACTCTGAAATATATGATCTACATATAACCCATTAAAGTGGAAATCTTTTAAATAAATGTGTACTTTGAGTCAAAATCAGCATACTGATTTGAGAGCAAATAATATAATACTTGGACAAGACATGTACATGATCAAAATATTTTGTTCATGATACTAAAAATGGGTTGTTATATACAAAAATATACATACTATCAATCTCAAATGAATAGTATTACTTAAAGCTAATAAAAATTTATAGTTAAAATCAGATATATTTATTAAATCTCTATTAGATACAATAGAATAGATATAGTTTATTGGGTATTATTATTGATATAAAAAGGGCTGGGGTAAGTACAAGGAAAATATGGCAGAATTTGAGGCAATGATAAAGGAATTGAATGTGGTGGTGGCCAAAATCAAGGAGGTCAATCAAAAGGTGAAGGACATACTCAGGGAGGTGGTGTTAGAAGGTGAAAAACTGAAAAATCTTACTGTGAAGGCCCTGAAGAAGAAGATACCCAATACTACCAACAAACTTGCAACCAGGATTCTTAATGTACAGAAAGATGTTCTTGTTGACCTTCAGCTCAAGCCACAATGGTTCACAACCAAGGAGGCGTGGTCAAAGGACCC
Organism: Entomophthora muscae; assembly: GCA_014839935.2. Classification (NCBI taxonomy): domain Eukaryota; kingdom Fungi; phylum Entomophthoromycota; class Entomophthoromycetes; order Entomophthorales; family Entomophthoraceae; genus Entomophthora; species Entomophthora muscae. The sequence goes on along the minus strand of QTSX02001452.1, from coordinate 298,340 downwards.
AGAGATGTTTGAGCAACTAAAAAATAAATAAAGAACAGAAACCAACAGAAGACCAGCAACCATCAAGTGACAAGTCCTGTGAAGCAGTCCCTGTCAAGAAGGCAACAGTTAAAGATAAAGAAGAAGGTAAAAATAAAACATTAAATTAAAGAAAAATGTTATATCAACTTTCATTTATTTATAGAAGAGAACAAAGGAGTAGTCTGCCAATAATTAAAGCCCTATGTATCCCAAACTTTTTACAGCAACTACACCCCCCCCCCACATAAGGCATCAGCTGGTCCAATGCCAGCCATCAGCTCCAAAAAAATAAAAAATAGAAAAGTTACTCTATGAAGTCAGAACAACTTACAAAGCTCCAACCAACACCGGATGACACCAAATGACATGTTGCCGCTTTGGCCACAGCCCCTAAGATCTATCTCAACCAGTATTTTCTGCCCCTAAAATCTGCAAGCTATTTGTACTCCTTGTCTGGGACTTCATCAACATCATTTGATATCAAAACTTACCCAAAATGGAGAGAGGACAAGGAGAAGTCTAATTTTGTTTCCCACCCAAATACAAAATATTACACATCCTAAAATTATTTAAAGAAAAAGTAACCTTCCTTACCTATAGTTTGTCTGTTGTCCTGCCTGCTGTTGTGGGCGTCCTTAGAGACTTTGGGGCCTCCTGGTGCTCTGACTAGACTATAATACTGCCAATCATGGAAAAAACCTTCACTACCATGTCCCTTAAAAATATAATAAGTACCATATACAATAAATTTTGTGAGTTCTCAGCCCTGCTTGTGGGGAAGAGATTTCACTTAATTGTTTACCTAGGTCTTGTTTTAATCATGGAGATTAAAGCAGAAGCACATGTACCATCTGATGTAATAATAAAGCTGGATGAAATTTGCCATTTACTAGATGAAAAAATTGCTCCTGAATACAGCTCAATAGAGCATGTTATTCAGGATGCAGTTATTCTTCTATGCCACATATGAGATGGCAGCTTTGCCAGAAAAATCCTTATGGCCAAGTGTATCACAGTGCTCTTGAACTCAAGTTGCTCTAATTAATATAGTACAGGAGCAATGTCAACATACAAATTTGGCAATAGAAATTGCTGGTTTATTTCAAAAACAAGTCCTGGGATTCTGCTGCTCACACCCCCAATAAAGCTCTAAACCCAAATTAATTTTTGTAAATTTTTTTTTATATATAATTTCTTTAAAAGCTACTCCAATCAAACCATTCATATTCAACAAATAAATTCATAATGAAAAATAAATATTTCTGTGTGTTCATTCATTCATTCTTCTTTGCTTTGTTAATTTTTAGTATAAATAGCAGTATACAACTTTTAATATACAAAGAACGTCAAAAATCAACCTAAATAAAATCATAATAAAAAAATAAAAATATTTTTTGGGTGTTATTCATTCATTCATTCAATTGGCTTTACTTTGGTAATTTTTATTATACCTGACATTATACACACAGAATCACAGAAATAATGTCAATAAAATTTTAGCCATGGTCTCAGCTGGCAAGGTAAGGACACCAGCCTGCAGCAGATTGGACAAATTATCTGGCCCAGATGGCATCCTCTTCTTGAAAAATTGCTCAATCCACTCAAAGACCTCCTTGATTAAATTGAGGAATGGAGAATAGACGGGGAGGAATAATAGGTGTAAAGGTGTTGTAGTCAATTGCTGAGAGCCAATTTTGTGAGAGAGGGGGGCTAAACTAACTAAGTTTGGCCCCCATTCCAGGGGAAGAACCCACCAGGACACCATCCAGTGTAGGACTGGGATGGCCGCTCAAAGAGGCGTCCACAGGGAGGATACAGCAGACAGCCGGGGAAAGTAGAAGTCCAAACCCATCAGAATCATCCCACCAAGTAACCAGGGAGAACACTTGGGAGTGGACTCTTGGGTACCCAAGCCTTCTTCTGGAACCAGGCCAATTGGATCCTCAGAGGGGAGGGGCATAGGGCAGGCCAAACCTGGGGGGGGTAGCAGGGGCTGTTTCAACGGCAGGAAACTCAAGGTCATTGCAAGTAAGACTCCTCACAATGTTCTCACTGATAGCAAGAATGTCCTGAGCTCGTCCAGAAATGTCCTCAAACATGTTCATAAATTGGGTGAGTTTGCTCCCTACACAGTGAAATGAATAGGATATATGGCCCCAAAGATCTGGGGAGGCAGACCATATTATTATCAAGGCTGGTGCCAAGGTGAAAACCACAAACTTGAGTAAAGAACTAACATTTTAAGAGAAAAGAAGGGAAATACAACAAAGACCCAGATGGTTTCTATTAATATTTTCCTCAAAACTCCAACAGAAGACTCTGCAACAAGAAGAAAAGTTCCAAAACACAGAGAAAAAGTTGGGAACGGCAACCACGGGCAAAAGAGTTGGAAAGTGTAACAAAAAGCTTTATTAAATGTATATGAAGGACTAAAGTGAGCAAGAACAAAATCAAGCTTAAAATATGTAATTATATTGTGATTACTACTAAATTTTAAAATCAAGTCAATTTATTTAAAGCAATAGGGTAAGCTTTAACCTGGGCGTCAACAACATATATAGAACCTTCAGGAATAGGCTGGGGGACCCAAAAGCAAGGGGATGAGGTAAGGAAGGACAGAGCTTCTACTAACACTTTAGGGAATTTAAAAAAAGGACCAAACAAAGGCCCCGAAATCAACCAGAAGGTTAAGGTTTTGAAGTACAAACTTTATTTGTAAGAATGAGCAAGCAGGGGACCAAAAGTCCCTTGTCTTGCTCTAAGGGTGGTAAACAAATTCAAAGGTCACCTGACCCAGAGGCGCAAAATTGATTGGCTGCAGGAGAAATTTTGCCAGGCAAATCCAGCAAGCTGGAGGATTTTGCACCAATTTCCGACCCCAACTCTGATTGGCTGGGATCAAATGAATGGGGCAGGTCACCATTCAATCCAGTTAATTTGGAGTTTAATGATTTGGCAGTAGCGCGACCTGATTGCTTAGACCTAATTAAGTTTAAATGTGGTCAAGCCCAAGCCAAAAAATAGTCCAAATTAATCAGGGATTCCTCCCAAGTAGGAACAGAGTTCCCAACATCAACATTGCCACCTGAGAGGGGTATGCCAACAAAAATCTCTTGTCACTGTGTGGGCTAAATCTTGAAGGGAGTTTAGGGGCTTGGCTGGCTTCTGAGGAGATTTCTTGGTGCAACATGGGAAGATTGTCCTATTCAAGGCCAAAGGGGGGAGTAACTTTACAGATTTCTAGCCAGGCTTAATCATTGGAAACTCTTTAGAGCTTCATCCACCTTTTGGAGCCCAACATTATCCAAAGAAAATACTATTGAAACCCAAACTAATGACTTGGAGGTTCTCCCAAACCAACCAAAGTAATCCAAGAAATGTCCCACTATTGTGGAAACCCTTGATCATTTGATAGAGCTCAATAACAAGAAGACCAAGAAGGACTATCATAAAGTACGCAACAAAATACATAGCTGCACACCTGGGCACACCATCATTTTTACCTTTAAGCACATAGCCATATTCATTGCGCATAGACAGCGCAAAAGACAATTTTTCAATATAGTAGAGCTTTACTGTCCCTTTCTCCTTTAGCAGAGTGAATGTCTTGACTTATTTTTGAAAGTACTCAATGTTGATTGGGCTGTTCCCAGTGTACAGAGAAACCCCAAGTTTTTTCCATGAGAATCTTAAATTCTTTACAGTGCAATATCAGGTAGAAACCAAAGCTTCAATTCTAAAAGTGGACTCAACCAATGACTGAATGTTTTCCAGTTTAATATGATAATTTCTATTGATTCACTGGCAAATGGCCCACTTGTGTTCCTTAACTAATAGTATTGGTTTGTGCTTGGATTTTTCCAAAAGAGATCAATATCAGTTTTCAAGAACTTAGAATGTAGCCTTTGTGTCATGAATGACATTTCAATACTTGTATTTAAAACCCAAAAGTTGAACCCCAGTCCTCTGAAGGCAGATTGGTCCCCCAGGACAGCCCAGGACCCCCAACTTGTTAAGTCACAGACTCAAATTGTTAAGTTATCCTGCAACTGGCCAGCTTAATAATGAGAATTCCTTGAATGGTTGCCAGATTGCCGCCAAACTGGTGCCACTGGAGGCCCATACCTACGCAGAAATTATGACCTGCCTAAAGGAGGTTGGGAAAAGACCTACTACTAGCCCTGCTAACAAGTACCAGCTGCTTCCAGTATCCAGTCCAGAAAGAGTATTGCAATTGGCTAGATCAAGTGACATAGTGAACAACAGCGGCAAAACAAAGCATTGCCACTTCTGCCCTCCAGAGCCAGCCCAACCAAAACCCGCCAAATCAGTGCTACTGAGGGCCCAGACCTACGCAGAAGTTGTGGCTTGGACAAGACCCACTACTAGCCCTGCCAATAAGCACCAACTGCTGCCAGTTCCCAGTACAGAAAGGGGAATGCAATTAGCCTGCTCAGGTGACATGGTGAACCACAGCCGCAAAATTAAGCATTGTCACTCCTGTTTGCCAGAACGTACCCAACCAGGACCTGCTGCTCTCAAGAACCTAAGCCAAAATCTATTTCCTGCCAGAAAATTGTCCACAGACCTGAAGTCTGCAAAAATCAAAGCAAAATCACATGGTATAAGAACCCTGGTGGTATGGGGATAACCTATTGTCATTTTCAATAATAAAGATTTTTGAATAGATGATTTGAGCAAATCCTACCTTATCTAGTCTTATTGATCTTCCATCTGGACTCCAGCCAAGTAGACAAACAGGCATCTGCCCCCTCTAAAGACCAACCTGCCAACCTGCCTCAGGCACTATGCCGTCCCCCTGGAGCCCCCTTGGACCTGTTCATCTTACTAAATACCTGCCCAACCCAGCCTACTTAAAGTTCATCTAGAAAACCATCTTCATTGCCAATCCCTTGGCAGGGACTAGAGAAACTGAATACATAGGACATAAAGGAAAGAGGATCAAATACCGCCCTTATTGTTCAAAGACAAGTACAATTACCTGCCTGCATACTTTGTTCCCATAACTCCTCCCTTAACCACAAGACCAGACCACCCAATGGAACCTACTGCTGCAGCAGAGACCATCTCTACCCAACTTTTTGGATTACTCTATATCACTTTGACAGGATTCTTGGATTCCATGGTCCCTAACTCTGAACCCTGGTCCTTACTTGGGTAATCTGTATCTTACATTATCAAGTTAGCACCCATTCTATAGTGGGCTTTACCCGCTGGCTTGGCCACACCCCATCCTAAACTGCCCAATGTCTCTACCTATGCCTTGCTTCCTGACACTATGGGTGGATTTTTGCCACAATACCAACAATTGCCATGGTCTTTTTGTAGTCTTGTGTCTCCTTGACAAGCCTGATAAAGATATCAGAGGTGGCGTTAGAGATGACATGGTACTTTGGCTTTTTGCCATTGGGAAGAAACTCCACAGGATCAGCCACAACACAGACCATAGGCACTTTGCTATAGAACATAACAATCTATTTTAGCATCTGCTGCCCATCTGTGGTCTGGAAATACTGTGGCTCCTTTTTTCATTTTAATCTTTATTATCACTCATGTAAATCTTGTACATGGTGTCAAGGGCAGGCTTTGCCTTCCCCATAATAGTAGCCAGAACACCATCACAGAGGTATACAGGGCTGTATACCAATCACACCCTATCAGTGATTACAGCATTTACCAATTTACTGGTGATGAACTTTGTGTATTTTCTGATCAACTTTAGGACCTTGGTATTTATGCTCCATGCTGTAAACTTGTGCTCCTTGAGCTGGTTGTGTCAGTGCAAACTCACTGTGATTTTCTCTGCTTCTGTCTCCTTCCTGAGTTGGCACTTGTGTTGCACTAACTCAATTTTTTGACCCACAAGGGTGTACCTGTCCGTGGCATACTCCTCTGTCTCCTTGGCTCTGTTGCAATGTGTCCATTTTGGTATAAAAATAAAATCAGTCTATCTAAATAATTTATTTATTATGATTTTTGTCTGTCCATATATAGCAGCATAAAATCTTGTAGTTGCTACTGTTTATTTCAAAATAGTTTTTTATATTTATATATGAATTATTTTTTTGCTGTAAATGTGCAATATCAATTGTATGCTTTGAAAAATTTAATTTTATAATTTAAATCCCAAAACAGATACTCAGAACATTTATTTCCTTTTTATATTCTAGATTATATTCTTAATTAGGACTAGCTGATAACAGTATTATAGATTTGCCACTTTATTTTGATATTTGATATTTTGTTGTTTGTTTCAGTTGCTAAGGGATTTGTTGTTGAATTGAATTCTTAGCTTTTGTGACTGAGTTCCATGTGTTCATAAAAACATAGTAAACATAGTAGATTTGTTCTGTGATTTAAAACTTGTGTGCTCAGGTGTTTGGTATATTTATTGTTGAATCATTATACATTTAGTCTCAGTTTGCATAAGTTGTTGTGTGACTGGACATTTTTGCTAAAAAGTGCACATTTTCCATAAAATTATCTTCTATTTAGATCTAACAAGTTTAAATTTATTTTGTGACTGAACCTATGCTTTATAAACTGAATAATATTTTTTTATATCAACAGGTTTTAAATTACTGTATAATTTTTGGCTTATAAAGTTAAATTCCAGAAAATCAATTTTACATATTGATCTTTGATATTTTTGATTTTTACACCATGTACTGTAAAATAAGAACTCAACATACAAATTCAGAATTGTTAAATCCTTGGTCCAAATTTCAAATGACATTTGTGGGATGATCTTTTTTAATTAAACTGAATTCTTTTTTATTTAAATTTTAAAAATGCAAGAACTCATAGACATTTTCAAATTTCAAGTTGAAATGCATATTCCAAGTGGACAAAATGAATTAACTGGAATCAGATTTGAAGTGTTCAAATCCATCTACCATTTTTATTAAATTTACTATATTTTTTGTAATTGTGGGATTGTCAAATCCAAGAAAAAAATTTCAAATCACAGATGAATGTTGCTATAAACTCAAATAATAATTGCAGGAACTGAAATCCAAATTTAATGTACAGTAAGCACAATAGGAAACACTAACCCAAATTGAGAAGCTCCACTATGACTGAAATCAAATGAAAAATTCAATCTTGATAGCCATTTTTAGACATAAAAATTAGTAAAACTTCAAATTAAACAAAACTGGAAAGGGTACAATATTATACATGTCAAGAATCTAGATATACAAGTATTCTGGCTACTGCTAGCCCACTTAACATCCAGTCATTGCCTGGTTTGGTGCCTTTCCAATATACAGTTTGACATGCTGGAAATAGCAACAGGCCAATATCACATGACTGTCCAATTATCCAGCAACTTGAACCCATCCTGCACATGACCAACCCCCAGGTTTGATCTAACTAAAATCCCCTCCACAGCTAAAGCTATATAAGCCTAAAGTATTATCCAATAAAATATACTTCTTTTCTTCTTAATTTCACATTCAAAGCTTTCCCAAAGGCACTCCTTATCACTGGTAGCAGCTACAGTTTTTTGACCACACAAATGAAAGAGAAAATGACTGAACAGAACCTGCCCACCTTTGCTCACATACTAAACCAGGCCACATCCCAGGATACCTGGAAAATGTACTTCTGCGCCCACAACATTGATGAAGATATTCCTAGTGGATGCACCGTATTCAAAGGACTGGTCATGCCCAAAGCATGCACCAGGATAATTCAATACAGTCACTCTCTCATCCACAAACAAACAAAAAACTGCCTATAACAGGCAAAGTCACCAACACCAAGTACATTGGTATCAACAAATTCTTTGTTAAAAACAAAGAAAAAATCATTGATCAGCTAGATCACTCAGCTGCCAAGCTCTGCGCCAGCTGCATCCCCCATAAAAAAATGGGTCCAGGAAGCCAGCAAGCGCCTGTACAAGGCTGCAGCTAACTGGTTCACCACCTGGGTTGGCTCAAAAACCAACAGCCAGCTTGACAACTGGGAAGAGTTCAAAGCCAACATAACCCACAATTTCTGTGTCACTGAATCCCTCCAAGTCATTGCAATACAGCTCAGAAATCTTCCACAGAAGACCACTATCACAGCTTATGCCAATGAATTTGAGGAGATACACTGTAAGATCCAAAATCCAGCACAATCTGACAACTTACACACCAGAGCATCATTCATCAATAGAATGAAACCCTCTGTTGCTGCCCTCATCCACCCAGAGGCCAACACCTCCATGCCTGTGCTCATTTCAGAAGCCAAGCACACAGAAAAACGCGCAAACATGGAATATGCTGCACACAATGGCAACTGTGCCTCAAACAGCAATGGCAGAGACAACTCTAATGGCAACAAGCGCCAAAAAACCAATAGTAGCAACAGAAACTCAAATTTTAACAATGTCAATTTTAGCCAAAGCACAAACTGCTCCTTTCCCAAGAAAGATGACACCACTGAAGTTAACAATGCTGAAACAGCAACCCTCTATGAATCTGATCCCACATTCTCTGACCTCAAAAGGCTCAAAACAGAGAAGCAGGGAAAAGAGGAGGGGGAACAGGTTATAGTGCCCCTGTCTCCCCCTAACACGACAAGAAATTGTACCAAGGCACAAACTTTGCTGCTCACATCTCACATGTCCCGCAATATTCTATCTTCATGAATGTAAAAATTAAAGATTGCTCACAACTTCTTGTCAATCCATGCACTTATAAATCTCATACACATAAAAATTTGTTCTCTCTGGTGCACAACACACCATGGTTAGCAAACCATTTTTAACCAAATACAAGATACCAGTTGTCAAATCCAACTTCAAATACGCCAGAGTGGTAGATAAATCAAACATTCTACTTGAAGGCAAAACAACTCCCTTCAGAATTGACCTCCAAGGCATCCCTACGTTCATCAAAGGACTTGTCATGAACAACATAAACTACAACATTGTAGCAGGCATGTACTGGTTCACCTGAATGAACCCCAGTGTATGTTGAAAAAAAAAACCATGGCCATCAAACACAACGGAGTCAATTTCAATATCCTCAAAGAACCTAACAGTCTCATCTTAAGAGACACCGTATTTGTCCAGGTCATAAACCAAGAAAACTCAGAACGTCTAACCAAAGACAGTACCCTTCACATAATGAGATACACCAAATTCAGTAACATATAAACAACCAAAATTCAATGCCCAGAACTTGCAGCACTCTTAAACAAATACACTCATGTATTTTAGGAAGAGCTCACAGAGCTACCCCCTGAATGGGAGGTCAAACATGGCATCAAACTATACAAATCCATGCCTAAACCAACATCCCTCTACAGACTCTCTCCCATGGAGACCCAAGCACTCAAGACCCATATTAGGGAAAATCTAGTCAAAAGATTCATTTGCCTGTCTGAATCCCTGTGGGGGGCAGCGGTTTTCTTCATAAAGAAAAATGAAGGATCTCTTTGCCTAATTACTGACTACAGAGTACTAAATGTATTTATAGTAAAAAATAAATAACCCCTTCCACTAATAGAAGATCTATTTGCAAGGCTCTCTGGAGCAATTTTTTTTTCAAAGATTGACCTCACATCTGGTTATAACCAAGTCAAAGTAAAAGAGAAAGACATACCAAAGACTGTATTCTGTACAAAATTTGGATCATTTGAATGTTAAGTGATGAACTTCAGGATGACAAATGCCCCTGAAACATTTGCCACCATGATAAACCAGGCGCTAAATGGCCTCTCAAATACATTGTGCTACCTTGAAGACATCACTGTATTCTCAAAAACAAAAGAGAAATATCTCATGGATGTCCGCAAGACACTTGATTAACTTGCAAAGCACAAACTTTACGCTAAGCCTAGTAAGTGCCAATTTATTGAAAAGGAACTCTTGTTCTTGGGCCACATTGTCTCCAACAGTGGCATCAAAGAAGACCCAGATAAAATAAAAACCATAAATAACATCAACATCCCACCTCTGTTAAACAAGTAAGATGCTTTCTCAGAATGGTAGCTTACCTAAGGAAATATATCAAAGACTGCAGAAATCTCACTGCACCAATCAATGACCTAACCAAAGGTAATACCAAAAAGAAATTCATCTGGACACCAGAATTCAATAAGATTCTCCAACTATTGAACCAAGCTTTGATCAAAGCACCAATCTTTCAATACCCTAATAACAACGGGTGCTACAAGCTTGGGTCAAATGCTAGTGACACCACCATTGGCGTAGTCCTACGCATCTTCCAGCCAGGGCAGCAAGACTTCCTGCCAGTATGTTACAAAAGCAGAAAACTAACCAACACTGAGGAGAGGTACCCAATACACAACAAAGAATTGCTAACAATATACCACACATGCAATAAATGGAGATGTTATCTAGAAGGACATTTGAACGTCCAAGTGCTAACTGACCATAAATTGCTTAATCTATTTAAAAACTCAGAACGCACTCACATGGCGCCAAGCCAAATGGATGTCCTTGCTGGAGCAGCTTAGCCTGGACATCCAATACAAAAAGGGGGCAGAGCTGGTCACAGCTGATGCTCTCTCTAGGCTATATCATCCAAGAGGAGATCACCCTGACCACCTGGACCCTGACTGGTCCAACCTATACAACACTGAGTACAATAAAAAAGGAAAAGATTGCTCCAAACACCAACTAACCCATGATACACTAGTAATTAATGAAAAAAGTTTCCATGTATCAAATGGCACTGTATGCCAAATCATTAAAGACAAACACGTTCCCTACATCCCACTTGCACAAAGAGTCAACACCATCCTAAGACACCACTGTCTACTAGGACACACAAAGGATAAAAATCTATACCTCACATTAAAAGAGATAGTATGTTGGCCCAATCTGAAAAAAGACATAATTGATGTTCTGAAAAAATGCACTGTATGTGAAAAATACGCCAGCACCAAAGCTCCTCAGCCAACAGTTAACCCAGTACCTGACCCTGAACCATTCAAGGTTTGGGGACTGGACATAGTGGGACCCTTCCCAAAAACTAAGACTAAGCAATGTTTCCTAATTGTAGCCATTGACTTTGCCACAGACTGTCCTATCTGCTGTGCAACAAATGACCACAAAGCAGAAACAATAAACCAATTCATTAACAAAGCAATCATAGATGACTACAATACTCCATACTACATCATAACTGATGGAGCAACAGATTTATCAGGTCACATGGTAAACAACAATCTAAAAGCAAAGAACATCAAACATTCCACAAACTCACTCTACAGGACGCAGACCAACAGCAGAGTTGAACGCCTAAATGGTAGCCTTATCAGGATACTAGAGAAAATAATGGATGGCAAAGCCAAAGACACATGGCCACTATACGTGAAACATGCATTATTAGTATCCCAGGTCTGCACCAATCAAGTGACAGAATACTCAATTTTTGAACTAACATTAGGGTACAAACCAGAGATAGTTACCCACAACAAACAACCATATGTAAAGATCCTCTGGGAAAACTTCCCACAGTGGAAAAAGCCCCACACTACAACACATACACCTCAAAGCTAAAATAGTAGAAACAAAAAGGGTCAAAACACAAAAAGTAACCTCTACAGAGGAACCACTCCCCATCACTCCCCTGTATGGGTCCTGGATGAGAACAGAAATAAGCTAGATTCAGTAAAAAGAGGACCAGGAAGATTCATCAGATACCAACTCTCAACTTTGGAAAGAGGAGATTTGGTCAGTTTGCTAATAGGGAAGAGAGTATCAATTCCTTGTATGAGGACTAAGGATGTCAATACACAAGCTTTAACTTCAATATACCTTTAGCTTAACTAGATAGATCAAAACACAGTCTTCATATCTTAAACACAGATAAAATCTTAAGAAAGGGTATCTTGAAGAGAGCAAGAGTTGAATCTCATTTGTTATTAAAAAATATTCTTTTATTAGGATTGTTTTTGCATGGGTAATTGACCCAAGAATCCTAGACCCAGACCGGCCTAAGTTTTGGAATTTCTCTAAATAGCGTTTCCCAAAAGGCATCTTGCCCAATGCTCCATTGGGAAGTTGTTGTTATTGCATCCTTTCCGCTCCTGTTCTTATCCTAAGGCAAGCCTGATGCCAGCTGTAATTCCAAGCTGCTATTGTGGCTTTCTTCCTGAAAACCAGTCCATCCATCCCATGTCCTATGGATAGGATCTACTCCATCACAGATTATAATAAAATAACATATGAAAAATATATAAAGGGGTTTTTGGGGTTTAACCCCAGCCAATGTAGGCAGAATTGGGTTAAACCATAGACTAACCAATATTGTGGTTATGATAATTGGTATGAGCACCTGAAAGTGCATTGGCTGCCAGGTTTCAGCTCCTATGGTGCAATTGGGTATTTTAGGGTTGCACCGCCGCACTGCTGGATTGATCAAAGGTGGGTAATTGATTTGTGTTGGATTGGGGGTGGATTGGTCTATTGATTTTGGGTCAGGAAAGACAATTCTTAATTCTTGAAACAGTTTGGCCTTAGTGTCACCAAATATTGCTGGGGCATCAGCGTCTGAGCCAAACATCAATTTATTCTGAGTATCTTCAAGATTATAATCAATAATATTGATGGCTAAATTGTCAAGCCAAAAACCAGCTATTTCACAACAACCAGACAGGAACACATATCTGGTTAAGTTCCAGGGCGCCAAAGAGCCCATCACCAAGAAGTACCACAGATCCTGCCTCCGCCTTAGCAAAGGAGAACACTCAACCTGATTGGTACCAACTAGCAAACAACTCCAGGAACATCAGGCGGCCGCTGTCAAGACAAAGCCCCCTCCTGATGTACCAGAGTAACCCCTTAAGGGAGGGGTGTGTTGATGATCTGGATGTACAAGTACTCTGACTACTGTCAGCCCACTTAACATCCAGTCATTGCCTTATTTGGTGCCTTTCTAATATATAGTTTGACATGCTGGAAATGGCAATAAACCAATATGACATGACTGTCCAAGTATCCAGCAACTTGAACCCATCCTGCACATGATCAACCCTTATGTTTGATCTAACTAAAATATCCATCACAGCTAAAGCTATATAAGCCTAAAGTATTATCTAATGAGATATACTTCTTCTCTTCTTAATTCCATATTTGAAGCTTCCCCAAAGGCGCTCCTTATCATACACTTCAAATCATGGATATAGAAATTCTGTTACTATTCAAGGCTAATTAAAGAGAAAATAACTACTCACAAATAAACCAATAAATCCACGTAAATACATATATAATCTAATATATACTTTTATTTTATTTTTATGGACCATCAATCACATTCTCAACCAGCTCCTGCATCAGCCTGCAGGGCAGCCTGTTTACAAGGGCGTCCCAGAGGGCCAAAGAACAGACCCAGAACCCAACTTGAGGGGATTCATGCCAACACACAGGCCTCCCAAGGTGTCATTGCCAGTTAACCATCTCCTGCGTCCCAAGCCCAATCAAAAAGCCTGAATCCAAGACAGAATCTGCTCTCAAGGCCTGCAACCAAAGTCTCCTACACCAGGGTCACCAGGAACACTGAGGTTACTTACACCTACACTGTGTACCCAGTTGTCACCTGGCCCCTCACTCTTGATCCAAGAGTTGCTATTTCCTGCCCCTGCGTCTTTGACACCACCTACAAGCCATTGGTTACAATTGAGGAGCCATCTGCACCTGTGTCTTATGCCACCATTGACGGCACCAGCACAACCAAGCGTGATCCCACCTTCTACACAAAGGTCCCCATCTCCTGTGTTGAGCCTGCAGCCAGGATGCCAGGGTACCTGCTAGGGCTGGCGTTGGTTGACAGATAATGAGTGTGAAGCTCTCCTCAACTGCTTGAGCAGGGGAATGGTAGTTCAGGATATTGCATCCCAATTTGGTGTCACAGCCAGGTATATTGGCAATATCACCAAAAAGTATGACAACACCGGGCAAGTTGCCTAATCCACCTAGGCTAAGCAGCAGCCCAAAATCCTTCAGCCTGTTCATGTTGATGCAATCAAGCAGTGAATTACCAAGGATTCTCACCTGGACAGGCTTGCTATCCAATCAATGCTGCCACAGAATTTGGGCTTTCTGTCTCCAAAACCCTTGTCTAAAAAGCAATGGTCAAATTGGGCTTCTCTTAGAAGGTCCTTGGATTTTCTCTGCACAACAGAAACAGTAAAAAACATTTTAATATTGACGCCTTTATGCCAAGACTTATCTGGCCCGTAAGGAGATTGGAAATGTACAGTTCTTCTATATAGATGAATCATTGTTTTCCTCCTCACTCAGGTCTAGGCATGGGTGGGTTGAGAAGGGGTCCAAGGATTATGTAGCACATTATGCAGCTGTCTGTTCCCAGACATATTCTATGGTAGCGCTTCTTGGTCCTTGCAGATTGGTCCAGTATCAAATGATTAAGGGCTCCCATAACAGAAGGACATTCCTTGATTCTCTCCAGACTGTCAAGGAGTACCTTTGGATTAATTACTGCGGCATAACCAATATTGTTGTGCTTGGTAATGTCAGACTCCACAAAGTGGATCTGGATATATCAGAATTCCCCCCATTGACAAAAATAGTCACACCTCCAGCCACCGGCTTGCTGATTGTCCAATGAGACTCCTCTCCCTCCTTCCCTATTCTCCATTTCTGAATCCAATTGAGGAGGTTTTTGGTTGGATCAAGAATAAGGTGAAGAAAGGCCTCCCTCAGGATACCAAAAAGCTCTTCAATATTTTGGAGGTCAGTCGTTTTCAATGCCACCTGATGTGGTTGCAGCTTTTTACAAGCACTCTGAATCCTTCCTTCCCAAAGCTCTTGCTTCCAAGCCAATCAGATAAATGAGCGTTCTGGGCTTTTATTTGTTTTTGTTTTTATTTATTTTGTTTTTAATAGGATATGAAAAATATTATTTATATATAATGATGTGACATTGAATTGTATTATAGACATATAAGAATCTGGACATTAGTTAAATAAAATTAATTATATTAGAAATAGAGACACATGCTTTTATTATAATGTACCAAATATTGTATTGACCGTAGAGCTAACAAATAAATAAATTAAAAAGATACAAATGGATTAATTTTATTTAATTAAATGTGATCACTTTTAGCACAAAGGCTGTTTTTTTAAAAGCCACAGATTGGAACTTGTGAGTCATCACATGATCCTTTTGATTCAGTGCCACTATAGCCACACAGCATGAAAATCAATGATTTTCATGTATATCATACTAATTTTTACTTGTGAGGCAGGTTAAGCATAGAAAATATATTTATCAAATCATATTAAAAGGGAAAAGTGAATCCAGTTCTAAACAATCAATTGTTTAAAACATAATTGAGGTGGACAGTTTGAGGCAGGTAAATAGAGCTTGTGTTTTTTTATGTACATATTATATGAATCCATAGCTGCAATCAACCAAATAAACAAGCTATAAATTAGATTTAATACTAAATGTCTTTGATTTATTATAGCTAACTCTATATTATACCCTACCTAATTATATATTACTATTTTAATATAAAAAATAAGAATAAAATAAATTAAAATATAAGAAGTTTTATTTTGCAAACTCAAAAAGAAAGGGAGCTATTTGGGGGAATTATACCCTGAAATGTGGTTTTCTGTAAAAGCCACTAATTGGAACCACATAATCTTCTGTATGTGGTGGATTTTTTGAGAGCCAATTGCAAGTGGGTGGTGCTCATCACCCCAGTTGTGGTTAAGTGTTGTGAATGTTGCTATTCACACTGTTTCAATTTTGCCTTTGATGGGTTATTTTGAGGACTAATCTCTCTCTCTTGCTTTTGCCCCTCAAAATAAATCTGTATCCAAACTTGGAAATACATTTGTTTGGTTTCCTGATTCTGAGCAACTCACTTGCCCCACTTGTGCTTGTGGCAAGTGATCCTACTTTCCATGTACTGTTTTGTGGTAAAGCTACACAGTATATATTCCCAATCTTTATACCCAATAAAAATTAAGTTCTTTTCACATTTTTGTCTTTGTGTCTCCCAGTATTTTGGCACCTATCTAGCCATGTATACTAGATATTATTCAATCAGGGCCACAAGGTAATTGCATAGCCTTCCCTGCCATTCTAACCAAGACTTAGTACAAATCCAATCCTGAGGTTAGGATTCCCTGTTTTGTGTCTGTGCTGCGCCTCATAACATGACATCAAGCACTTTATAAAGGGCAAGATGGTGAGGTAATTTACAAGTAATTGCTTTTCAGGAGGTAAGTAATACCCATATATTGCTGCTAACACAAAACTATTATTCAGGATGTGCTCCACAGTCTTGTAGCCCTGTGGAGTCTTTCGCTTCTCTAAAGATAAATGGCAGATGTCCATCTGAAGAGGGATGTCTTCTTGTTTCTTGATGTTTGCTTTTAAGATGCAGTGAAGCAGTATCCCCAGGTGCACTGTAATGTGTAGTTGTTGAGATGTGTATAATTTCAAAAACAAGCAAATTTTTATATGTTGATATTAATATATTGATATATGAAGTATTGGAAAATTTAAAAAAGGTTTTATGAGGTGCCCCGCTGAAGTCTGTCCCCAGGCTTCAGCAAACAAAATCAATAAATGTTTTAATTTGTTCACAAGGTTTGCATCCCTGACTTTATTTGATAATGATTTGATGAATCCATTAAATATTACTGATTTTAGATATTTATTTTTTATTTGAAATGCAATCTTCTTCATGTTTGATTCATATGCATTCATATTTGCAAATAGGAATATTCCAATGCTTTCATAAATATATTCATTAAAATTCATTTGAAAGCTTGATTGGAGTTTATTTATTTGATAAAAGTTGATATTTGCTCCTATTTCATTTGCTTCACTAATCAAAATTGAACTTACTCCAGGATCTCATATCCCCTGTTCATTGCTTCCTTCTTTGAGAATTCATTTATATTAATTTGAATTATTCTTTGAAATTCTGTGTGGCTCCTTTGAATGACAGGGCTATCATTTTTTGATAGCCCCTATATGCACCCGTGGTGTATATGCTGTCACTTTGACGGCTTCACATCCATTCCTTGATATGACTAAAATAAGGTAAGTAAAAAATAAATCAACTTATTAATTCTTTCCACTACGCCCCCCTCAGCCACAGGTGCCCCTTCAGCAAACTTCATGAGTGTTGGGTGCTCTTCATTTGTTTTCCTGGATCTTATCTTCCTTATTTTCCTTACAATTTCTGCTTCCTCTTGATTTCCTTCATTTGATAAACTTTTATTCATTCTTGAAGCTCTTCTTCTTCTTGAGTGTTCTTCATTTCCTTTGTTTTCTTCTGTTTCTATTTGAACATTTGCATTTCCTTTATTTTGATTTGATTCCTCTTCATTATGTTTATTTCTGTTCATTTCCTTCTATCATTTCAACACTTGATTATTTCTTTTGTTGTTTTTTTAAAAACTCCCACAAGTTGTAAAAAAATTTTCTAAAATTTAAACACTTAAGTATTTCCCTAAGCAATTTAAAACTTTTCCATTGTGTTCCTCTTTGATAATTGTTCCCAAACTATTTTTTTGAAACTTCATTTTGTTGGACCAAAGCCCTTCCCTCACTTACCAATTGCTTCTCTACTATTTCCCTAATATTTTGTTCAATTCAATAACCTTTTGAAGATGTTCTTTTTTTTGTACAAGGCTGTAAATATTTGACATGTTTTTTGAGTTACATCCTAAAATAATGGGGTTTATGTTACTAACATCAACACATAATCATAAAATTATAAATGATAATTAAATTTATTGACAATTATTGCAAATGATACTAATAATACAAATAACTTGCAATTATACAAAAACTAAGATAACAGACTACAAAATTGCACTATACTAGCTATCTGAATTAGTACATGTGGATTATATCTTTCTAGTATGAACCATTTTTATTTTAAATATAGTACTTTATTGATTTCTCACATTGAATTTTGAATGTTTTATTAAATCTTAGCTATACTAGTTTGTATT
The DNA here is from genome assembly GCA_014839935.2 of Entomophthora muscae. Classification (NCBI taxonomy): domain Eukaryota; kingdom Fungi; phylum Entomophthoromycota; class Entomophthoromycetes; order Entomophthorales; family Entomophthoraceae; genus Entomophthora; species Entomophthora muscae. The sequence continues at coordinate 280,327 of QTSX02001452.1, read as the reverse complement.
GCTAACATGTCAATTCTGCATTATTTGCATAACTCAATGTGTTTTGTATAATAAAATTCATTGTAAACTTAGAAACTTTTATTATGATTCTATAATTGGACTGTGTTTGTATTAGGGAGCCATGAACACTTATTACAAATATTGATAATAGTGCATTTTACATCCTGCATATTTACCTATTGATACTGATTCTGTAAAATTTAAGTTGGGTTTTGTGACTTAGTAATAATTCAATGGATCAATCAATCACTGTTCATGACCATTAATTGGCTGATTTTATTTGCTGTGGAAATTGTGAATTTTCTAACATTTATGTGATAGCATTCAATTGGCTGTTTTCTCACCCTATTGCCTGTGCAATGGGATGTGAAACCAACTAATGTGATGCCAGCAAGTAAGTACTAGAAAATGCACAATTGTCATAGCAAAGAAAATCAGCCAATCAATGGTCATAACCAGTGATTGATTGACCCATTGAATTATTACTAACTCACAAAATCCAATTTACATTTTACAGAATCATTATCAATAGGTAAATATTCAGGCTGTAAAATGCACTATGTATCATAATTTGTAATAAGTGTTAATGACTCCATAATATAGAAACAGTTCAATTATAAAGTTCAATGAAAAACGCCACATATACAATGAATTTTATTATACAGAATGCATTGAGTTATGCACATAATATCTAAATATCAGGATTTAATGTATACCTACAATATTCTAATATAATGTTTTTACATTTTCTGGTCCTTGATTTATTATTGATAACAAAAAATATTTAAGAAAACAAATTATGTTATTCATAAAAGGTTTAACATTTTATTAATTATGGGGAATATTGATAATATAAAAAATATATCCTTAATTATAAATTGGAAGAAATAATATCAATTTTAATAAGTTGCCACAAATAAGTTTTATTTTACTCTTCAAAGGACTAGTAGGGGAGGGAATGGGCAGAATGTACATCACCTTCATATGCACGTATAAAAGGGAAGGCATAAGAGGTAGTGGGGAGGGAATGGGTGGTGGATTGGGAGTCAGGGTTGGAAGGCAGGTGGCTTGGACTTGATGGGGGAGTTGGGGAGGCTTGGTTAGTTGACTGGGAAGAGGCAGCAAGAGCTGATTGATTCAATTGCTTGAATTCTTCTTCTGTCACATATGTGGGCTTGACAAACCAAATGGATGAGTGTGGGGGAAGGTGGGAGTCCTTTCTGGACTTACCACTATCACTTGCATAGAAGATGATGAGATCTGATAAGTCCTGGACAAATATGGAAGGGAAAAGCTTTTACCCCTTCTCAATTTGGGAGCATAGTTCATTATAGGTGGCAGGCTTTAAGAGCCTGAGAGCTGAACTAAAAATTGTATAGACATGCATCTTCAATATGCAAGTCAGCGTGGTTGATGGGGTAGGACCAACATGTATTCCTGCAGCCCTAATTTCCTTGATTGCCCATTCCTGCTACTCTATCTCTGCACTCAGTACAACTGTGTAAACGGCTTGTTGGATGGCCCACTCCTCCAGCATGTCCTTGAGCTCTGTCTGGTAGGCATACCCATCTGCTTGTTTGATATTGTAAAGTAATAATTGACACCCAATAGGGAAACTGCCAACAAATCCCCAACAAATTGATACAAGATTAGACCGCGCTTGTAGATATCAGATTGGATACTCGTTTCTCCCTAATATTGGATACTTGCAGAAATCTTAGTATAAAATAAGAAGATGATGTCATTGTGCATCCTCATTGCCCTCCCCTTTTATAAACTTAATAATGGTTGAATTGTATGGGTTGGTATCCACCAAACTGGGACCGCTAAGAAATTGATTGGACAAGATTATTGCAACAATCACAACTCTGTGCATCCACAGATTGACTGTTCTTTTATTTTTGAAAATGCCATGGAGTCCCAGTTGGAGACAAACCTGGACCAGGAGAATCCAAAGGTCACGTTCCATGATGACCATCATAAGGGGATGGGCTTTATCACCTTTGATTGATGTACAGGCACTATTTGGAGTCTTCTTGGGAGGTGGGCCATAGTTGATATGAGCTCTCAGGGTTACAGCCACAGTGGACTTTGAAAACCCCATTATAGTTGCTATTTCCCTAAGGGACATACGCATATCTTGCTTTTTGACCATTTCCAGAACAATTTATGGTGTGATTAATTTCTTTCTATGTCTTGCAGGCTGACTGGCTGGGGGAGGGACATGTCTGTCTTGGGAGCCAAGTGATGCCATTTGAGTGGCTGTTTCAGGATTCCAGCTTACTTGGGTGGTCCCTTGGATTGATTGGCTACTGCCTGGTGCCAGTCTTGATATGTAATTTTGGTTGACAGCTGCCTGTGTGTGGTGTGCAAACAGGACCATACTAGAAGATGCAGGAGAAAAAACACAATTCTAGATAATGCTTTGGGAGGGCCTGCATGTTGGGAGTGCTCATATACAAAGGCTTCACTGTTGAGAGACCCAGTGTAGCTCTTGATAATTTTTCAAGGCCAGGGAACAGCTTGTTGACTTGGTTATTGAAAAAAGACATATGTGATACAGGGTGCCTCCTGCAGATTTTACAAAATTATACTATTGTCATATAAGGAAAATAATAGGGAAACTGCTGCCCTTTTTTGCCTTTTTGACTGGAGAATTCATTATCATAATATAAGGATCAGTTCCAATTAGTCATTAATCTGTGCATCTGCAGCCAGCTTCAGATGTGTTGGAGAGTGACCCATCAAAATTTTAATGATTATGCAATTAGTGACTAATCAAAGCATCTGCAGCTAGCCACAGATGTGTAGATTGGTGTCCTATTGAAGGCGACAACATATAAGGTAATTAACGGCCCATCAGGCATCTGCGGCAAGCTGCAGATGCATCAATGATCAACACATCAAACTTCCCCACTATATGATTTCAATTATCATATTTCCTCCTAGCAATAACAAGCACAACCTCTCTATAGGTGATTATTCTGAAATCCTATTCTAGAACTAATTCCCAAGAAATGCCCCTTCTCTTACTGCTACCACCTGACCCCAAAATCACATTCCTAGATGTTCCTAACCCACCCAATATAAGCCCTTTCTTTACTGAATATTTCCCAAAATGTTTCAGCCCTTCAAAGTAGCTCAGGTCATTCCAAGCCCAGACTTCAATCAGGATGACTCACCCTTTCTCTTTCCCCTTAACTTCCAACTATAAAAAGGCCTCCAGAGAGCCCTAATAAAAAATATTAAATAAACACAACACCAGAACTACAATCCTTAGACTACTTACAGAGCCCAGCATACAGAGGCTCTGTTGAGTAAAAAGATACTAGTCCTATTGTGGTTCCCTGTTTGCTGCCCAGCTACTAGAACCCCACCTTTAGAACCCTTAAGCACCACAACATAATAATTTTTTATTAAAAAACTAAACTCAAGAAAAGGAACTTATATTTTAGTCAATTTTATTATTAAGTATGTATATTTTGGTGAATATTAAGCTCTAACTTTTAGCTACTCTAAAATAGAATTGGGTGAAGTTTGAGAATGGCTGTATTTCTCAAAAGAATTATCACATATCCACTCTAGATCCTTTAAATTCCTTTTTGAGAAGCCCATAAATTAAATTTATTTCAAATTCACCTCAATTTTGATTTATAATTTGGTTCTTGGACAAGATAATCCCTTAATTTCATATTTTTTGATACTTTCATATTGTTTGTGATTTGTTAGACTTACATGAAATACCAAATTGTACATTAGAATCCCACATTTCCAATTCATATATCAAATATTTGTTTGCTTTGTTTTGTCTTTAGTTAGTTGTCTTATCTGCTCAAGTGATTCAAAACTTGCAGACATAAATAAATCAAAGAAGTCAAATTTTTAAAAAAAAATTGGTTTTCACTCAGCTGAGTTGCCCGCAAATGTGATCTGAAATTTAGACCAAGGATTTGACAATCCCACATTTTTATCTTTATGTTCTGAATTTACAGTAGTTTACATCAAAATTACTGGATTCAACTTCCATCTTTCAAAAATACTTGTAGGGACTGTATCTTAAGCTGAGCTAAATAAAGATTTTGATTTGCCTATCAGCTTTGAATTTAAATAAAGTAAAAAAATTTATTGCTGTTAACTTTAGTGCACTTGAGCTTAAATACTTTCAAAGCAACAGGTTAAACCCCCTGGAAAGGTTCCAACTAAGTGGGTTTGTGACCCACAACCCAACTTCCCAGTGACCCATAGACAAATGCAGAAGTCAACTCAAAATTCCAGAAACAGCAACATGAGAAAATGATGATCCCACACTGTGGACACCTCTTTTAGCGCTTGACTCATTACCAGAATCAAGCCACCCTCTAACTATCCAACCAAATAATCAACACAATCATTTCTGATATTCACAATTGACAACAACTATATAATATTTATCTCTCAATAAAGAATAATATCTAGTTTTCAATTATTTTCCCCTTATAACTCTGCTAAAACAGACATTTACAACATTACTGAAAGACAGGCTTGCTCTTATTTATATTAAATTTAAAAATAAAAAGTTTTTCTGGTTGTTGTGAATTTTTAGTCTTTAAATAAATATTATAAATAGTATGGTCCTAATTTTTTTTAAAAATAGAACCTTTTTGGAACAAGCAATAACAGCCTTATGTTTAGAAGCTATTTTTAACACTACCATTGTCTTCAAATTTCTGGAAGAGACAAATTTTCAATGCTACTGCTTGCGGCTATTCTTAATATTTACAATGGTTTTTATAATTCATATATTATTCTGTCTATTTATTATTCCTTACTACCGAACTCAAAAGTACAAAATTACAGAAATATATACAAAATAAAACCAAGTAGCCAGAATAAAAAAGGTATATTGAAACACAAAAATACAAAATGTCATACTGAAGAATTAGTCAAATAGTAGTTGTGTGTAGTCGAGTGCAGTTCAGTACTATGGGCTAAAAGTTGATAAAGTTTTCACATGAAAAAACAAAGTCTGTAAACTTTAATGCTGGTTGAATTTAGTTTTATTTTTAAAAAAGGTCACTTTGCTTTTGTAACGAGTACATAGTTTAGGTAACTTCATAGTAAGTCTTTTAAAACCAAAGTTAACTATTTTTAAACAGATAATTGAGGCCACATACTGAGAATCAGACAATGGGAAGAGGATTAAAATCAATTGTAATATGTTTAATTCCAGTGGTTTAGGCTCAAATACAGAAGGTAATGGATGGAAGAACCGTTCTCAAAACCCCTTTAAAAACTGAACTGGCTTAAGGGAGGTTCTCATCGTAATTCTAGCGCAACTGGGTGATTTTGTTGTTGGGCTTCTGACAAACATCTTTCTGGCTGTAAAACATCATGCAATTGCAACCTTTAATACTACTGGTTAATTTTTTGTTGGGAGTGGGAGAGTGGAATTCCATATAGACATAAATTGCTGATTCTAGCAGGGTTTTATCATCCTTACATCCTTGGCAATATAATTCCAAGCAGGTGCCATCATTGTTGTTGCTTTTTACAGAAATGGCGGGAGTATCCATTCTCATAGCATACACTGCTTGTTGTAAGCCAGGGGTGAATTTTAATTGGATTTCATTGGTGATGGGTTCCTGCTTAGGGGCTTGGTATTTTTTTATTTTTGTGGCTTGGAGAGAACCTACAAGACTTTTTATTTTTATGGCTTGGAGAGAACCTACAAGACTGATTAGAGTGATCAACTTCATTCTGGCAGATCCAAGTTTCATCACTTGGTTTAAGTACTTCGTTCTGAGTCAAAAATTGTGATCAACTCATACATATTCTCTTGAGTGAAACAAATGATATAAATAAAAGCGAGTATGTCTGTAATGTCCACTTGTTGAACTCGAGCAGTAAGAAATTAAATCGGGGTTTACATATTAATTTATATTAAAATCAATGGATAAGCCAACAACTTGGATTGGCCCATCCTCACATACATTCCCTTAATAGCACCTTTTGAAGAATTTCGGTTGAATTAGGTGGATGTGGCCTAAATTATGTAGAAATGAGATCATATTCTATCTAACTTTAATAAATGTTTCTTTAACAGCTTGATTTTTGAATTGGCTCAACCCCTGCAACCAATGTAAAGAGGCGTATCTGTATAATTATCCTATTCCAAAATGTGCGGATTAAGATTGATAGCGGAGAAACATATTGTTTAACATACTTTTATATGATTTGATATTCCATCTCTATTCTAAGAATTGAGTTGACTGGAAAATTTGGGCTTGATCTATTTAAAGATAGTTGATTAAATTTGAATATAAAATTTAGTTTAAATACGAGATGGTTGGAATATATATGTATTTTTTATTTTGAAGTAAAAATAGAATATTCCACTCTAAAAACACCTGATCTGAATGATGCATATTGTTTCAGAGTTAGGGTTGGGAAGGACAGTTTTTTAAACCGGAATAAAAAATTACTTGTGGAAATTTAAGTTAAAAAACTATGACCGTCCCAACCATATTCAGAGTTAAAGGATGAATCACCGATCTAAGTGATGCATACTGTTTCAGAGTCAAAAGATAAATCACCTCATCTAAGTGTGAATATTGTTTCAGAGTTAATATTAATTATCAAACCATCATCCTAATTAGATGTCAGCAGAGTAACTAGAAGCAAGATTATTAAGGGTCATCAAAACGATTTTTTATAAAAATTAAAGTACCTAGATAGTTTTTTAGATAATTCCGAAAAATGGTACCAAGCATGATGGCTCTAGCTGCTCAAATATATGGGTCATTATTTTAGGGGTTAGGCCATTTTCTAATGCACATGCTGCTCAAGTCGCAGTATAACACAGTTTGATTTTGAAAAAGTAACTAATTACATATTTTATATTTAAAACTTTAATAACTCAATGAAAAATTAATATTTTTTCACACTGTAAACTATCAAAATGATTCTAAGAATCTTATCTTTCTATTGGTGGAAAGATTTCAGTATTTATAATATGCTCAATATTAAAGCAAAAGTAATTTAAAAGAGTATAATCAAGATTTTATTATATGATTATATCTAATGATATAAAGTAGATCACTTCAAAACTAATAAATACTCTTTTTTTAATATACTACAGCTTTTTTTATTTTATGAAATTAATGATAAGATTGAGAGCTTTATTTTTGCATTTTATTTTATTTAAAAAGCTCAATTATTTAGGATTTTATGATAGTTTGAAGTTAGGGTGTTTTTATCACTGTTTAGATTGATTTTAAGGTTCAAGTGAGCTTCGAACCTCAAATTAAGCATTCTTTAAATGGAATTCTTTAATATTTTATCATTTTAAAAATATGCGGAAGAGTTACAATTAACTGAATACATCATTTTAATTGATTTGCATTGATTGCAAAGAGGATACAATGTAATAATAATGTTTAGCTGCTTCACATGCATCACTTATGCATGAAAACTGGTTATTTAATCAATTCTGCAAACATAAATTCAAGTTCAAACTATGATAAAAGCTATCACACCATTTCTTTCAGAATGGTGTCATTTAGCTTGGTATATAAGAGCTAAAGCACCACAAAGCTAATCCAAAAGACCCCATTCAAAGGCCACATTCTGATCATAACTACTCCAACATTAAGGCGCACTTCAGAGATCTGACCTAATTACAGATTCAAAATACTACCATGTTCTCAGTTAAATTTACTTCTGCCATGCTACCCTTTTTTTCCTTGGGAGCTTCAACAAAAAGAGAGAGAATTGCAATGTTAAAAAAGGCATTCCTCTTTATTGCTGGTGATGATCTTGATAATTTCATCAAGCACTTCCTTACTCAAACTGAATTTGGGAAAGCTCAGTTCCTGCCAACTATTCAAATTCAAAAAGACAATGAGTTCATTGAAAACTTAAAGGATCTCAAGAAATCTTCTCCCCAAAAACATCTCCCAGCCTTGCAATCTCTGGTTACTTCCAGTTACTCTTTAAAAGAGCTTAATGATATGGGTTTTAATATAACCAAAAGTGAGTTTGAATACTCAAGAAAAGTAAATAAAAATAAAAATGTAAGCTTAAACAAAAAAAGCCAAAAAAACAATAACTATTCATTAAAAAAAGAAATAACTAAAAAAATAATTAAAAAATTGCTGGAAAATTCTTTTGAAACAAGCCAGTTTACAAAAAAAGTGCCTGAAAAAATTTATAAAGATATAGAAAAAGAGATGAGTAATTACTCAACTGAAATTAAATACTCTCTACTTAAAACAAAAAAAGAAATATATGAAAATAAAAAATGAAATTTTGGTTTCAATTTCTACTTACTATAAATTAATCCCTAAAAATATAATAAAAAGTAAAAAATAAACTGATATGTGCAATATTTATAATTTAAAAAATTCACTAGAAAAAAAGAAGGAAGAATGTGAAAGTAAAAACTTGCCATTACCAGAATCTATAGACAATGACTTAAAGACTATTAATCAGCACCAAGACTTTTATGTTCATCAAAATTGTGAATATAAAAAAGATATTAATGAATTAGATGATGAGTCTTGTGTTGTAGTTATAGATTATAAAGAAAACTTAAAGGTTGGAGGTGGTCCCATTGAGACCAATAATTGTTTTTATTCAAAAAAACCAATCTCATTATTAGGGCTTGCATTAGTTTTTAAAGAAAACAATAAAACCAAATATGGATATCATGATTTTTTATCTCAAATTTATCACATGATTCTTTATTTTCAGGTGAATGTCTAATTAGTCTTCTTAAATTAGATATATTTAAAAAAATAAAAAAAATAAAAGTGTGGACTGATAATGGAAATCATTTTAGATCATATGAATTTTTATATTACTTATTATAAGAGGCACCTAAATATATTAAGAGTTCTATAAAATATAATTGTTTTGTGGAATGTCATGGAAAAAGCATTGCTGATGGTCACTTTGGTGTAATATAAAAAATGTTAAAGGAAAAAATGAGCTTTATATTAAAAATATTAATGATCTTAAAAATACTTTTGGGCAAGAAGAAAAAAGAAAAGAATTATATAAATCAGTACTAACAGGCTCAAACATTTCTCAAAAGTCATTCTTTTACATTTATGAAAGAAAAGTTAGGCCTATAAAAAGAGAGCTTGAAGTTAAAAATCTGTGCATTAATCTTTCATTTTGATGAAAGATGGGAAGTTATATACTTCACCTCTAACATTTGAAAGTTTACCAGAATATTCTGAGATAATCTATCATTTGAAATCACGTGATTATACCAGAGAAACAAAAATATCAGAAGATGCTAGTGATGTATTGGGGCAAGTTCATGAAGTAGGGCAACTTACTAGAGGGTGTATTTTAAATAGAGTTATCAGTCTTTCAAAAACAACAACCTTTTTTTCTGAAACAAACTAAGAATATTTATGATGAGCCAAAGATAGGGTAATAGCATTTATAGCTTTGGGCTGCTATTACTCTCCCATGCAACTCATCATAAATATTTTTGGTTTTTAGTTTGTAGTAGCAATTAAGATATTTTCAATAATACTATAAGTTGCAATTTTCAATTCTAAAATTGATGATTTATTTTTAAAAAAAATCATCTAGGCCCAAGATTAATTAAAGTTTTGGAATTTCTTGATTGCATTTTAAGCTTTCTGAATAATTTGAATATGAATAATGCAATTAAGCTATAAAAGAATAAATCTGGCGCCTAGGCATAACAAGAAAAATAATGACCCATATAGTTAAGTGCTGGAATCATGCTTGCGTCACAATCAAAGACTTGATTTGATACATCTTAATTCATCTTCATACACATAAACAAAAAACCCATATCTCTATTAATAAAAAGAATACCTTAATGTTCAATAGCTTATTTTAAAGCTAAAGATTAGCTCTACTGTTTGAAAGGGCCTAAAAAATGTAATGTATTTTTAAATTATTAGTTTAGCTTTTCTAAACTTAAAAGTAATACTCCCCTTATTTAGATTTATATTTTGTTTTCTCTTACTTTTACATACAATTTTACTAATATAAATAAAAGTTAATCAAATAAAAAGAAAGATTTTTTAAATAAGAATGATAATTAAACATATGATAAGTAACCCTGCCTAAAAGTACAATATTATATATTATTGATTTATTAGCCTCAACTTTATATCTGCCCTTGGACAGGGCAACCACCTTGTCAATAATTTTGTTACAAGTTCATCCTAATCAAGCTATAAATATAAAATATAAAATGGGAATATATGTTCTGAGTGTCTGTTTTGGGAATAAAATTATTTAAAAATCAAGTTTTTTCAAGGAGCTGGATGTACTGGTATTCTGGCCATTGCTGAAACACCTAACATCCAGTCATTGCCTGATTTGGTGCTAATCCAATATTCAAGTTAACATTCCAGAAACAGCAACAAACCAGTATCACATGACTTGTCCAGGTATCCAGCAACTCAAGTCCAACTTGCACATGACCTCCCCCATATTTGATCCAATTAAATCTCTGCCACAGCCTAAGCTATATAAGTCTAAAGTATTATCCAATAAAAGTTAATTCTCTTCTTCTTAAATCCATATTCAAAGCTTCCTCAAAAGTTGCTCCTCATCATTATCAATACATACAGCTGAAAGTGGACATTTAGAATCAAAAATAATTAATATATAAATTTTGAAACCTAATGTGAATGAAACAGTAGTGACTAAAAAAATTTTATGCTACTATATTTAGAGAAAGAAATATATAATTAAATTTATTATATAGTTGAGTGATTTAATTTAATTTTATACCAAAATAGACAAATTGAAACAGCAGAGCAAAGGAGCCAAAGGAGTACACGGCAGACTTGGATACCCTGGTGGATCAAGGAACTGTCTGGCTGTAGCCCAGGAAGTGGATGGTGAAAGTTGTTCTGAATTAGGTAGTGAAAACCAGAAACCCACAAGCACAAGAACAAACCAATGGCACCCAGATTGTAAGAGTGACTAGTTTTAACCCCAAAGTTCCAAAGCTTTCTAGGAAGAGCCATCAAAGTTACAACCACCAGAACAATAAACAACATCATCACTGAGAATGTGTCCTTGGTATAAAGCCCTGTATACAGCCAATATAGTATCTTATATAGACCACTCAAATCTCACAACAGGCTTTTAAGTATGTTTTTGGTTAGAAAATTATTCTGTCTTTTACATCTAAATAGGGTCAAAAACATCAACATTTGGGACTCTTAGAAAGGGTAAGTTTTGGTAGTAGATGCTGCTGCAGGAGGAGTTGTGGGACACTTGGCAGTGTCTCACAGCATCCCTACCTGCAGATGTTTAAATTAATGTATAAAATATGTATAATAGATATAAACTTTACAGTTTGATTTTAGGTAAGACATTCAAAAAAATATAAAAACTTAATGGTAATGATTGGAAGACAAGATTTATCATCTGCTATAATTGGTTGATTTTAAGACTAGGAGATAATATTAGATTTACTAATAAAGGTAAGCCTTCACTAAACACAATACTAACTTTTCAACTTAAACTTATATAGAGTCACTTAAAACTAAAGATAAACTTGGAAAAATATATAATACTAACTATTTAGTTCAGAAACATAAATGGTTTTTATATTGGTAATAAAAAGTTTTAAATTTTGAAGTTAATTTTGATTTAAAAAGGTTATAATTATATTTTAAAAAAAACAATCCATTTCAAGATCAATGAAAGGCTTAACTTTATGTAAGCATTTCTAAGAAGCTACTGTCACAACATCTTCAATTACTCCCTCTCAAGAAACTAATTCCCTGAGTAAACCCCAAATGATTCCCTGACTAATCATTATGTTGGTGGCACTCTTAAAATTTGCTATCTATTACAGGGATCAAACATTACAAGCCCTAATCAAAACACTACTTGGACAAGCCTCAACTTTGCCATGATGTACATGGACAATAGTGTCTTCTCTTGATACTATTAATACTCTAAACTCTCATCCAAAAAATAATCATTAACTTCTTTTCTTCTTCTTTATCTTGTTTACTATACTTCCTGGAAGTATATACTCAACAGTGGTAGCACAGGTAGGTTACCCACACCTAAGAAACTTAAGTGAAAATCCCTCCAAAGAAAAGAACCCAGCAGATGGCACTCCCTACCAGCTGGAGACAATATGAAGAAGGTCAGTATGTGCCTACAAGATTTACTGTCTTGAACTGTTTGGTTGGTACAAGGATATTGTTTAACTTTCTTATTACACAAGGAGTCTGAATCCACCCTCAATTCCCAAAGCAACCCAAATACCCAATATTGTATTTCAACACCTACACTCACTGGAAATTAGAAAGTTCTCAGTACTACACTGTGAAAATTCCAACCTCTGGATTTAAAGCACCTATAATAAGTTCACACAAGTAGGCTATCCCTATAAACTCTGGGCAAGTAAAATTGCTTTACATGTTACTGGGGCTACCTCATGCTTTGTAAACAAATGGTTCAATCAACACCCTAATCACAACAAAGTCTGGGACATGTTTAATAATGCTTTCCTGGAGAATATTGCCATAAAGGACTCTGACATTGTAATCATGACAGAATGCAGAACCTTCAAAATGACAGGAACTATTGAGGATTACATTGCAGTCTATGAAGACATACATGATTGAGCTCCCAACACCAGCAACTTCAATGATACTGGATCACAACTGGACTTCTACAATGACCTAACTACACACATCATACGCCAGTTTGACATGAGACCTTGTAAAAACCTCCAAGACTTGTTCTTGGAAGGGAAACTAGCTGCACAAAAGTCTGACAACCTGCATTCAACAAACAAACAAAAAGAGAGCCCTACGGCTAAAAATGACTCTCAACCTAATAAACAGAACAACTGAGTTAATAGTACCCATCCTTGAAACGAGAATCACACTACTCAAGCTAACCAAGAAAGCACTGAAGACACCAACAATGAGGGAACAGATCAGGAGAGCGCTTAGACAAGCTGTCCCCCCACCTTGCAAGGCTTGTACAGGGACTAGGATGTGGAATCAATTATCATGATCCAAGTCCCCTTCAGAAATCCTATACTGTTTGCCGCCAAAACTGAAAATAAACTCCTCACTTATCCTTTCTGCTTTTGCAGATATCAATGCACAGCACTATTTGATACTGGAGCAGATCAATCCCTTGTTAACAAAAAAATTGACAACCTTATGAAATTACCAACAGTTTGGAGCAGTGTCAGGAAAGTCATCATGGCAGATAATATAAGCACGCCAGTCACTAGAGAAATTAAGCCTTTCTGTTCTCAAATTGGAGACATGCAATCTACACTCAATGGCCCTATTACATCAATCCCCAAGTATGATCTTATACTTGGTCTAGATTAGATGAGAAAGACCAAACCTCATATTGACTAGGATAGCACTACCCTCACTATACAGCAAGGAGAAATGCACCACCATGTGTATCCAACTCATCTTGATACACTCATGAAGGACTATGTATTTGTGAAAATCATGGAAACAGAAGAGGAAAAGGACCCCAGCAAAATCAATTAGAACACCTGTGTGTATGAGGTTATCCACTTTGAAAATGTAGAGACCTCACTTGAGCAAGACACAATCCAACAAGAGCTAGTTCAAGAATTCTCTTCTGTGTTTCAAGAAAAGTTACCAGGACTACCTCCCAACCAGAGCATCCAGCATGAACTGACCTCAAGGAAAGTGTGCCAAAAAATTTCCTATCAACTGCTTAGTCCACAATTAAGATCAGGAATCTCCTGTCCCTGATTGACAACCTTTTTGATGCCCTGGGGGGTCCCAAGTCTTTACAAAAAATGACTTGGTAGCAGGATATCACCAGATGGCTTAAATCAGAGGAAATACCCAAAACAGCTTTCAGAACTAAGTATGGCTTGTTTGAATGTGTTGTCCTCAATTTTGGTATGACAAATACCCAAGCACCTTTGTAACCTTTATGAAAAAAGTCTTCAAGGAACACATTGGAAAATGGGCAATCATCTACCTTGACAACATATTCATATACAGCCTGACTGTAGAACAACACTGGAAAGACAACCGCCTGGTTCTCTGAACCCTTCAGGATAACCAACTTATAACCAAGCCCTCCAAATGCAACTTTTTCTCAACATAAAATCCATTTTTAGGACACATTATCAGCAAGGACAGAGTTAAGCCAGACTTAGAAAAGATATGAGCTATAACCAATATGCCAGCACCACAAAATAATAGTGAACTCTGTACATTCTTAGGCATGATAGCCCATGTAGGATATTCATCCCTGACTGGGCCGCCTTGACTGCACCCTTATCTACAATAACTGACAAGACAACAAGATTTATATGGACACTGTTGAGAGATCAACACTTTATAAAATTAAAAGAACAAATGATCACTGCTCCCATCTTACAATATCCAAATTGTGAAGGAGTGTAAAAATTAGAAACTGACGCCTCAGATTACGCAATAGGAGTAGTACTCAAAAATCAAACTGAAGAAAAAGACTTCTTCCTTGTATCATATGAGTCAAGAAAGCTTTCTGATAGTGAGCAAAGATACCAAATAAATGACAAGGAACTGATAGATATTGTCCACTGTCTAATGAAGAGGATAATGCTATCTGGAAGGTGCACATATATTTAAAGTGCTAACCACCCACAAGTCATTGGTATTCTTTAAGACTTGACAACACCTATTTAGACAACAAGCTTAATAGATAAGCCTCATACAGAGGTACCCCATGATAATTGAATACAAACCATGCAAGGACATGCTTACTGCAGATACCCTGTCAAAACTATACCATAAAGACATCTTATGCACTGATGGAGACCCCAATTGGCACATTTTAATAATAGAAAATCTCCAAGAAGAGTTCTCATCTGGTACATCAATGTACATCCAAGAGAAAGTCCTTAAGAACAAACATATGCTCAAAAACGTATATGGTACTCTACACCACATACTACCAAGTGGCAATACTGTACCCTACATCCTGTCAACACAAAATATTGACACAATCTTTTGATACCACAGAGATCTGGGACACACCTGTAGCAGGAACTTGTGTGAATACCTCAAGACACACCATATGGTGGCTCAACATACTGGACAACATCAAGGAAGTACTAGACCAATGCAAAGTCTGTGAAAAGTACGCCTGCTCCAAGGCACCCCCAAATCAGTAATACCAATGTCAATAACATAGCCCTTCAAAGTGTGGTCACTGGACATAGTGGGACCAATGCCTGGAGACAACAAAGGCAAAAATTACATCATCACAGATAGTGACTATATAACTAAGTGGCCTGTAGCACAAGCCATAAAAGAACAAAAAGGAAACAAAGTAAGAGGGTTTATTGGCTAGGAAATCATAGCTAAGCTTGGGAAACCCAAACTCCTAATCACAGACAGAGTAACTGAGCTTAAAACCATTGACACTAATATCTACCTTTCCAAAAAAGGAATAAAACACACCATGGCCAGTCCCTATCACTCATAAGCAAACAAAAAAGTTGAAAGACTGATTGATTCCCTCATAAAATCCCTCAGTAATTTATCTGCCAACAACCCAAAAGCCTGTATCAACATGCTGCCAACAGGCTTAATGTGGCAAGACACAAGTTACCCATAATACAGGCAAAGGCCAGTATGAAATTGTCTATGAACATAGACCTGCCATTATTAGCACTAAATCAGGACCACAATTACCTCTGCCTAAGAAAGTGCCAGACAATAATGACCCTGATGTACAGCACACCAGGAAAGACCAAGAGGACAATGAAAAAGAAATGGTTGAGAGGGAAGAAATTCCATTAAACATAAACACTTCTAAGTCGGGGACAAGATCTAGGTCATTAATCAAGAATATGTACAAACTGGAACCAGGTTACAAGGACCAGGAATCATCATGGAAATCAAACCAAACAACATTTAACTTGTCATAGGATTTGGTACTCAAACAGAAATTAAGTGTATGCATCATGACCACCTCCACCTGTGCAAAGCAATAACAGTACAAAGTAACTCTCAACTTCCTGTACCCAATACAGAACTGGACCAATAACAAGCCTGAATCCCCAATACTCTCAAGAAAATCCCTAAGGTTCCACCTTACAGCACCCCAGGGGGAGATGTTGCAACATCTTCAATTACTCTCTCTTGGGAAAGCAATTCCCTGAGTAACTCACATAGTTTCCTGGCTAATCATTAAGTTAGTGGTACTCTTATTATTTGCCCATCTGTTGTAACTGTGCTGTTTTAGCAGATTTACAAGAGAAAAAGTTCAGAAACTAGATAATATTCTTTATTAAGAGATAGTGATTATATAGTTATAGTGAATCAATGGATAGCAGGAACATGATTGTTGCTCACACGGCTGGATGGAAGAAGGGGGTGGCTTGATCCAAGTAATGAGTCAAGCACCAAAACAAGGTATCCATGTAAGGGATCATCATCTGTTCATGTTGCTGGATTTAGAAATTTGAGTTGATTTCCTAGTTTGGCTTCAAGTGACTAGATAGTTGGATTGCAGGCCATAAACCTGCTTACTTGGAACCTTGCTGGCAGGTCAAGCCTGCTGTTTCAGCATCTCCCTCCTGGCTGAGGGTTATACTCCTCTGAGGGTAGGTTTTCAGAGAGGTTTTTAGGAGCCTGGGTACTGTATTAAACTAGCTTTTGCTCAGTGGCAGGTAGGACGGTCTCCTGTTGTTTTTGTCTTGCTTTATAGGGTTTTAGGCAATCATGATGTAGAACTTTATCTTGTTTGAGCTTCCTGAGTCCTTAAATGAGGTAATTGTTGTTTTTGTTTACCTTTATAATGATGGTAGGAACCACCTTCTCTGGCTGTAGCTTTATTTATTAGAATTCATTACCCAGACCTTGTCACTGACCTCATTTCTGTCCTGGATAGGGACAAAGGTCTTCTGTAGGCGTTTTTCTTCATTTTCTAATTGATTGCTATTGGCCTGTATGATTTGAGGGTCCAAGCAAGGTGGAACTTCACTGGGCATTTCCAGCTTGGGTCCTGAGGGTGCTTGGATGATATTGGGCTGTGTGCCATGGACGAGCTCAAAGGGGCTTTTCCCAGTAGATCTGTTCACTTGAGTCTGGCATACAAGTATTGCAGTTGGTAGCTGCTTGTACCAGTCCTTAGTTCTCCTGGCGTTGAGCTTGGCCAGGGCTTGCACTAAGCTAGCATTCAGACACTCCATACGTCCATTGGCCTGGAGATGGTAAGGTGTTATCACTGTGTGCTGGACCCCATTCTTGGTGAGGTATACATTTGTATTTTTGGAGGTTAATTCTTTACCACAGTCTGTTATCAGGAGTTCTGACTTTCCAAACTTGCTGATGATTGCTTTGCCTATGAATTGTTGGACATCATTGCCTGTATGAGTATTCACTGCTTGCGCCACTGGCCAGCAAGTGGCAAAGTTAATAGCAGTGATGATGTGCTTCTTGTTGTTGTATTTCCCTTTCATAGGTCCCACAATGTTGAGGGCCTACACCTTGAAGGGTAGTTGTGAAAAAATAGACAGTAAAGACTTAGGTGGGGTATTGCTTTTTGCAAACTTTTCACACACTTCACAAAGGCCAAGAAAATTCTAGTTGTCCTAATAGAGAGTTGGCCACCACACTTTATGTTTGAGGAATTTGTAGAGGTTGCGGCTCTTGGTATATCCTAGGTCTCTGTGGTAGTGTAAGATGGTGTTGACTTGTTGGTGTATAGGAATGTATGGGATGGTATTTCCATTAGTCATTTTTTGATGTAATGTCCCATATATGTTTTCAAAGAGGTGTTCATTTTTAATGACCTTTTCTTTTGTGATGTCAGTGGTGCCAGAGGAAAGGCTTTGTCTTTAGTTTGGAGTACCAGAAGGGGCCAGTCTGGGTCTAGCCCATTCTTGCACCTTGTGGCTCTAACATATAAATGTGAGAGTGATACTGCCATGGCAAGTTCAGGTCCTGGTTTGTACTAGATAATCATATTGAATCTTTCTAGGAGTTCCATCCAACATGCTTGTTGGCTGTAAATGTTTTCCTGAGTTTTGAAGTATATAAGGGATTTATGGTCAGTTTATGTGGTGAATTCTTCCTGTTGTTCCAGGTAGCATCACACACTTGACAAGGCAGTGTACAAATGCCAACAGCTCTTTGTCATGTATGGGGTAGCAACACCAACTGTCTTTCAGTTTGCACAACTTTTAGGATACAGGTAGTAAGTCACTATCATTGTTCTTGACTCATAGTACTTCCCCAATGGATGCATCAGAGGCGTCTGTCTCCATTTGATATTCTCCATCTTGTTTGGGATATTGTAGATGGGTGTGGTTGTGAGTTTCTCCTTAAAATTTCTGAAGCAAAGGTCACATTGGGGGGTCCATAAAAATTTAGAACTAGCACTAGTTATGGCAGGCAAGGGTGCAGTCAGAACACCACAATTGGGGATGAATTGCCGCACATAGGCAACTATCCCCAGGAATGTGCATAGTTCAGACTTGTCCTTTGAAGGTGGCATTTTGAAAATGGCCTGGATTTTCTTGCCGTCAGGCTTGATGCCATCCTTTAAAACTATGTCTTCAAGGAAAAATACCTGTTTTCAGAAGAATTGGCATTTGGGGGGCTTGGCTAGCAGCTTATGTATTGCCAGGGTAGCAAAGACTACCTCCAAGTCCTTATGATGTTGTTCTACCAAAAAGCTATAGATAATGATGTTGTCCAGATACTCTAAGGCGTGCTTGCTATTGTGGGAGGCAAATACTTTGTTCATAAAGGTCACAAAGGTTGAGGGGGTGTTTGAAATATCAAAGTTGAGTACCACAAACTTGTAAAAGCCGTATTTAGTGTGGAATGCTGTTTTGGGAATGTCTTCTTCCTTGATATGAATTTGGTTAAGCTTGTGGTTAGGTCAATCTTGGAGAAGAATAAGGCACCACCCAAGGCATTGAAGAGGTTGGCAATGAGTGGAAGCAGATAATGGTTCTTGATAGTAACCTTGTTTAGGGCTCAATAATCTGTAACTAGTCAAAGGTTACAATCTTTCTTTTCCACAAAGAGAACAGCAGCGCCAAAGGGAGATTGTGAGGGGAGGATAAGACCTTTTTTCAACGCCTCTTTGAGATAAGCACATAGTGTGTTGTCCTTGTTTGGGGTGAGTTGGTAGATAGGTCACGCATTGGGTACAGCTCCCTTAAGCTGGATATAGTGGTGCATGTGTTTCTCTGGTGGCAACCCTGGCAGAGCCTCCATAAAGATTTCTGGATGATGAGCTATAATTTTTCAATCCTGAGGAGTAGTGGTATCCTGGTTGTACTTAAAGTGTATAATCTCTTATTGGCAGTAGTCTCAGTCAATTGCCTTGAGGTTCTCCTTTTCATCCAGGGTTTCCTTAATGTGCACAAAGATTTGGTTGCAAAGAAGTTGGTCCACTGAGTCAGAGTAGGTTGGGTGATTGACACCTTCACGTTTGATGCTTAATACTGAGGTTGCCCAGTCTACAAGGGTTATTCTGTTATAGCCAGTCCAGTCCCAGCACAATGTCAAATTTGGGAAAATCAATGATGGGTCCATGGATGGTGGAGTGCAGGTTCTCTAGCATGACAGAGAAGAAAACAGTTTACTGTGTCACTGTGATGTGATCTTCATCAGCTATAACATGTTCTTAATCTGTAAAGGATTAGTGTATAGTTTGAACTTGTCAACAAAGCTACTGTTGACAAGGGTTAGGTCTGCGCCTGAGTCCAGGAGTGCTGAGCTGGAGTAATTGCAAAAAGGAAAGGATATGGCATCAGTTTATTGAGATGTCTGGTGATAGTGTAAAGTACTTGGTCTTCTGAGGATACTTGGTTTATTGGACATTGATCCATGTCTACGGGTTGGTATTAATTGTTGGGCAAGTTGGGAGTTGTGCAGGGAGAGCTTGGCTTGCTTAGTGCTCTCCCCAGGCTTTTACCTTGTCTTGATTTTCTTGTGTGGCAGTGATACAGAAATGGGTACAATTTGACTGCCCATTGTTTCTGTTTTGGTTTTATTTGAACCTGCAGGTTTATGGTTTGAGCTGTTGCTGTTGTTGTTCCCAGGAGGCAGGAAGCTGGAGCGTCCAGCCGGGTGAGACTCTTTGGGCTGCTCTCTCTTCCCAGCCTGTGATTTGTGGAGGGCATTGGACGCTTGCTCTGCTTTCTCTGCCTCACAATAAAGGCTCTGCAAGTTGGTCACCTGGTCCAGATTGACATTTCTCATCACATACAACTTGAGAGCGTTGTAGTACATGAGATGGGTAGCTGGGGTATCAAAAGCCATATCTGAGGGGGCACATAGTTGGAGTTCCTTGTATGCTCGGGTGAGCTCCTTTACTGTGCCTTTTTGGGTGAGATTCTTCACTTGGTGCATGATCATGAGTACAGTATCCTTCAGCACAAATCTTGCCAGGAAGTCCTATTCAAAGGTGTCCCAGTCCTTCTTGGTGTGATCCTTGTGCCACTTGTTCACCAGGTACTAGCGTTGTGTGGCTGTCAAATGAAGATCTCTGCAATAAAGAATTGTTGTGGGTATTCCATTTGCACCAGCTTGCTCTGGGCTAATTGAATCTATGCTGTGGTGTTGCCTTTGTTGGCTCCAGCAAATGGTTCCAGGGCAGCGCTTTGAAGTCTCTGGGCTAAGTGGGCTGGCATGATGCTTTCATCTGTCCCTCAAGGAGTAGCAGCAGATGCTTGGAAGAAACCTAGTGCCAACAAGGCGTTGAAGGCAGAGAGTGGGATCACTGTGTTCTGGTATAGCACAAAGCCATCAGATATTTCAGTACCAGGTGTGTATGGTACCCAGTCTAGTGGGAGGCCAGACATGATTCTATCAAGGATTTGTGACCGCAGCAATTACAGGAAACAGGTAAAATCTTTTGGGATAAAGTAGGATGGAACCCCTACTTATGTTACCAATGTTGCAAGTGTGCTGTTTTAGCAGAGTTATAAAGTGAAAACAGTTTGGAAACTAGATAATATTCCTTATTGAGAGATGTGTATTATAAGGTCATTGTGAATTGTGGATAACAGGAACATGATAGTGTTGATCACACAGTGTGATGGTGAAGGGGGTGGCCTGATCCTGGTAATGAGTCAAGCGCCAAAATAAGGTATCCACTGGGGAGGATCAGCTTCTGTTCATGTTATTGTATTTGGAAATCCAAGTTGCCTCCCTAACTTAACTTCAGGTGACTGGATAATTGGATCACAGGTCACAAACCTGCTTACTTGGAGCCTTGCTGGCAGGTCAAGCCTGATGTTTTGACACATATTACTTGGGATAAACATTTTGAGTCCTAAGCAGAACACTAATTGGAAAAGCCTCATAACTGCCATGACATACATGGACAGTATGTTGCTTCACATGATACTATATAATATTATATATTCATATTCAATAAAGTGTCATTCTCTTCTTAATCTTCCCCTTTATTTTGTTTATTATACTTCCCAGAAGTATAAACGCAACAGTGGTAGCACAGGTAGGTTATCCATACCTACCCAACTCAAAGGAAAAATTCCTCCCAAGAAAAGAACCCAAACAATGTCACTCCCTAACAACTGGAGAGATTATGAAGTAGGACAAGACATTCCCCCAGGCCTTGTCATCTACAATAACTTCCTTGTACCCATTGACCAGTACAACACTCTCAAAGCCTGCAGACTGTTCCCTACTACGCCAACCATAACAACGCCTATGCAACCTTAGATACCCAATATTGTGTTTCAACGCTTACTTACCGCTGAGATTGGTGCCTTCACAGGACTACGCCGTGAAAACACCTCTCTTTGGATCAACAGCACCGAGAGCAAGTTCAAACAAGTGGAGTATCCCCAAAGACTCTGGGTCAGTGAGATTGCCCTCTGTGTCACAGGGACTGCTTCAGTTTTGTAACCAAATGGCTAGCCCAACACCCTGACCAGAAGGAAAATTGGGAAGTGTTCAAGGCCGCATTCCTCAAAAAGTTCTCCATGAAGGACTCAGAGGTGGTGATTATGACCAAGCTTTGAACCTTCAAAATGACAGAAACCATCAAAGAATATATTGCAGCATATGAGAGACTACGTGATCTTGCACCCAACACCATCAACTTTGATGAACCCGGACCACACCTGGACTTCTACAATGGCCTTCCCACACACATTAGACGTCAGTTTAACATGACCTGCTGCAAGAACCTTGAGGATGTATTCCTAGAAGGAAAACGCGCAGCTCAGAAGTCTGAAAATCTACACACCATCAACAAGCGCAAGGAAAACCCTGTAGCTAAGAGAGAGCCTCACCCCAATAAGCAGAACAACCAAGCCAACAGTAACCATCCTTGAAACGGGAATCACACTGCACAAGCCAACCAGGCCAGCACCAAAGATAAAAACAAGGAGAGAAAAGCTCAGGAGAAGTTTAGGCAAGCCACCCTCCCCCTCTTCACAAGACTTGTACAGAGAACAGGACATGGACTCAATCACCATGATCCAGGTTCCCTCCAGCAAACCTCTACTGTTTGCCACCCAAATTGGAAATAAACTCCTTACATATGCTTTCTTTTTTTTGCAGATACCAGGGCATAGCACTATTTGACACTAGATCCAATCAATCACTCATTAACAAGAGCTTTGCAGACCTCATTAAGTTACCTACCATTCAAAGTAGCATCAAGAAAGTCATCATGGTGGACAACCACAGCACACCAGCTACCCACAAGACAAAACCTTTCCAAGCCCAAATTGGAGACGTCCAAATGACAATTAGTGGCCCCATCATACCAATACCTAAAAACAATATCATACTTGGGTTAGATTGGATTCGAAAGACAAAGCCTCACATTGACTGGGATAGTGCCACCCTCACCATTCAGCAAGGAGAAGTCCACCATCATGTATACCTGACACATATTGACACCCTCATGAGGGACCACATAAGTGTAAAGATCATGGAAACAGAGAAAGAAACTGACATCAGCAAAATCAATTGGAGCACATAACCCAATCAGAAAACAGATAGTCAATGAGTTTCCCTCCGTATTCCAAGAAACACTACCTGGGTTGCTCCCTGATTGAGGCATACAACACAAGATTGACCTAAAAGGTAGTGTGCCTAAAGCACGGCCCATCTACCACCTCACACCACAAGAAGACAACACTTTGAAGGCTTACCTTGACAAAGCACTTGGGCATGGCCTCATCAGACCCTCAAAATCACCCTTTGGTACTGCTGTCTTCTTTTTGGCAAAGAAAGATGGAGGCCTCCGCCTGGTCACCAACTACAGGGCCCTCAACAAGGTCACAATAAAGAACAGGTATCCCCTGCCCCTAATTGATGACCTTTTTGATGCCCTGGGGGGGCTCCAAATTTTCACAAAAATTTGTTTGACAACAGGATATAACCAAATTTGCGTGAAACCTGAAGATATTTCAAAAGACCAAATTTTGAACTAAATACAGATCCTTTGAATGTGTTGTCCTCAATTTTGGCATGACAAACGCTCCCAGTACTTTTGTAACCTTCATGAATGAAGTATTCAAGTAACACATTGGGAAAAGAGTAATCATCTACCTGGACAACATCATCATTTACAGTCCCAACCTGCAACAACACTGGGAAGACGTCGGCACAGTCCTCTGTACCCTGCAGGAAAACCAATTGATTGCCAAACTGTCCAAATGTGAGTTCTTCTCAACTGAGCTTTGATTCCTTGGATATATCATCAGCAAGGACAGTATCAAGCCGGATTCAGACAAAATATGCGCTATAACAGATATGCCAGCCCCAAGAAATAAGAGCAAACTCCACATGTTCCTTGAAATAGTAGCCTATGTACACAGGTTCATCTCTGACTGGGGCGCGCTGACAGTCCCCTTGTCATCCATCACTGGGAAAACAACCAAATTTGTCTGGAAACCCTTATGAGATCAACATTTCTGCCAGCTGAAAGAACGCATGGTTACCGCCCGCATCCTGCAATACCTGAACCGTGGGAGTATCTATGAGCTAGAAACCAACCCCTCTGATTATGCCATAGGAGGAGGAGTTCATATCTAAACAGCCCAAAAGGACATCCTTCCCATGACATACAAATCAAGGAGGCTATTGGACGGCAAACAAAGATACCTCATACACAATAAGGAATTGGTTGTCATTGTACACTGCCTCATGAAATGGGAATGTTATCTGGAAGGAGCCCAGACGTCTAAAGTACTCACCAACCACAAGTTGTTGATATTTTTCAAAACACAACAACACCTGTAAAGAAGACAAGCCAAATGGATGAGTCTCATACAGAGATACCCCATGCAAATTGAATACAAGCCAGGCAGGGAGATGCTTACTGCAGACACCCTATCAAGGCTATACAATAAATACATCCTTTGCACTGATGGCAACCCCAACTGGCCCATGTTAATCATGGGGAATCTCCAGGAAAGGGTTCCCACCTGGCACACCAATGGACATCCAAGAGAAAGTCCTCAAGAACAAACATCTGTTCAAAAACGTATATGGTACCCTTCACTGAATATTTCCAAAAGATGACACTGTACCCTACGTCCCGTCAACACAAAAGATTGACACAATACTCCAATATCACAGAGACTTGGGACACACCTGTAGCAGAAACTTTTATGATTACCTCAAGACACGCTACTGGTGGCCCAACATGCTAGATGGTATTAGAGAGGTGCTGGAACAATGTGAGGTCTGTGAGAAGTACACCCAAACTAAAGCTCTACCCAAGTCAGTAGTGCCTGTATCCATCACACAACCCTTCAAGGTATGGTCGTTGGATATTGTGGAGCTATGCCCAATGAAAGAAAAGGCAAGAAGTACATCATCATAGCCATCAACTATAAAACCAGATGGTCCGTAGCTAAAGCCACAAAAGAGCACAAAGGCAACAACGTGAGACAATTCATTGGCAAGGAGATCATAGCTAAGTTTGGAAAGCCTGACCTCTTAATCACAGATGGAGACACTGAACTCAAAGCTATTGCCACAAACATCTATCTTGCCTAAAATGGAATAAAACACGTCACAGCCAGCTCATATCACCCACAGGTAAATGGTCACGTAGAACAACTAAACGGCTCTCTAGTGGAAGCCCTCAGTAAGTTATCTGCCACCAATCCAAAAGCCTGAGTTGACATGCTACCAACCGTGCTCATGGTCTGTAGAACAAGAGTTAACCGCAATACAGGCGAAAGCCCTTAAAAACTTTTAAATGGTCAGAAACCCTCACTTGTCAGTACAACCATGGGATCATGACTGCCACATTCAAAAAAGATAACAGACAGTAATGTCCCAAAAGTACTACAAGCCAGAAAGGACCAAGATGTAATGGAACAACAAAGGGTTCAGCGGGAAGCAATCCCATTGCAACAAGAAAGGTTCCAAGTCAGAGACAAGATCTGGGTTGTCAATCACAACCAACACAAACTAGACCCAGGGTTACACAGACCAGGCATTGTCATGAAAGTTAAGCCCAAAAACACCTACCTCATCAAAGGAATTGGAGCTTGAACTGAAATGAAACGTATGGATCACAACTGACTCCATTTGTGTAAGGCAAGAGCAGCCCAACAAAAATTCAAGGGTCCCTGTACCCAATGCCAAACTGGATCAATACCAAGCCCGCATACCAGATACTCTCAAGAAGATTCCCAAGGCTCCGCCTTCCAGCACCCCAAGGGGAGATGTTGCAACATCTTTGATCACTCACTCTTGGGGAATTAACACCCCAAGTAAATCACTGAGCAGCTCACCGAGTGGTTCACCACCCAGTCAATAAACTGGTGACACCATTATCAGTTAACCATCTATGACGGGGATCACTCAATCCAGGTCCTAAATAGAACACAACTTGATTAAGCCTTGTGACTCAAGAGGAACATTGCTCAGTAGAGCCCCATGATCTCCATGACGTACATGGACAAAATGTGGCTTGTCATGATACTATATAATATTATACATTCATATTCAATAAAGTATCATTCTCTTCCTAATCTTCCCCTTTATTTTGTTTATTATACTTCCCAGAAGTATAAACACGGCAATAATAACAGCCTTATGTTTGTGAGCTGTTTTAACACCACCATTATCTTCAAATTTCAGGGAAGAGAAAATTTTTCAATGCTACTGCTTGCGGCTATTCTTAATATTTACAATGATTTTTATAATTCATATATTATTCTGTCTAATTATTATTCCGTACAATCACTATTTGACTAATTCTTCAGTATGGCATTTTGTATTTAATGTGTTTCTCTATGCCTTTTTATTATGGCTACATGGTTTTTATTTTGTATAGATTTCTGTAATTTGGTATTTTTGAATTTGGTAGTGTGTAGTTGAGTGCAGTTCAGTACTATGGGCTAAAATTGATATAATTTCACACTAAAAAGCAAAGTCTGTAAACTTTAATGCTGGTTGAATTTAGTTTTATTTTTAAAAAGGTCACTTTGCTTTTGTAACGAGTACATAGTTTAGGTAACTTCATAGTAAGTCTTTTAAAACCAAAGTTAACTATTTTTAAACAGATAATTGAGGCCACATACTGAGAATCAGACAATGGGAAGAGGATTAAAATCAATTGTAATATGTTTAATTCCAGTGGTTTAGGCTCAAATACAGAAGGTAATGGATGGAAGAACCGTTCTCAAAACCCCTTTAAAAACTGAACTGGCTTAAGGGAGGTTCTCATCGTAATTCTAGCGCAACTGGGTGATTTTGTTGTTGGGCTTCTGACAAACATCTTTCTGGCTGTAAAACATCATGCAATTGCAACCTTTAATACTACTGGTTAATTTTTTGTTGGGAGTGGGAGAGTGGAATTCCATATAGACATAAATTGCTGATTCTAGCAGGGTTTTATCATCCTTACATCCTTGGCAATATAATTCCAAGCAGGTGCCATCATTGTTGTTGCTTTTTACAGAAATGGCGGGAGTATCCATTCTCATAGCATACACTGCTTGTTGTAAGCCAGGGGTGAATTTTAATTGGATTTCATTGGTGATGGGTTCCTGCTTAGGGGCTTGGTATTTTTTTATTTTTGTGGCTTGGAGAGAACCTACAAGACTTTTTATTTTTATGGCTTGGAGAGAACCTACAAGACTGATTAGAGTGATCAACTTCATTCTGGCAGATCCAAGTTTCATCACTTGGTTTAAGTACTTCGTTCTGAGTCAAAAATTGTGATCAACTCATACATATTCTCTTGAGTGAAACAAATGATATAAATAAAAGCGAGTATGTCTGTAATGTCCACTTGTTGAACTCGAGCAGTAAGAAATTAAATCGGGGTTTACATATTAATTTATATTAAAATCAATGGATAAGCCAACAACTTGGATTGGCCCATCCTCACATACATTCCCTTAATAGCACCTTTTGAAGAATTTTGGTTGAATTAGGTGGATGTGGCCTAAATTATGTAGAAATGAGATCATATTCTATCTAACTTTAATAAATGTTTCTTTAACAGCTTGATTTTTGAATTGGCTCAACCCCTGCAACCAATGTAAAGAGGCGTATCTGTATAATTATCCTATTCCAAAATGTGCGGATTAAGATTGATAGCGGAGAAACATATTGTTTAACATACTTTTATATGATTTGATATTCCATCTCTATTCTAAGAATTGAGTTGACTGGAAAATTTGGGCTTGATCTATTTAAAGATAGTTGATTAAATTTGAATATAAAATTTAGTTTAAATACGAGATGGTTGGAATATATATGTATTTTTTATTTTGAAGTAAAAATAGAATATTCCACTCTAAAAACACCTGATCTGAATGATGCATATTGTTTCAGAGTTAGGGTTGGGAAGGACAGTTTTTTAAACCGGAATAAAAAATTACTTGTGGAAATTTAAGTTAAAAAACTATGACCGTCCCAACCATATTCAGAGTTAAAGGATGAATCACCGATCTAAGTGATGCATACTGTTTCAGAGTCAAAAGATAAATCACCTCATCTAAGTGTGAATATTGTTTCAGAGTTAATATTAATTATCAAACCATCATCCTAATTAGATGTCAGCAGAGTAACTAGAAGCAACATTATTAAGGGTCATCAAAACGATTTTTTATAAAAATTAAAGTACCTAGATAGTTTTTTTTAGATAATTCCAAAAAATGGTACCAAGCATGATGGCTCTAGCTGCTCAAATATATAGCTAAGTGCTGGAATCGTGCTCGCGTCACAATCAAAGACTCGATTTGATACATCTTAATTCATCTTCATACACATAAACAAAAAATACCATACCTCTATGAATAAAAATACTACCTTAATGTTCATTAGCTTATTTTAAAGCTACAGATAAGCTCTACTGTTTGAAACAATTTAAAAAATGTAATTTCTTTTTAAATTTTTAGTTTAGCCTTTCTAAACTTAAAAGTAATACTCTTCTTATTTAGATTTATATTTTGTTTTTTTACTTGGACATACAAGTTTACTTATATAAATAAAAGTTAAACTAACTAAAAAGAAACCATTTTTTGAATAAAAATTATAATTAAAAATATGATAAGTAATTTTTCCTAAAAGTACAATATTATATATAGCTGATTTATTATCTTCAACCTTATACAGTAGTTTTCAAACCTGTTGAGATAAACATATATTACTCAGTTTAGCGCGCATAGGTTCAGTCATGAAGCAAATTTTAACTGGAACTAGTAGAAGGTCAATTTATGTAGTAAAGTTTCATTTATCTATAGCCAGAAAACAAAAATAGTCAATCACACTACAAAAATAAAGTCAGATACTGTATCCCAAAAGCAAGACAGCAAACACATGGAACTCAAATTTAAAACAAACCCAATCTAGTCACATTTGAAACATTATACATCAAATTTTATAATAGATCTGTAGAAAAAATGCTACTAAAAAAGAACAAATGAGGTTCTATCAGAAAATTATTAAGTTAAAACACAAAACAACTCATATTTTGAAAATTCTGTTTATTTTTGGGACTTATATTGGAAATAGTGGATTTCAGGAGTGAATCCACCAAAATATATTCAGGGAACTACAGCATTATTTCAATGTATGTGCTTCTAAATTTGGGCATTTATTTCTGGGATAATGTCTCAAAAAGGAGCACACACTTAAATAAAATTAATATTATAGAATTACTTTGCTTTTCTGTTTTTAATAGATTTTTTTGCTTTTTATTAGTATGATTTTTTCAAATGAAAGTAACTTTGTTGTTGCCAAGGAGCAGTACTGGGAGCTACTCTAAGCTCAGACTGCTGATAAGGGGAGCACTACCACTATGGTTTCTGTCTATACTCAGTCCAATGCAAGTTGCAAGGATAACAAGCTGTATGTGTCACCAGCCCCATCCATGGGTGTCTTTTTTGATAGCCAGTATGGTGATTCTTAAGACCAGGCTCAACCCACGGCTTTGCCACATTCTGGAGACTATACAACTGTGGCCCCTCCAACTTTATACAATAATTGCCCAATAATTCAGGCCAAGCAAACCCTACCCTTTCTAACTCGGGTCCCCTTATTCCTGAAGGCCCCCAAAAATCTCAAATCATAACCAATAAAATCTTAGAGGAGATTGTAAGCCTCAAGCAGAGTGGCAAAATTAGCCAAGGCAGTGATTAAGCAGGAGTTCTGGGCCCTTTTGAAGAGAGGTGGTACTAAGCTGACCAAGAAGCCAAAGAAGCAGGCCAACTCCCAGATCAAGGAGGCATATCCCATTATGCTTGCCCTACTCCAGCAGGATCCCTATCTCTGATTAACTGAGTTACATTGCTTAATTAGCTCAAGGGCATATTGATTGCCTGACACACTGTGCATGTCACGGTAGGTTCCATCATGCCAGGAATTATTTGACCAAGTAGAAAGGCTCAAAGTGCCAGAAAACCTTTACCAAAATTGACCAAATTAACAGATTTAAATCAAACAGCCAACCGGAAATGGGTTATGGCTGCTCCAGTTGCCAACTAAAAACTAATTCCTCCTTGAAAATTGATTTTGATAAATTGACTTAATTTAAAGGACACCTGATATGAGCTTGTCAGTCAGCATGGTTGTCAGAAGTTGGTCACTCAAGGGTTCTTTGTAACCTGGACCAGATACTTACTTGACAATGTGGATGGGATAGGAGCCCAGGATCCAGGTGGTATTTCTTAGTTAATTTTTGATATATATTGAATAATTTTCACTGTTTCAACTTTTAAGAGTTGATTCCTCCCAAAATTTACTCAATAAAAACCATTTATCCCTTGGTCTAATTTACAGTTTTTAAAATGCATCCTGTAGTCGGATTGTTGCTCCTCATTCCCTACAACCTGATTCTAAGCCAGATCATTACTGGAAGATGGGGCCCTGCATTTGGAACTTTGTTGTCTGTACCTCCCAATGTTAATTCAACGCCTGCTGATCTTGGAGTTGTTCCCCCTGTCCTTGAACCTTAAAATTGTGTTGCATCTCAATGTCCTGAATTTTATTCTGATGATTCTCTGATGCTTTCTCAGGCTATTTATCTTGGGCTACTCTGGTTGGGATTTTCTTTATTTTACTTAATCATAGTATCTCATTTGGAATTTTTACAAAACAGTATCTGAAGCTGTGTTGCTGGTTAATCTTTAACTCTATGTGGATTTGGGTGGTAATTCCCCACCACTCAGAGACAGCTTCCTGCTATCCTGCAATTTCTGTCACATTACTCAACTCTTCTACGTCTGAGTTTTTGGAAGCAGTTTGTCATGAATTCCTGTTTCTTTTCTCCTGTTCCGTTGAGATATCTGTGTTTACCATGTTTATTTGTATCAGTTCTTTTCTGAGTTTTCAGTTTGGGCTTTTCTTTAATTTTTGGTTTCCATCTCCAGTTGCAGTTGTTGAGACTGCATCTTCTGTTTCCTATTTCTGCCACACCATGTCATTCTGGCGTCCAGATTATTTTCTTGCTCCACCCACTGATGAAATTTTGTGTGAAGGTTTTTCAGCTTTATCATTCTATTCTGGTTTGAGCCTTAGCCACAAATCCCAAGTTTACCACGTGATGACAATGGTTTCTGAGGATGCTTGTGAATGGTTGTTGTCCGCGGTGGAGCGCAATCCACATGTTCTAACTGAAAGTGCATCTTTGTAACCTTTGTTAAAAAAATTGTGTGTATCTATTGAGGAGCTCAAAGTTTATCATAAGTTGTACACCTTCTAACAGGGTACTACTCCGCTCTCAATATTCCTTCTTCAGTTTCTTGCCTACTGTTGTACCATTGATGTTCCTAAGGTGAATAAATTCTCAGTGTTGTGGTTAGCATTTGACCAGACTGTCCAGTATCTAGCAGGTTGGGATTCCCTGTTAACCACAACTGAGGCCCTGGTAAGCCAAATTCTTTCTCTGGTATCAAATCAGTTGGTTTCCAAATCTGGTTTAATGGGAGTTGAAGCCAAACCTGCTGTGCACTCCTGGGTTTCTGGGACTTGTTCTGCAGTGGGGTCTTTGAGCCAGAGTCGGGATTATTTTCCCCGTGGTTTGTCTCAGTTGCAATTGGCAATTTTGAACAAACCAGACAAAATGAATGAAGCGCCAGTGGCACCTGCTCCTGAAAGTTTGTTGACAATGCTTCAACATTGTTGTGCCTGCAAAGGCTTCATCAATTGAGTCTGAAGAGTTGCCCCTTGTTCCCATTGATTGTGATCATCCTGTTCTTCCAGCTGCTGTCCAAGAAATGATTGAGCATTATTTTCAGGAGCATCCTGCCTCCTTAGCCGCTGTCTGTACTACCAAGGAGAAGCAGACTCCCGCTGAGATTGCAACATTTTGCTGCAAATAAATCTACTTCTGGTTACTTCTTGTTTTATGGTAGCATTGATAACAGTCAAACTATCTATCAGCTGGCTATTTTGTTGGATACATGTGCTTCTGGGAACTTTATGAGTGTCAAGACTGCAGACTTACTCCAACTCAAGTATCATCTGGGAATGCTTGTTAGGGGCAGGAATTGTCAAACATTTCCCTCCTTTCAACTGAAGAAGCCACTAACATTTGTAGTTGTGGGTCAGTCCTTTACTGCCAGGTTCTCCATTTGCTCTACCCTTATGTATCCCATTATATCAGGGATGAGTTGATGGAAAGACCATAATGTATTTACCTTGCTGAAAGAAAATGAGCTACAGGTAGAACACTCTTCATGCATATCCATCCAAATTCCACTGTTGGGGATGTCTGAATTAGAGTAGTCCTCTCAGACCATTCAATTGGTTCCCGTTCCTGTCCCTGTAAGTTCAGATTTACCGGCATGCCTGCAGCCCTAGGCCGCGGCGTTTGACACCACCAGGGGAAAGGTCCTTCCCAAGAACACTTGATTTTGATTTTGAATTTAAAGTTACTGTTGATTTGATTTGAATTGTGTCTCCTATTTACCCTTTAACCTTGAAGGAAGACACATGTTTAGAAGAGTGGACTTGGAACATTTTGTCAAAGGGTTACATTTTCAAGAAGACTTTGTCAATCTGATCTCCATTATTGTTTGTTCAGAAGTCTGATGGGTCTCTTTGTCCTTGTGTTAACTACATAAATTTGAATAACATTACAATTTTTTATCCTTATCCCTTACCTCTCAAAGTTCAGATTTCTTGGTGTGTTGATAAGGCAAAGGTATTCTCAAAGCTTGATCTGTTAAAAGCATTTGACCAGATTAGGATTGAAGAGGAAATGTAATGGTTGACAGCATTCAGAACCAAAAAGGGTATCTTCCTGTTCTGTGTAATGCCTTTTGGATTGAAGAATGCTCCAGCTTGCTTTCAGTGGTCAATTGATTTGGTCCTGGGGGATCTCCTGGGTGTATATGCCATTGTTTATATGGACAATATCTTGGTGTTCTCTCCTGACAAGGAGTCACATAAGGCCCACCTGTCAGCAGTTGTAGAGCGCATTCTCCAGGCAAATTTGATCATTAAAAGGAGTAAATGGGTCATTATTTGTTAGATTAATCTGTTTCCTATTAACTGTGCTACTTAAAACTTTAAAATTTTGTTTTAAATTTCTTATCAATAAATTTAAATAATTACAACAATTTTATCAAAATAAATCTTATTTAATCCTTATAATATAAAAACCTATATTAAATTAATCATTTTCTACTTACAGCTAAATTAAACTGTATTAAAAGCTAGTAACAATCTTATTTCATATACCATTATTTCTTGAAAGCTGATTAGTACAAAATGACATCATTCTAAAAAGAGCAACCTAAAAATACAATAAAAACTGATATGATGCTTTTTGTTGGAAATCAAATTGTTGCCTAAAATCTTAGCTTTTTTAAAATATTTAATTTAAAATATAATAATTTTTGAATCCCTCTTTTTAAAAAGAGGGCAGATAGCTTTTTTGCATATTTAATAAATATTAAATAATTTTGGATTTTTTAAAAAAAATCTAGTAAAAAGTCAAAAAAAACTAAAACTAAAATTAAAACTGAACTTTTATTGAAATTTCAGTGATCTCATTTAGCATAAGTAATTTATTCTTAAGTTAGATTTTATAGAAAATATATAATAAGAACTTATAAGAGAGTAAAAGTTTTTCTTTTCAAAATTTTAAGTATTTAATATTAATAAAATAGCTTTATACAACTATTTAATAAAATTATATTTTTATACTGTATGCTAGAGATAATATGTATAAAAAATTCAAACATAAAAAAGAATGTATCAAAATCTTGCTTTATTTAATTAAATTTTATAAAGGTTAAAATTTATTTGAACTAAACAGAAAATGATCTTAGTCATTGTATCTATAAAAATAAGATACAAATTTAATTATACAAGCAAATATTTATATGTGATTAGAAAAATATTTTTGTTTTGATAGATTTAAAATATATAAAGTTCATTTTTAAGAACTGTTAAAGGTTATAATAAACTTAAGTTTATTTAAAAAAGGTTTTTGAGTTGGTTAGTAAAAGTAAGCTAAATAATGATTTATACTTTAAATTTAGTTTATTGATTAAAATATCATACTTTAAGAGTTAATTAGCATATTTTATTTCAAATAATAATTTTATAAGCTTACATTCAAAGCCACTTCAAGATACTAAATTGGTATTGAAATATAAAGTTGCAGCACAATTCCGAAAGCTGAGATTAAGGGCTTTCTAATGATACTAGTTTGAGCGAGATTGAAGTACTATTTGCGGAAATATCAACAGTTAACCAGAATATAAAAAGGGGTAAATAAACAATGATATCAGACTTCAGGGGTGATATTGATAAATTAAGGAGATCAGTTGGGGGTCAGTTGGGGATTTATGCCTGTAGTGCGAAAGCTCAGCTAACATGGTATTTAAACAGCTCAACTTTACAGAAATTTACTTTACAATCTACACCTTTACTCCTCTCTGATAACTGCACATCTATTTCCAAGCAAGAACTGCCTGAACCAAGCCAAGGAACCCAACCACTATCACTATGGAACCTATCAAGTTTGCACCTCAGATGACACCCTTCTTCTCACTGGGGGCTTCTACTAAGAGAGAAAGAATCTCTATGCTTAAACAAGCATTCCTTTTTACTGCTGGCAGTGATCTTAACAGCTTTGTTGAGCATTTCTTATTAAAAACAGAGTTTGGAAAAAGTACCTTCTTACCTGTCATACAAAATTCTAAGACAGATGATTTCCTTAACAACCTAAAGGAATTGATGTCAGAGTCCCCTGCCAAGCACCTTCCTTCCCTAAGAGCATTGGTTACATCAAGCTACAGTCTGAAAGAGCTTTGGGATTGTGGATTTAAAATGACAAAAAATGAGTATTCATATTCTAAAAAAATAAAAAATGCTAAAAAAGCATCATTAAATTCAAAAAATAAAAAAGGAAAAAATGATTCAGTAAAGAAAGAAAACATAAAAAATATTTTAAAACATATATTAAAAAATTCATTTCCAACTAGCCAATTCACTAAAAAATCCCCTGGATTGATTTATGAAGAATTACAAAAAGAGTTGAGTGAATACTCAACTAAAATAAAATACTCATTATTGAAAACAAAAAAAGAAATTTACGAAGATATGAAAATAAAAAACAATATTTCTATTTCACTTTCCACTTTTTATAAGCTTATTCCTAATAATATAATTAAAGGCAAAAAGCAAACTAATATGTGTAACATTTGCAACTTAAAAAAGTCATTAGAAATGAAGAAAAAGGATTTGAGTTTAAAGAAGTTGCCATTGCCTAAATCTATTAAAGAAAATTTGGAATCTATTGACCTATATGAAAAGTTTTATAAGCATCAAAATAAAGAATATATTAGTGATATAAATAATCTTGATAATAATTCATGTGTTATAGTAATAGACTATAAAGAAAACTTTAAAATAGGTGGGGGTCCTATAGAGACAAATAATTGTTTTTATGAGAAAATACCTATTTCTTTATTAGGATTTGCAATTGCTTTTAAAGAAAATGAGAAAATTAAATATGAGTATCATGACTTTTTATCTGAAATTTTATCTCATGACTCTTTGTTTTCAGGTCAGTGTTTGATAAGTCTGCTTAAAAATAATAAATTTAAGAATATTAAAAATATTAAAGTTTGGACTGATAATGGTAATCATTTCAGATCTTATGAATTCTTATATTATCTTTTTAAAGAGGTACCTAAAATTATAAAAGGAACAATTAAGTTTAATAGATTTGTGGAGTGTCATGGCAAAAGTATTGTTGATGGTCATTTTGGTGTATTATCTAAAATATTTAAACAAAAGGAAAATGAGATGTATATAAAAAATATAAATGATCTCAAAATGGTTTTTGAGAGAGAGGAAGAAAGAAAGGGTCTATATGAGTCACTTGTAAATAATTCAGATGTTTCCCAAAAAATCTTTTTTCACATCTATGATAGAAAATCTAGGCCTAAAAAAAGCTGGCTTGAAGTCAAAGCATTTTATGTTAATCTTTCATATTTAATGAAAGATGGTGACCTGTATGTTTCACCTTTGACATTTGAGGATGTTAAGGAGTACTCCAAAATAAATTATTGTGCAAAGTTCTGCACAGATGACAGAGAAACAAAGAGAGCTGATACTACTAAAGGATTAGTAGGACATGTTCATGAAGTTGGACGCATAACAAAAACTTATATTTCACATAGGGTAAATAGTCTTTTAAATACAACAACTTTTTTTCTAAAAATAACTAAGAAATTAATTATATGAGCCAAAGATAGGGTAATAGCAATTATAGCTTTGGGGCTGCTATTACTCTCCCATGCAACTCATATATTTAATTCTTGGCTTATTAAAATAGAAAAAGGGTTTTAGCAAAAAATACAGCTAATAGAAATAAAATTTATTTCTATTATTTGTATATTTTACACTATTAAACTTTTCTTCAGTAAACTAAGCATTATACTAATGTTCAAAAAACATAAGTTTATGACTTAAATGATACCAAAGAAGTTAAAAGGCTTTGAAATGCTTAAGAGGGCGCCTTGGCTTAATCTAACAAATAATGACCCAAATGTGAATTATTTAAACATAAGGTTACCTTTTTGGATAACATTATCTTTGAGGATGGCCACACTATTGCCCCTGACAAGGAAGCTGTGGTTTGAGAGTATGCTATACCTGTGACAGTATCCCAGCTCCAAAATTTCTTAGGTACCTGTACGTTCTTGAAGAAATTCACTCCTCACTTGTCTGAAGTGGCTGCCCCTTTATATTCAGCTAGCAGGAAGACAACCTTGGTCTGGACGCCTGAGTGCGCAGATGCATTTGCAGCAGTCAAGGCTCTTTTGTTGTCCTCCCTGGTGCTAAGACATGTGGATCCTGAGCTACATTTTGTGGTTTTCACAGACGTCTCCAAATATGCTGTGGCTGGTGTGCTGTTGCAGAAAGCTAGCAACAGGATTGAGAGACCTGTAGGTATTTCTCCCAGAAGATGGAGGCTTGTGAATGCAATTACATGATCTACAACAAGGAATTGTTGGTAGTTGTAGAATCTCTGAAGCATTGGCATCACCATCTCATGTCAACGTGTCACCCATTTGTAGTAAGAACTAACCACAAGGCTCTTCTGTATTATTGGCAGCCCAGGGTTTTGTTGGGTTGCCAATCCAGATGGCATGGTGATTTGACAAGATATAAGTTCCGTTACAAGTTCATTAACGGATCTGATAATCAACTGGCAGATGCGCTGAGCAGAAACCCTTCTCATCTCCTGGCTGTTGGTATGGACGTGAAGTTTAACATGCACACAATGATTCCAGATGAGGCTGTGGTTCCTTTTGTATTACCACCACCTGCTTCACTGGCCACCATGTCCTTAACTGAGGGCGCAGACCTAGACTTATATTCCAAAAGTTAGTTTCTGTAGCCTCTGTCTAAAGGTTATGAAATGTTATTGGAACTAGCATATACAAATACAGTGGGCCAGCCACAGGGTTATCACAAGATAGGTCCAGTTCTATACCGTCAAGGTTGCTTGTGGGTTCCTGAGGGCACTATTTAGAATGAAATCATTGTGGTGCTCAATGGTCTAAGGGTAGTGTGGGGTTCCTGTCCACCAGTCCCCAAGTGTGTCCTGGATTGTAGCCAGGGACCAGCTGGAAGGGGTTGTTGTTCTCTAGTAAGGGGAAATGTATCTCAGAAATATGTATAGGGGTCAAAATGGGCTTTTATTCACTCTCAGAAGGAAGATCCCCTTAGAAACCTTCTGGTATATGGCCCAGGGGGTCAAGGAAACAATATGGATTTGCCAAAACTTGGAGTCCTCCAACAATATCTTTGAATCCTTGTACTTGGTCTTGGACTCCTTTACCTTAGTCTTGGATGTCTGCTCCTTAGACTTGAACTCCTGCTCCTTAGACTTGGACTCCAGCACCTTAAGCTTGGACTCTGGTACCTTAAACTTGGACTCCAGCACCTTAAACTTTGACTCTGGCGCCGCGCTTAGGATCCAGCTTCTTATTTTTGGGCTCCTGCTTGGTTATCTTGGGTTGTATCAGTCCAACCAAGATCCTTCTGGTGATCAAAAGGCTTCCAAAACCTCTTGGCAGAAACTCAGAAGACCTGGGAAAGACCTCCAAAAGCCTTCCAAAAGACCTTGAAAAGACCTGGTAACTTTCCAGCCAGCCCCCTTCTTATAGTGTTCTTTTCCCAACGGTTCTGCCTTCAAAATGGCTTTCTTTGTAAGTTTAAACCATTGCTGCTCACTTTTCCTATAATAACTTAAGCTTACATACTTACTTTCTCAAAAGCTTAAAGTATTAATTCACTATTTCCTTGCTTATACTTTAAGCTTTTGGCTTCCAACCAATCATTTTCATCAGGAAACCTGCCAGAACTCAACCAATGAATGCAGAGCACATAAATAGACCATTCCTGTAGTTCCACCGGGATCCAACTAGGAAAATAATTTCCACAGCTCAAACTGCTCAAATTGACAACTCTTCACGCACCAAAGCGTTAACCGGTTTATTATTCCAGCACCAGTCTTCCCTGCATTCAACCTGAACCAATTCAAATAGTAGAGTACTATTTGAATTTTTCTTTCTGGACCTCTTCAATGTTTCCCCCATATATTTACAAATATAGTAAAATCCAAGGAAAACGTCCCACCAAAATAGCTTTGTATCCTGCTCTCATAGCAACATACCTTCATCTATCCTGGGAACTTAATAAATAAATATCTTACACACACTTATATCCACATTCTTTCTTGATTTCAATACTAAAACAAGGCAAAATATTCCACATCTTCCCACTTTAACAAATCAATTTGGCAAAGTCTTGGCTCATTTCTCCAGACCACCAGTTCTTCACCATCATCTTTGGATCTTTCAGCCAGCTCATATTCCAGCTCTTCAGCTTAACCAGCAGTCAGTCCATTAACTTCATCAGTCCTCTGGCTACTCCTGTAACACAATCTTCTGGTCCTTTGGCCAACCTGCACCATGATCAGCTAGTCCTGCATCATAATCTTCTGGTCCTTTAGCTTATTCTCAACCAGTTCCTCAACAAATCCTCACTAGGAACCTCCTTAGTTCCCTCTGCACACTGAACCATATTGGTTCCCAAAATTCAATATGAATTAAAAGTCTGTTAACTAGCCTTCACTGTGATCAAACAGTCCCTCTTGCTAGTCTTCTATCTTAATTCTGTGAACCACCTTGGTTCTTTATCTCAGTCCCCATTACCAGAACTTGTAGACCCAGGCATGAGTCTACATTGAACTGGGGTTTGACTTGGCCCTCTCAAGTGGCACTCTACTTAGGCCATTCAATCATAGATCAATGTCTATGTGTTGTCTTTACTCACCCAGGTGATTAAGTCTGAGCTTTCAGTTGCAGAGTAATCAGCTCTACTTCCCAGAGGTCTGATCACACCAAGTTCTGCAGCTTGCTTCCCCAAGCAAGCCGCCTTGGTGACACCCCTGAGCAAATCTATGTCCTCCAATGCTCACTTTGGGTTTCTCCCAAAGCTCCCATAGGGGCATAAACGAGGACACCCTCCCAGTCTGTTAGGTAGGATGCTTGCTCACAGACCTCCTGTAAGCGTATTAGGGTATGTAGAGCCCTCAGAGCTCTTCCCCTCCCTGGCAGCCCGTGTTACCTGTCAGGGATCCAAAACTTACTCCCCCCAGACAGACAAAGTTCCCTGCTTGCTATTTCAGTCTTCACCCTTCCATAGCCACATTCCCTGCTAGATGAAGAACTATTTTCCAAAGCAGCCAATATCTTCTGCTGGGTGGAGGCAACATCTTCTTCTGGTAGTCCTTTTTTACCTACCAGCCAGGCCTTACTTACCCTAGTAGTCCTATGTTACCTACTAGGCTCACCTTACTCACCCTAGTAGTCCTATGTTTTCTACTAGGCTTACCTTGCTTACCCTAGTAGTCCTATGTTACCTACTAGGCCTCTACCTGCAACAAACAACCAAACTTTTGCTTGGCCAATATTTGCCCTGCCTGCAAACCACCAAACATGTGGACCGTCACAGGTAGGTTGGGTGTAGCTGAGCAGCAACTGAGAACACAACAGGACTAATATCTTCTAACTCAACAGAACCTTTATTTGTGGGCTCTGCAATAATCTAAGAAATGAAAGTTGTTGGTTATGTTTGTATGGTAATTAATTCTGTTTATTGGGGGTCTCTTGAGGGTCTTTTTATACTTAGAAGGAGGGGAGGGGAAAGAAAGGGTGATTCATTCTCACTAGGGTCTAGACTATCAGGCACTGGGATTATTCTTGGAGAGCTGAAACATTTTGGAGAATATTCAGACAAAAATGGGCTAGATTGGGCAAGAATTAAACATTTAGACATGTGACCTGGAGTCAGGTGATTGCAGCATATAGTAGGGCCGTCTGTGGTGAATTGAGTGTAGAATAGGGTTTCAGATTACTCTCTTTGGAGTTCACACTTTGGCAAAAAGAGGGGCAAAGGTCAATATACCAATTTACATAATGGGCACAAGCAATGGGTTGTCAATTTCCAATAGTAAAACCTCTTCCAATTGGTCACTAATTGCCTATAGCAAAACCACTCCAATGGGTCACTCTCTGACACATCTGCGGCTAGCTGCAGGTGCGTCAATTAGTCTCTAATTGATGATGCCCTTATGTGATTTGGAGGGTTACTCTCCAACATAAATTATAAAAAAGGGCAGCAGTTCTCCTTATACTTTTCCAAATAAGGAATCAGTCCAAATATGGTAATTCTAGGGAGTGGCACCCTGCACCACAATCATAGAGGCCCATCATACCTGTCCAACAGCAGGCCACCCAGGGAAAAACAAACAGTGGAACTAATCTGCCGTCAGTTTTCCTGGAAAAGTTTGACAGTGAAGGTAGCGGCTTTCATTTGAGATTGTCTGGTATGTGTTTGATCCAAGGCAAGCCAGAACGAGACTACTGGTTTACTTGTTCCACTGCAGCCTGCTGCAGGGCCCTGGACGTTGGTGTTGGTGGATTTCATTGGTGAACTTCCCAATTCCAATGAGTTTAACACAATCATGGTGGTGGTAGATTGTTTCACAAAAATGGCACACTTTGTACCTTGCTCAACCACAATCACGTTGGTGGAAGCAGCTAGGTTGTTTGTGAACAGGATCTTCTCTCTACATGGCATCCTGATGGAGATTGTGTCTATTGTGGGCCCCAATTTATTGCTTGGTTTTGGGAAGCTTTTACTGGAATTTTTAGTATCAAATTGTGCTGCTCCACCGCTTTCCACCCCCAATCTGATGGACAAACGGAGAGGATAAATCAAAGTTTGGAGGTTTATCTGTGTTGCTACACTAATGCGCAACAAGATGACTGGTGTGCTAACTTACTAATGGCAGAGTTTACATATAATAATGCCCTGCATACATCAACTCAAGTATTGCTATTTTATGCCAATTTGGGTTACAATTCTTCATCCAACATGGGTCCCCATTTGGTTAGTAATGTGGAAGCTGCAACTGATCAAGCTGCTGTATTGAAGCAGGTCCATCAAGAGCTTCAGGTTACTCTCACTGTTGCCATGACAACTTACAAGGAATACACAGATTGCAAGCGCCAGGAAAGTCCAACTTACAGGCCAGATGATCTAGTCATGGTTGATGCTTGCAATATGAAACTTAAGGTCCCCTATTGCAAATTTGGTTCCAAGCAAGTTGGTCCCTTCAAGGTTGAACTTCAGATTGGTCCTTCCACTTATTGGTTGGATTTACCCCCATCCTTCAATATTTTCCATACCTTCCATGAATGTTTACTCACCTCCTTTAAGGGCGCTGAGGTGCCTTCTTCTCAACCCATGCTTGTGGAAGGTGAGCCTGAGTATAAGCTGAATTGTATTCTGGCTTCCTGTAGGAATTGCTGCCATTTGGAATATTTGATGTCATGGAAGGTTTATCCTGATTCTGAAATTTTTTTGGGTCTCCACTATGATTGTTCCAATTCCCTAGAACTGATTCAGGTGTTCTACCAGCACAATACCACTGCTATTGGCCACCCCAAGCTTACCTTAGCTGTGATGAAACTCCTGCCTGCTCACAAGAATTTCTCCTTATCTCATCTTCCAGATGGTGGTATTGTGCCCAGGGCTAAAGCAGAGGGCAATATCACGGTAGGTTTCATCATGTTGGGAATTGTTTAGCCAGGTAGAAAGGCTCAAAAAGCCAGAAAACCTTCACCAAAATTGACCAAATTAACAGATTTAAATCAAACAGTTGACTGGAAATGGGTTAGGCTGCTCCAGTCTGCCAACTAAAAACTGATTCCTCTTTGCAAATTGACGTTGATAAATTGACTTAATTTAAGGGTCACCTGATATGAGCTTGTCAATCATCATGGCTGTCAGAAGTTGGTCACCCAAGGGCTCTTTGCAACCTGGACCAGATTGTCAGGAACCCATCCACTTGGAAACATATCACCTAAAAGACGTATGGCCGCGGATAGATTCAATCCTGTGATTAGAGAACCAATTGGAACAGAGACCATCCCCATATGGAACAATTCTCAAATTAGACGGTATCAACCCAAAAGGGGATTGAACCTTCCCAACATGAAGTAAGCTCCAAGATAACTTAGAAGGAAACCCAAAGCCAAGGGATAAAATAAGGAAGAAGTGGGCGGACTGGCCCCCATGACCTGTGGTTTCTCTGTGGTGGGGGATTCTGTGATAATGGAGTGGCAGTGTACCATACGCCTGATACAACTTGGCGCCACAACTTTTCCAGGTAATTGGGAGGAGATTAACCAGAATCTGCTCTGGTTCCAAAAGACATGCTTGCAGTAAGGGACTGGACAAGGAGCAACCAAACCAACCATTTATACCCAAATGGTCCCCATTGGGAAGACTTGGGTAGGATCATGGTGTTGGATTTCAAGACTGGAGAGCAGGCAAAAAGAATAAATCAAGTAGGTAAGAAAATTGATTTTATTGATTGAAGAAGTAATAGATCATAACTTACCAGCCTTATATAGCATGGTAGCAAAATGATAAGCTAGAGGAAACATAAAGGAGATCAAACTCACGGAGAAGAAGTTGGGGATATTTGGAGGAATTGGGAGATCCTGGGGAGTATGATATTAAAACTAGAATTATTTGACTTAATGGAGCCATTATACTGACCTCAGACTGGTTTTAAAACAAAATTTGATTTAAATTATCAACTCACAGAAACAGGCAAGAGCAGGAGATGGACAGCTATTCCCCAGTCAAAACTGGGGAAGGAGAGCAAGGCCTAACAACAGAAATGGCAGGCAACGAGCAAGTTTTGGCTAATTTTAAGTCAAAACCACTGGTAACGTCATTGAGATGCTTAAGAGCATCTATTGTAAAGGTTGCCACAACAGCTGATTGGCTGGAATTGATAATTGAAGGTAACAATTTGATATTATCTAAACTAATGTTTTCATTAATTTAAAAGTCCTCTCGGACAGAGGAAGACCCAGGTTCAAAACCTGTCATTGCACTCCCTTTGTCAAGCACTATATTGAAGCAATCAAATTCAGGTAATTTAGAACAGTTGCTACTAACTAATCAATCCATTTTAGGAGACCCAATCAACCCCAAGTGAAGGGGTATTTCTGCTATTGTGCCAAGAGCTAAATTGTTGTCAGAAGGGTCTGTAAGAACACTCCTGACACAGATACTTACTTGACAATGTGGAAGGAATAAGAGTCCAGGATCCAGGTGGTATTGCTTAGTTAATTTTTGATATATATTGAATAATTTTCACTGTTTCAACTCTAAGAGTTGAGTCCTCCCAAAATTTTACTCAATAAAAATCACTTATCCCTTGGTCTAATTTTATTTTAAGAAATGCATCCAGTAGTTGGGTAGTTGCGTTACATTCCCTACAACCTGATTCTAAGCCAGATCATTACTGGAAGATGGGGCCCTGCATTTTGAACTTTGTTGTCTGTACCTCACAATGTTAATTTTGTGTCAACCAATTTTGAAGCTCCCCCCATTCTTGGAACTGAAAATCATGTTGCCTCTGAATGTCCAGAATTTTATTCTGAAGATTTGT
Source organism: Entomophthora muscae (assembly GCA_014839935.2). Taxonomy (NCBI): domain Eukaryota; kingdom Fungi; phylum Entomophthoromycota; class Entomophthoromycetes; order Entomophthorales; family Entomophthoraceae; genus Entomophthora; species Entomophthora muscae. Next base: position 236,335 of record QTSX02001452.1, on the reverse strand, counting down.
TAATGTTGTCTCAGGCCATTTATCTTGGGCTACTCTGGTTAGGATTAATTATTTTACTTAATACTAGTATCTCTTTTGGAAATTTTACAAAACAGTATTTGAAGCTGCATTGGTGGTTAATCATTAACTCTATGTGGATTTGGGTGGTAATTCCCCACTACTTAGAGACAGCTTCCTACTATCCCGCAATTTCCTTCACAGTGCAGCTCTGGATGCATGGACCTGTAGTCAGTGTTCTGATTCTGATTAATCTGCCAGCCAATGTGTTGAATGATGACTTTGATTTGCCCTATGACCCTGTGAATGTTGCCATAAATCATCTGCTTCCTGTCCTCAATTTCAGAAAATTTCATATTTATATCTTATTATAATTGTCATTTCAAGCTCATGATTATGGCACTTTTAGTAAAAATACCAGCCACAAGAGCAAAAAAGAAAGAACCAGAGGAGATTGTGATTGGTGTGTTCCTAGCAACTTCCCCAAAAGAGACTATATTTTACTGGGCTACAACCAGCTACACCAATGGTTACTGTTACAGAAATTCCTCTCTGACCTACTAGCCACCTGGAGCTCAGCCAATTCAAGATTCTAAATTTTCCTGATCCACCAATTGGAGTGCGCTGAAGTGGTATCTGAGAAGATCAAAGCAGGCGTCCACAACGTCTCTGTTTTCCCTGCTGGTCACGCCAATCTTCAGCCAGGTGGTTAGTGCAGCCAATAACCACACTGTGCTGTTTTCCTGTCAGAAGGTTTCTGACATGTTCACAAATATGGCCTTGAATGCTCACAGCAGCAGCCAATCACTGAAGGACCCACAGCTGCCCCCTTATGATTCACTGGTATACAAACCAATCACTGTCCTCCCTGCGTCTGAATATAATTTTATGAATCATAAATTCCTCTAAGCCGCTTAAGGCACTCAGTTGCCACTGGGTCCTCCAGCCACCCTAGTCCCCATCTAATCCTCCCAGGTGATCAGCACTATTGTGTTTGGCTCCTGGGATCCACATCCAGGAGGACACAGAGGGAAATCTTTATAACAAAAGATTTGAGGTTTGAAGATAGCCTTAAGGCAAAATTAAGGGCACATACCTTAATTTTCTGGAATACAAGAAGAGGAATTCCTTTTGGCAAAAAGGAATGGAAAAGGCTTGAAGAATACAAACACCAACACAAATGTAGATAAACTTGTTTTTTAGGAGAATTAATTTTACTTAAATAGTAGAAAAGGGCTATGATCACTCAATAGATAGACAGAGTGATAGAGGGGTCACATTGGGTTGAAATCATACCAGGATCAGTTGAGGGAAGGTATGGTATTCCATAATTGGTGAACATTGATCTCAACCCATTTATGGAAGGTGAGGAATTCCCAAAGTTGAAAGCAACCTCACTAAATCTTCACACATCATTATTTAAAGGCCATATTTAAATAGCATTAATGGTTCAATTTTGGACATCTTCCCCCTCAAGGTTAGACACAGGGAGTTGATATATGTGGAGGAATTTGGAGTAAACTTGGGGAAAAAGAACAACCAGATGATAGCAGCTTCATGGTATAATTGAAATCCTTTTTGAAGGTGACTTAACAAGGTCCAGCCCAAAGAGGAGTCTAGCTTGTGGGCTCTACCTCCAGTATAGTTCTGATAATAGAGGACTAGGTCACCCACTTGGAACTCAGGGAGGGGGCCCTCAGAGCATTAGAAGGCAAGAGCTCTAAAGTGTTGACCTTATAGGCAGTGGAGTATGCTGTTGCCTGAATGTCAATTATGCAATTTTCAAGTCCTTTGTTGTAAATTAGGTGCATATTAGCATGGTCAAGGATATCAGTGGAATTAATCCTGGTAGTCAAGGATAATTGATTTGCACCCAAATCCGTTGGATCTGACAGATTTGCAATTTCAATTGTATCTTGGATGTTACAATGATTTGGCCGACCTATTACATCCATTTAGATTGAGTTCAGGAACTGAAAGCAGCTTCTGTAATGGGCAGCTGCAAGCTGCAGCCACTCCAGGGTACCAAATTCACGACATTGGTGCTCAATCTAATATATATCCTACCAGATATGCTGAACCTGCAGGACACCCCCACTGTGGTCCTGTTTTAGCCCTGGGAGGGAATGGCTCTCTTCCTGACTTCTACTTTGGTGAAGATGTAATTGCCTTCTTGGATAAAGTGAAAACCTTCACTGTTGGTTATACTGAAGAGCAAAAGATCAAATATCTGCTTGAAAGCTTGTGTCAAAATTCCTTTGATACTATTTTGCCCTACCTTGGCTTTAGTTACTCCTACCAGTACCTCCAAAAAGTGATAAAGCCAAAACTCCACTACCCACAAGGTTGCATCAAAGCCAGCCCCCTCAATGGTTTGAAAATCACTAGAACACCTCAGGACTGCCACTTGGATGCTTCTGAAAACTCTAATGATTCCAGAAATTGCCTTGAGTCACCTAATTCTCTTATTTCTGGATCATTTAACAAGGTTAAACATCCTGATTATTTGGCTTGTGAAGTTAATCAAGTTAGTGAGGCTCAATATCTTGCAGAAGAAGATCAAGTGAAATTTGTAGAGAATATCTTTGAACCTTAAGAATATCTTACTGAAGTGGAGCCCACCAAATCACCAATAATCCATGAAGAGTACAGTGAAAAGAAACAGGATTTAAACCATGAAGTAAATTCCATGGAGGTGCTAACCAGCAAGGATAAAGGTACATTCTTGGCTTCACTTATATCATTACTTTATCTGGATCTGTTGGAACCCTCTCCTTTTGATCACAATATCAGAGGTGAAGGTTCAGCTAAGGATGAAGATGTTGTCCTTCATCAAGTTGAGATAGCTGGACTTCATACCTTCCAAAAGCCTCCTCTCTCTGCCTGAACCTTTTCCTCCTGAAGATCCTGGAACTGCCAAGCTCTTCCCTATTGAAGCTGGATATTTCTTCAAAGATGAGAAAGTCTCTGAAGATGATGAGGTTTCACAAGAAGAGAAAGTAGTAGAACTGCTAATCAGCCAAGTTGAGTACAGATCCTTGGCTGAAAATGTAATAGTACCTCTCCTTTCTCTAGCAAAATCCTTGCCTCCTGAAGAACAAAGCTTCATCCTACAGCCTCAAAACAAATCCTGTTCAAGAAAAAGAATTGAAGATAAATACCTTCCTAAAGAGTATCACTTGGAATCTTTTGGAAGCCTTGCCCTGACTGAAGTCAACCCTGGACAATTCTTTCCCCTGGTATCACAGATGGATATATCCAACCTGGACACTTTCCTTGTGAAGATCATGAATCCTGTGCTTAAGTTGATATGACTAGAGAAAAAGTCTGTTCCAATGATATGAGTGACTTTAAGGATGATGAAGTACTTTCTCTAACAGAGCCAGAAGAGATCAGATGCAGCCAAGATAAGGATCAATCATTGATTACCTTGTCCTCTAAGTGTTGTAGCAAAGATAAAGATACTGAGAAAGATCTTCAAGAAGTGGAATCAGTGGATATTTTCAATCAGCCAAGTTGAGAAAGAATCATTAGTTGAAAAGATAGTAGTGCCTCCCTTTTCTCCGCCTGAACCTTTGCCTCCTGAAAATACTGGCACCAACCCACTTGGATCTTCTTTCATCCCTCTTCTTGCTCTACCCCATTGCAAAAAAGACTCCAAGGCTGAACTTCTCCACCCTGATGAGATGCAAGAGCCCCAGTACTTGCTTCTGCCTAGTGTTGCTCTTGTGTCCTCTTTTACCAACGAGCTTTACAACAGACTACTGGTTGACCAATCTTTGTGGGGGAAAGAGCCCACTAAAATCCAAAATTTTCTTAATAAGCTTTCAGTGGACACAAGGTTAAAGATTGTCAACTCTTTAAGCTTTACAAGGATAACTGGTTGCCATATGTATGCCCCTCACTCAGAACAGACTCTGTAGTTGCCTCATACAAAGCTACAGGACATAGAGGAATACAAAAACCCTTGCTCAGTTACAGAAGCATTGCTACTGGAAACCATGCTTGCCTTCTGAGGTTCAGGAGAAGTGCATCATTCATATTGAAGAAGAGGTGATACAGTTCATCAGTATGAAGCTTGGATTGATCATTACCTCTACTTCCTTCCAAGTTGCTCTTGATGAACTGAAGAGAACAATGATGTGTGCCTCTTTCTTATATCTTATACTCCTCAAGACCTCTGTTGAACATAACATTCTCATCCTCACAGACATGAGTTATGTACTTTATCAACAAGAAGAGAGTAGCTATGAACTCTCCATTAGTCATTGCTTTGAAGTTCCAAATTTATATCAAAGAAGCTATCCTATGGTTGGAAGAAAACGTCTCTCTACTGAAGCAGATCCAGATGAGAAGATTGCTCTATACTATTCTGGTAACACAACACAAAAGGAAGACTGCCTCTAAAGACTTCCAGTCATTGCTCTTATTGCTTTTGTACATGATGAAATTCACTTTAACCCACCAACTGACCTGTCTTTGTGGGAGGAGGAGATCATCAAAGTACATTCTTCTCTAGAGAACTCTTTGATGAGTGCAAATGTAAAGGATGATTGTCTATTCATGGAATACAAGTACCTATGGATAGCTAATACATGCTCCTCATTGCAACTGGACTCAGCAATTGAGAGCAAGGACCCACAGGACGTGTTTCCATACAGAGAGCGCTATCCAAACAGAATTACTATCAGGAATTGATTACCTCCTACAACAACAAGACCACAAATGCATGTAATGGATTGCTCTATCATCCTGCCATGGTAATTAACATTAGGTACTGCAGAACTGCTGACAAGCCACTCCTTCAACTCTCCAATGGATGCCCACCTGACTTGCCTTGCTGCCTGCTCTCCCTGATGAAGCCTAGACTGTCTGTCACCCCAGAAGACTACCTCCAGAAACTGCCCCAGGTCTTGATCAATACAGAGGCTGAAGCCTATCATGCCAGGTTGAACATCAAAAAGAAGGATGTAGACCACGCTTCCAATAGCCATCCTGCCCTCCCCTTGTACAAGATGAGTGATGCTGTTACTTCTATAGTAATAGAGAGTATGGATGTGAGAACACACTTTTCATTCTATGGCAAGGGCCTATTAAGGCCAACCAGAAAATGGATCTTGAGAACTACACTAAGGATCCAGAACTGGCCACTTGATTACTAGAGTACACACTCAATACATGTGTGCTGCTCCTAGTACTCATGAGTAAACCCCCTTTAGGACAACAATCTGGAAAAATAAATCTAATGAAAAATGCCATGGGTTGTTGTCCAGATTGAAGAGAAAGAAAGGAATAAGGCAATATACAGTGAAAAAGGCTTTATTGGAATAATTACCTGACATATGCAGCCCTTGAGTCCAGTACCCTCTATTTATAACCTTTGCCCATTCTAGTGGTGGGAAATGTTGTAAATTAGGTGCATATTAGAATGGTCAAGGCTATCAGTGGAATTAATCCTGGTAGTCAAGGCTAAATGATTTGCACCCAAATCCATCAGATCTGATGGATTTGCAATTCCAATTGTATCTTGGATGTTAGGTTGATTTGGCCGGCCTGTTACATCAGTTGGATTGAGTTTGGAAACTGAAAGCAGCTTCTGTAATGGGCAGCTGCAAGCTGCAGCCACTCCGGGGTAATGCACATCCACTCTTCTCCATTGGATTGTCTGGATCATCCCAATATGGAAAGAACATGGATACAAGAGCCTGGTGGACACCAGAAGATCTTGTAATATTCCTGGCAATGGTGCAGGTGTTAATAACACTTCTGTGTCCATTGTGCAGCCAGGATGGTATATGAAATTCCCTTCTTTCTAAATAAAACATACTTTCACACATTATTTACTTGCTTTTACACTCTACTTAGTTGTTACCTTAGATTTAAGGGTAAAGACTTCAGAGTCTTTAAGAATTGTATTAATTTTTGTATAGGCCTGAAACCATACTCTCCCAAGCTGGCACTATAGACGTTAATCCCCAAGACGTCCAAGGCCCAAATTCATGACATCCTTGACATGAATTTTGGGGTTTTAAGATGCATCAACTTCAATCAAAGGTGGTCCCAATATTGAGTGAATTGTGGATTCATGTTCATACAACATGGAAAAGGGGGATTGTTAAGTCACTTGGTGCTACTGAGCCAATAAACAAAGAGGGCAGCAGGGAGGAACATATACCAATTGGCAGCATCAGAGAGGGTGAGTTTCCTCATAATAGACACAAGGGAGGAATTTTCTTGTTCAACAGTCCCATTGTTTGATGGATTATACGGCGCAGAAAAGAACTGGTGAGTGGCATAGCCTCTAAAATAGACGTGATGAGGCAAGCATTGAAGTTGGTGCCATTATCAGACAGCAGGGTTTGAGGGCACCTGTGTTGATAGAAGATATCTTACAACAAGAAATTTGCGGTAGTCTTAGCAGTTATAACTTTTGTAGCTCTGGTTTTGACTCATTTGCTAAAAGGGTCCTTGGCTACCAAGATGAACCAACACCCAGACCTAGAACAAGGGAGGGATCTAACAGCATCAATAATCACAGTTTGAAAGGCATGCTTAGGTGGGATAAGCTTGAACTGATACTGGGATGGTCTAGGGCATTGGAGTTGACAGGGATGACAGGAAGCAAGGACATCAGGGATTAGGAGGCACATGTTCTCCCAATAGAAGTTCTTGCACAACCAGTCATGAGTTTTCACTATACCCCCATGCCCAGTGTCAATATGGGCTTGGAGGATAATAGCCATTCTCAAATTAGGGTAAACTTAGGGCAGATATGTATTGTTGACCTTTTTGAAGAGTTGTCTATCCCAAATGACAGTATCTTTTGATAAGACTTGTAGAGTCAGTCAGATTTTTTCTGGTTCAGTTGCCCAAGTGTCAGGGAATCCTATTAAATTGTAAAAGTGATCAGTGTTATCAGGATGGATGGCCAGTATAGGCATGTTATATAGCCCATTGGCATTCTGATGTTGAGCTCCAAGTTGGTGTATTACAGTGAAATCATATCCTTGTAAACGCAAGGATCAACAAGCCAAGCAACCTTCAGGATCCTTTAGCTGTTGCATCCACTTGAGGGAGGAGTGGTCAGTGACTAAAGTAAATTGGGTCCCATAGATGTAGTGTCAAAATTGTTTTAAAGCATGCAGCACTGCTAAGCATTTCTTTTCAGTGACACTAATTATTCTCATGTTTGTTGAGGACACATGAAGAATACACTACAGGTCAATCTACGCCTTCATTGTCTAGCTGGGCTAAGATTGCACCCACAGCTACTCCACTGGCGTCAGTTTATAAGATGAACTCCTTGTTATAATTGGGATAGACTAAGATGAGGGCCTCTTTGAGCTTGACCTTTAGCGTCTCAAAGGATTGTTGTAGACTATCAGTCCATTTAAAGGGTACATTCCTGAGAAGTTAGGCAAGGGGTTCACTTAGTTCAGAAAAGTCAGGGATGAATTGCCAGTAATATTCCATCATACCAAGGAATACTTGAAACTCACATAGTTTGGTGGGTGTAGCATATTTTTCAATGGCTTCCACCTTATTATTCATGGGGCATATTACAGTTTTAGTGACTTCATGGCCCAATAACTCAAGTTGCTCTTTAAAGAAAGAATACTTGAAAGATTTGAGCTTCAAACCTGCTTTTTAAATCTTGAGGAAGACAGCCTTGAGATGACCCAAGTGGTCAGTGAAGTTTTAGCTGAACACTGTTATATTGTCTAGATATACAAGTACACAGGAGAGCTTCATGTCTTGTAGAATGGAGTCCATGGCTCTTAGGAATGTAGCTGGAGCATTAAAGATTCCTTGAGGCGTTTGAGTGGGTTCATAGAGACCTTCTGATGTGATAAGGTTAGCCTTTTCTTGGTCTTCTGGGGACAAGTCATCTTACCAGTATCCTGATGCCAAATCCATAGCAGAGAAGCAATTTGAGCCTCCCAAATGTCTAAGGGTATCAGCAATCCTGGGCAAAGGATATGAGTCCTTTTTTTGTGAGAGAGTTTAGGCGGCAATAATCCATCACAATATGAGGGCCTCCATTCTTCTTCTTAAGGATCAATAAGGGGAGGCCCAAGGGCTCTGAGAGGGAGACAAGCGTCCAGCATCTAATAGTTGTTTAAGTTCCTTGGAAACCTGGGCATCCTCTACCCTACTGTGGTGGTAAGGCTTAGTACAGAAAGGCGTAGCATCACCTTTATTAATCTGGTGAATGGCCCCTTTGGCTAGGCCATAATCTGTAGGTCCAGAGGTAAAAATATTGTTGAACTGGTCAAGTATTTCTAGTACATTCTTTTTGTTGAACGGGTGATAGTTGCAGGAAATCAGAAGCTGTGAACAGAGAGAGAACTTGAGGGTCTTCTTCTGACAGATTAAAGTTGCTGAAGGTTCCAAAGGGTTAGAGGGACGCCACTTGCTCTGCCCCTAATATGAGTCCATGTCCCACAACTTGGCCCCTAGACACCTGCATGGGCAAAGCGGTCAGGTTAGCTAGTAGCAGTTGTACAGGCTCCTTAAGAGTTCATCCAAAATCCCTAGGCACAACAGAGGCTCCTTGCAGCTTAGAGATTAAGGAGAGTACAGCTCTAAGAATGATTTTTAAGGTATTTTATACAATATCTGGGGTTGATAATCACTTGAGATCCTGGAGGGATGGTGACAGCCGCAGGGGCAAGAAGAGGCACACCTTTCTCTTTGGTGCAGGAAGGAGGAGGGGTGCACATGTTGGAGGAATGAGTCCTATACTTGAGAGAGAAGATACCTGTGGGGTACTCAAGCACGCAAGTTTTAAGACATTTTCCTGGGAGTCACGGGGGCTCCTCAAAAATCAAAGGGACCTCATATCCTAAGAGCAATAGGTATCTATCTCAAAGGTTTACAATCCTATTATATTTGCAGAGGAATTGTGTACCAACCAAGAGGTCATAGCTCTTGTTCTCTAGGACGACAGTGGGGGATGCAATGAGGAGCTTTCCAAACCTCATGGGCAGGGCAGATTAGGCACCAATGGCTCATGTCTGAGCCATGTCAGCATTACCATATGATTGAGTGTAGTTGAGGTTGGTAGCCAGCTTAAGTTTCTTCATTGACTTGGATGATACCACATTCACTGGGGAACCTGTGTTCATAATTGCCTTGATTTTAACCTTTTGAATTGGCACTTCTTTGCAGGTAGTATCTTTCCCAAAGGGGGGGAAGACAGCCAACACGTCAAGTGCTGCTTATAGCTCTTTCTCCCATTTGGCTAACATGCATCTTAAGGCAGGAATTTCCTTATACACAGTCTGTAAAGGAGAGATACAGTCACATTTGGAAGAGAGCTTCAACTAGCTCAGCAGCTTCTTCAGAAGAGTCTACCAGGACAGGGGGGTTGATGTGCCTGGGCCAGGTAAGGGCAAGCCATCATGGCCTTGGCTTTAGCAAAAGGTGAGCAAGTTGTAGTCATGGTGTTTCCTGCCCAAAGCTTGTAAGAGACTGATACAGTTTCTGAGACAGCCAACATAGAGTAACCATAACTATCTGACTCATTGCAGTCAGAGTCTTCAGATTCAGAACAACTAGAAAGATTGTGGAACAGATAAAGGATAGTTGGGCCAGATGAAGGAGGAGATTACTTGTTAGAGGAAGGATAAGGAGGAGACAGGGGAGACTGGTCAGCAGAGAGTGTCTCTGCCTCTAAGTCAACCTCTCTTTTCCTGCCTGCTCCTTTGGGTTGCAACCTTCTACTCAAGGATTGGTGCATGTAAGCAAGTGGTGCCCAATTTGACCACAGTTATGACATCCTTGTCTCTTAGGTTGTCCACTTGAACCAAGAGTCATAATACGCAGAGTACAGGAGGGGTGTCCCAGCGTTGCTGGCTTTATTCTTACAAACCACAGTATCCTCATGGATCAAATGCATGTCCTGCAAGAGGTTCTTAATACTCTTCATGGAAGTAAGAGAAGCTTTTTGTGTCTTAAAGTACAGGCATAGGAGCTGATTCACCTTCAAAGCATTTAAACATGCCATTTAAGCTTCTTGGGAAGTTAACTGACAGCTGGTGATTAATTGTTGCCCTTCAATATAGAAGCAGTCAGCAAGCTTAGCCAGGGTTTCTTTGGGCTTAAAGACAATGTGCATAAACACATCTTTCTTGACCTCCAGGCTGAGATACCCTCTGAATTCCTCAATAAGGAGGCTTTTAATATCCTCCCAAGTGACAATAGATGGTATTTCAGGGACCACAACTTCTTGGCATATGGGATGCAGACAGGTAAGACTATGTTCCTTCTTAAGTTCATTGGGGTCCCTACACATTGCAATTTAATAGGTTATCAGAAAGGCATCAATGGTAGAGGTTTTAGGGTCAAATATTTGTTTGAAAGAAGGATTATATTTGGGGTCAATGAACAATGAGGTGGATTGGCTGTTGTCACCTGGGTTGAGAACATTAATATGGGGATTGCCCTCAAACTCAGATTCCGCAGCAGGTTTTCTATCCCAGAGAAGCTGAAGGCTCTCTTCCAGGGTATCTAGTGTAGAGCTTTTTTGTCCACTGATATCCCTGGCAGTAGTGGTAGCAGCTCCAAATTCATCAATCTTTATCTGTTGTACTGTCAGTGTGCCAGCAATCTCATTGACAGAAGCGGCAAGGGAGGTTTCCTGAGTGGCAAAGGGGTAAGCTCCCCATTTATTGTTTCTGTTAAGCAAGTAAGGTTCTGCACTTCTTGTTCCAGTACATCTTGCCTATCTACAATGTCATTTGTCACTGCTGCCAAATGGTCCAAAGCAAGGGCACAGTTGATACGGGGTTGTCCTTTCATACCAGGACAGCATTCATGGTCTGTATGGGCAGGGACATCCATGACCTCTTCATCTCCTTTGCCATCAGATTCCAAGGACAAACCATACTGATTGTAGAGGTGTTGATGTAAATACTTAATCTCACTGTGCAATGTAGCTAATTGATTTGTCAAAGTGTCAATTCAGGGGTCAGGTATAGGTTCTAGTGGTGGAGGATTGGAAACAGAGGCCTGGCATTGGGTGGTGGCTTTGAGCTCAGCTATGGCTTTCCAGACCTTAGCCTCAAATGCAGATGTAATCTCAGCAGAAGGAGTAGGTGGAGTTACTTTAATTAAGGCTGCTTTGTCATCAATGTAATTCTGCGCCTGACACAGAGTATTGCCTAGAGTGGCCTTATCCAAGCTTTATTGCTGGTGTAGTTGTTGGCCCCAAAGATTTGGGCAAGTGCCTCAAGTTGAAGTGTGGAGATCCCAATCTCCAAATTGATAGATTTTTTGATCTCTACACTTTTTTTCAATAAAACTTTTCCCAAAAAATTAATATTTTTTCTTAAATTTGACATTTTAAAAATGATTTTACTAGTAGCAAAAATCTTAAAACCAAGTTTGAAGTGCCCAAATTTTTTCAGGGATCCAGCCTTTGGGGGGTTCTTGGGAACTTGCAGGCAGATGGCCTATGGGTCCTACAGGAAGGGCCCACCACAAGATTGGTGCTAACTTTACAATATAAGATAACAATTTTCCCAGGAGGGCCCAAGGTCCGCTTGCGGGTACCATTGAATCAATAAAGCCAGTGAGGGTGATATATATTACTCCAAATATCTGAGTGGAAGTGGATTTTTGGCCGCAACAGATTCTTGCAGGCGGTTGGGCCGCAGGGTGAGAGGTGTTGTCATTGGAACCAAATATGCGGGCAGGTAGTTGTACTTGTTGCAGAATAGTAGAGGAGGTCTGATGATATTGGTACCTTCTTTGTAAATGGTCTCTGTCTCTCTAGTTCTAGACCCTGGGTTGTAGATTAGGATTTCCTCTAGGGTGAACTCTGAATATGCTGGGTTGGGTGGGTATTCAGTGAAATGTACCAGGCCAAAGGGAGCTCCTGGTGGACAATAGAGTTTGGGCAGCTGGTCTGCGGTTTCTTGGGTTGGGTAAGCGGGAGTTACAGAACCGTGAGAGTTGGACTTCAAATGAAATAGAACTAAAATATAGTATGGAATAATCTGATTGAACCAAAGGTTCATGCCACTTTATTGCAAGAATAGCAATGGGCAACTTCCTGGTGGTCCAAGACATAAGTATGCCCATCTGCCATGGGTAAACTTTTACAAATTTCTTCAGGCCTGGTGCTACTGTCTACCAGGTTTTTCCAGTCCTCAGTGGCATCTGTTGCTGGAGTTAATTCATTGGCTGGTTTGAACTGAGAATAATCAAATTTCCTTGTCAGGTTGTGGGGTTGGCCATCTCTGAGTGGCCCACATTCTACGGGAAGTTTCTTTATTTCCCCTTCTGTGGTGGCCCAGTTTATTCCAGGATCTTTGGCTTGTCCTGCCCTCTCATTGGTTGGGTTAACAGGAACCTTTGGCGTGGGGAATCTTGATGCAGGTAATTTTAGTTAATCAAGGCTTAGAAGATTCCCCAAAGTCAAATTCTGCTCTGATTTGAGTCCAGAAATCTGCAGGTGGCTAGTCCTGCGGGCTGGCAGTCTGCAGGATATCAGGGTTCAATCCCTGTTGTTGCAACCAAGTTTCCAGCCTTGCCTGCTAACGTATCTTACAATACACAGGGGGTGCTTGATGAGTTGCCCCTTGATGTGTCTAACATTATGGATTAATCTGATGGCAATATCAAATGGTGGGTACTTCATCCTAATTAGGAGTTCTACCAATTCAACTTGCTGATCCCTGCACAAGTTATTCCTCGGCTCCAAACCTTACATGGAACTCCCCACCATGCCACCCCCTTGTGGCCTTGTGGCTTTCCCCATATAGTATATTAACCACCATATTCTACAATAAACAATACATTATTCTTATTATTCTGTCCTTTTTATTGGACTGTTGTCTTCCCCAATTCCAAATACTGAATCCTCATTGGTTCAGCTGCAACACTGTAGTTGAGGTTTTCCTATGAGCATGGTTAAAAGGAGTTTGTCACTTGTGACAAAATTGATGCAATTTAAAACACACTCTAATTTAATTTGGCTTTTAAAATAGAATTTATTCACCCCTTTGAATAGAGGTGAGAAAATTAAAAGTGAAAAAATTGAAGTGTCAGGAAATCCTGATCTATCAGGGTTGACTGATCCATACTCCCATCACTAAAGCTATGGGTCAACAATTGACAGGCCACAGCCAAATGCAAGGCATCAATTTTGGAATACAAGAAACTATATCAAGACTATTATAGTTTGCAATCCAGAAGACACCTGAGACATTCCAGATTCCAAAAATAGACATAATTCTGCCAAACAGAATAAAGACAGGAAATTACAACATCCTGTTTTACCAAGAAATGGGACAGAAGATTGCCTGTGCAATTTTTGCACTTGACTAAGCACAAGATGGGACTCCGCCCTATGGATGTCAACTTAGCTTGAATTCTCTAAGTCAAGGAATATCTAGACTAAAGAGGAGAAATTAGTATCATAGAATGTTACCTCATTCCAAAACCTTATTCAGGTTTGAAATCCAACTCTGGGGGTGAAACTAGTAGCTTGGAAATGATAGGCTAGCTAGTAAGAGTTATTCACAGCTAGACACCAGTCTGACTGCTACCTTTACACTATAAAAAGCCCTTCCAAGATCACTTGGAAGGCAGACAAATAATAACAAACTATCTCATATTACTACTAAGCCAAATAGTAGTAGTGTCAAGTACAATAATAGTGTATTATTGTTACTTCAGAATCCTGCCAAGCCACCAAAGACAGTGTCGCGTCCCAAAGACCACAGGACTCTCATATCACTTGGCGCAAGCAGCAACAGAACACAGCCTGTTGCAGCACCAATTGGAAACACATCTGTCCTCATACAGATCCTTTCATCCCAAAATGCATAATACAACTAATAAAAACTACATCTCTTCTTCCTCAAGAACGCAAAATCTTGACAAATCCATCCTTCCCCATGCAGTTAACTATTAAAATAAAACCAAGGATCTTATCTTTTAATCAGCAATAATATATTAATATTGTCATACCTGTGCTGTTTTAGCAAATTTACAAGGGGAAAATAAATAGAAGCTATACAGTAGGGGTCATTATTTTAGGGATTAGGCCATTTTCTAATACACATGCTGCCCAAGTTGCAGCATAACACAGTTCAATTTTAAAAAAGTAAATAATTACACATTTTATATTTAAAACATTAATAACTCAATGAAAAATTAATATTCTTTTACATTGTAAACTATCAAAATGAATCTAAAGATCCCATCTTTGTATGGGTGTAAAATTTTCAATATGTATACTATACTCAATATTAAAGCAAAAGTAATTTAAAAGATTATAATCCAGATTTAATTATATGATTCTATCTAATGATATAAAGTAGATCACTTCAAAGCTAATAGAAACTCTCTTTTCAATATACAAAAAGTCTTTTTTATTTTATGAAATTGAAGATAAGATTGAGAGCTTTGTTTTTGCATTTTATTTTATTTAAAAAGCTCAATTATTTAGGATTTTATGACAGTTTGAAGTTAGGATGTTTTTATCACTGTTTAGATTAATTTTAAGGTTCAAGTGAGCTTTGAACCTCAAATTAAGCATTCTTTAAATGGAATTCTTTAATATTTTATCATTTTAAAAATATGCGGAAGAGTTACAATTAACTGAATACATCATTTTAATTGATTTGCATTGATTGCAAAGAGGATACAATGTAATAATAATATTTAGCTGCTTCACATGCATCACTTGTGCATGAAAACTGGGTATTTAATCAATTCTGCAAACATAAATTCAAGTTCAAACTATAGTAAAAGCTATCACACCATTTCTTTCAAAATGGTGTCGTTTAGCTTGGTATATAAGAGCTTAAGCACCACAAAGCTTCTAATCCAAAAGACCCCATTCAAAGGCCACATTCTGATCAGAACTACTCCATCATTAAGGCACACTTCAGAGATCTGACCTAATTACAAATTCAAAATACTACCATGTCCTCAGTTAAATTTACTTCTGCCATGCTACCCTTTTTTTCCTTGGGAGCTTCAACAAAAAGAGAAAAAATTCCAATGTTAAAAAGTATTCCTCTTTATTGCTGGTGATGATCTTAATAATTTCATCAAGCACTTCCTTACTCAAACTGAATTTGGGAGATCTCAGTTCCTGACAACTATTCAAAATCAAAAAAGCAATGAGTTCATTGAAAACTTAAAGGATCTCATGAAATCTTCTCCCCAAAAGCATCTTCTAGCCTTGCAATCTCTGGTTACTTCCAGTTACTCTTTAAAAGAGCTTAATAATATGAGGTTTAATTAAACAAAAGTGAGTTTGAATACTCAAGAAAAATATATAAAAATAAAAATGTAAGCTTAAACAAAAAAAGCCAAAAAACAATAACTATTCATTAAAAAAAAGAAATAACTAAAAAAATAATTAAAAAATTGCTGGAAAATTCTTTTGAATCAAGCCAGTTTACAAAAAAAGTTCCTGAAAAAATTTATAAAGATATAGAAAAAGAGATGAGTAATTACTCAACTGAAATTAAATACTCTCTACTTAAAACAAAAAAAGAAATATATGAAAATATGAGAATAAAAAATGAAATTTCAGTTTCAATTTCTACTTATTATAAATTAATTCCTAAAATATAATAAAAAGTAAAAACAAGCTGATATGTGCAATATTTTCAATTTAAAAAATTCACTAGAAAAAAAGAAGGAAGAATGTGAAAGTAAAAACTTACCATTACCAGAAGCTATAGGCAATGACTTAAAGACTATTAATCAGCACCAAGACTTTTATGTTCATCAAAATAGAGAATATAAAAAGATATTTTTGAATTAGATGATGAGTCTTGTGTTGTAGTCTTAGATTATAAGGAAAACTTAAAGGTTGGAAGTGGTCCAATTGAGACCAATAATTGTTTTTATTCAAAAAAACATATCTTATTATTAGGGCTTGCATTAGTTTTTAAAGAAAACAATAAAACCAAATATGGATATCATGATTTTTTATCTCAAATTTATCACATGATTCTTTATTTTCAGGTGAATGTCTAATTAGTCTTCTTAAATTAGATATATTTAAAAAAATAAAAAATATAAAAGTGTGGACTGATAATGGAAATCATTTTAGATCATATGAATTTTTATATTACTTATTATAAGAGGCACCTAAATATATTAAGAGTTCTATAAAATATAATTGTTTTGTGGAATGTCATGGAAAAAGCATTGCTGATGGTCACTTTGGTGTAATATAAAAAATGTTAAAGGAAAAAAATGAGCTTTATATTAAAAATATTAATGATCTTAAAAATATTTTTGGGCAAGAAGAAAAAAGAAAAGAATTATATAAATCAGTACTAACAGGCTCAAACATTTCTCAAAAGTCATTCTTTTACATTTATGAAAGAAAAGTTAGGCCTATAAAAAGAGAGCTTGAAGTTAAAAATCTGTGCATTAATCTTTCATTTTGATGAAAGATGGGAAGTTATATACTTCACCTCTAACATTTGAAATTTTACCAGAATATTCTGAGATAATCTATCATTTGAAATCACGTGATTATACCAGAGAAACAAAAATATCAGAAGATGCTAGTGATGTATTGGGGCAAGTTCATGAAGTAGTGCAACTTACTAGAGGGTGTATTTTAAATAGAGTTATCAGTCTTTCAAAAACAACAACCTTTTTTTCTGAAACAAACTAAGAATATTTATGATGAGCCAAAGATAGGGTAATAGCATTTATAGCTTTGGGGCTGCTATTACTCTCCCATACAACTCATCATAAATATTTTTAGCTTGTAGTATGTAGTAGCACTTAAGATATTTTCAATAATACTATAAGTTGCACTTTTTGATTCTAAAATTGATGACTTATTTTTTTAAGAAACCATCTAAGCCCAAGATCAATTAAAGTTTTGGGATTGGTTGTATTTTAAGCTTTCTGAATAATTATAATATGAATAATGTGACTAAGTTATAAAATAATCAATATGACGCCTAGGCATAACATGAAAAATAATGACCCATATGTTTACTATGTGAATCAGTGACAAAATACACCCAAGCAAGGTGAGTCAAAACTCAATCCAAAAAAAAGCACAATGGCAACTCACTATGTAAACAAAATAACTAATCAGTGTGTGCAATGGAGTGTAATCAAGAATGATACTGATAAGGAGCGCCTTTTGGGGAAGCTTCAAATATAGAATTAGGAAGAGAAGAGGTATATTTTATTGGATAATACTTTAGACTTATATAGCTTTAGCTGTGGCAGGGATTTTAGTTGGATCAAACCTAGGGGTTGGTCATGTGCTGGATGGGTTTGAGTTGCTGGATACCTGGACAGTCATGTGATATTGGTTTGTTGCCATTTCTGGTATGTCAAATGATATATTAGAAAGGCACCAAATTGGGCGATGACTGGATGTTAGGTATGATGATGATAGCCAGAATACTTGTACATCCAGAACCTTGACACCCCCCCCTTAAGGGGTTACTCAGGTACATCAGGAGGGGGCTTTGTCTTGACAGCTGCCGCCTGATGTTCCTGGAGTTGTTCACTAGTGGGCACCAACTGGGTCAAGTGTTCTCCTTTGCTAGGGCGGAGGCAAGATCTGTGATACTTTTTGGTTATGGGCTCTTTGGCACCCTGGAACTTAACCAGGTAGGTGTTCCTGTCTGGTTGGTATCTGATGATTCTTCCTGGTCCTCTGTGTACTGAGTCTAGCTTATTTCTGTTCCCAGCTAGGACCCAGACAGGGGAGTTGATGGGGAGTGGGTCCTATGTTGAGGTTACCTTTTGGGTTTTGAGTCTCTTTGTTTCTGCAAGTTTGGCTTTGAGGCGTATGTGTTGTAGATCTGGTTTCTGTTCTACTGTGGGAGGTTTCCCCAGGGGGATCTTCACATATGGTTGATTGTTGCAGGTGACTATTTCTGGCTTGTACCTGTATGTTAGTTCAAACAGTGAGTAGCCTGTCCCTTGATTGGTACAAACCTGGGATACTAGTAATGTATGTTTCACATAGAGTGGCCATGTGTCTTTGGCTTTGCCATCCATTATTTTCTCCAGGGTTCTGATAAGGCTGCCATTCAGGCGTTCAACTCTGCTGTTGGCCTGTGGCCTGTAGGGCAAGGTTGTGGAATGCTTAATGTTCTTTGTTTTTAGATTGTTGTTTACTACATGGCCTGTTAGCTCTTTTGCTCCATCTGTTATGATGTAGTCTGGAGTGCCGTAGTCTGCTATGATTGCTTTATTGATGAATCAAATTATTGTTTCCGCCTTGTGATCTTTTGTTGCCCAGCAGATGGGCCAACGTGTGGCAAAGTCAATGGCTTTAATTAGGAAGTGTTGATTTGTTTTATTTCTGGGAAGGGTCCCACTACATCCAGTCCCCAAACCTTAAATGGTTTGGGGTCAGGTACTGGGTTGACTGTTGGCTGTGGCGCCTTGGTGCTGGCGTATTTTTCACACATTGTGCACTTCTTTAGAGCATTGATTATGTCTTGCTTTAGGTTGGGCCACAATACTATATTTTTTAATGTAGATATAGGTTGTTAGCCTTTGTGTATCCTAGCAGACAGTGATGTCTTAGTATAGTGTTGACTCTTTGTGCAAGTGGAATGTATGGAATGTGTTTATCCTTGATGATTTGGTATACTGTACCATTTAATATGTGGAAATTTTTTTCATTCCTTACTAGTATATCATGGGTTAGTTGGTGTGTGGAGAGATTCTTTTCTTTTGTCTTGTACTCAGTGTTGTATAGGTTGGGCCAGTCAGGGTCCAGGTGGTCAGGGTGATTCTCTTTTGGTTGGCATAGCCTAGAGAGAGCATTGGCTGTGACCAGCTCTACCCCCTTTTTTATTGGATGTCCTGGTTAAGCTGTTCCAGCAAGTACATCTGTTTGGCTTGGCGCCGCGCAAGTGCATTCTGAGTTTTGAAATAGATTAAGGATTTGTGGTCAGTTAGCACTCAGACGTTTAAGTGTCCTTCAAGATAGCATCTCCATTTCTTGCATGTGTGATATATTGCTAGTAATTATTTATTGTGTATTGGGTACCTTTGCTCAGTGTTTTTTAGTTTTCTGCTTTTGTAACATACTGGAAGGAAATTTTGCTGGCCTGGCTGGCAGATGCGTAGGACAGCGCCAATGGCGGTGTCACTAGCGTCTGACTTGAGCTTATAGCACCTGTTATTATTAGGGTATTGCAAGATTGGTGCTTCAATCAAAGCTTGTTTAGTAATTGGAAATTCTTGTCATATTCTGGAGTCAAGAGGAATTTTATTTTGGCATTACCTTTGGTTAGGTTATTGATTGGTGCAGTGAGCTTTCTGCAGTCTTTGATGTATTTCCTTAGGTAAGCTACCATACCAAGAAAGCATCTAACTTGTTTCACAGAGGTGGGGTATTGCATGTTTTTTTTGGCTTTTATTTTATCTGGGTCTGCTTTGATGCTACCGTCAGAGACAATGTGGCCCAAGAACAGTAGTAACTTTTCCATAAATTGGCACTTACTAGGCTTAGTGTATAGTTTGTGCTTTGCAAGTTGATCAAGTGTCTAGCAGACATGCGTGAGGTGTTCCTCTTTTGTTTTTGAAAATATGATGATGTTGTCAAGGTAACATAATGTGTTTGGGGGTCTGTTTAGTGCCTGGTTCATCATGGTGACAAATGTTGCTGGGGCGTTTGTCATCCCAAAATTCATTACTTTACATTCAAACAACCCAAATTGTGTGCGGAAAGCAGTCTTTGGTATGTCTTTTTCTTTAGCTTCAACTTGGTTATAACCAGATGTGAGGTCAATTTTTGAGAAACTTTTACTCCAGAGAGCCTTGCAAACAGGTCCTCTATGAGGGGAAGTGGGTATTTGTTTTTTACTGTACTTGCATTTAGTGCTCTGTAGTCAGTAACTAAGCAAATAGATCCTTCTTTCTTCTTTACAAATAAAACTGCTGCCCCCCACTGGGATTCAGACGGATAAATGAATCCTTTGGCTAAGTTGTCCTCAATATGGGCTTTGAGGGTTTGGGTCTCCATGGGGGAAAGTCTGTAGAGGGGTGCAGGTTTGGGCATGGCTTTGCATAAGTAGATGCCATGTTTGACCTCTTGTTTGGGAGGTAACTCTGTGAGTTTTTCCTTGAATACATGAGTGTATTCATTTAGGAGTGCTGTCAGTTCTGGGCATTGGATCTTTTGTGTTTGTATATTATTAAATTTGGAGTACCTCATTATGTGGAGGGTAATGTCTTTGGTTAGATGTTCAGAGTCATTTTGATTTATAACTTGGACAAATACTGTGTCTCTTAGAATAAGGTTGTTGGGTTCTTTGAGAATGTTGTTATTGACTCCATTGTGCTTTATTGTCATGGTTTTTATTTTCCAACATACGCTGGAATTCACTCGGGTGAACCAGTCCATGCTTGCTACAATGTTGTGATTTATGTTGTTCATGAAAAGTCCTTTGATGGATGTTTGTATGCCTTAGAGGTCAATTCTGAAGGGAGTTGCTTTGCCTTTGAGTAGAACTTTTGATTTGTCTGCCATTCTAGTGTATTTGAAGTTGGATTTGACAACTGTTATTTTGTACTTGGTTATAAAAGGTTTGCTAACCATGGTGTGTTGTGCACCAGAGTCAAATAAAATTTTATTTGTATGAGATTTGTAAGTGCATGGGTAGACAAAATGTTGTGAGTGATCTTTAATTTTTAAGTTCATAAAAATGGAGGACTGCGGGACACAGGAATGTGAGTAGCAAAGTTTGTGCCTTGGTACAATTTCTTGTCAAGTTGGGGGAGACAGGGGCACTTAAGCTTGTTCCCCCTCCTCTTTTACCTGTTCCTCTGTTTTGAGACCTTCAAGATCAGAGAATGTGGGGTCAGATTCATAGTGGGTTGCTACTTCAGCACTGTTAACTTTGGCAGTGTCCTCTTTCTTGGGACAGGAGCGTTTTGAGCTTTGGCTGTGATTGCCATTGTTGCAATTGGAGTTGCCATTGCTATGATTGATATTTTGGCGTTTATTGCCATTGGCGTTTTCTCTGCCATTGCTGTTTGAGGAGAGGTTGCTGTTGCGTGCAGCATATTACATGTTGGCGTGTTTTTCAGCGCGCTTGGCTTCTGCAATGAGTACAGACATGGAGGTGTTAGCCTCTGGGCAGATGAGGGCAGCAACAGAGGGTTTCATTATGTTGATGAATGATGCTCTGGTATGTACGTTGTCAGCTTGTGCTGGGTTTTTAATTTTACAGCATATTTCCTTGAATTTGTTGGTGTAAGCTGTGATAGTGGTCTTCTGGGGAAGATCACTGAGCTGTATTGCAATGTCTTGGAGGTATTCAGTGACACAGAAATTGTGGGTGATGTCCGCTTTGAACTCTTCCCAGTTGTCAAGCTGGTTGCCAGTTTGTGAGCCAACCCAGGTGACAAACCAGTTAGCTGCGGCCTTGTACAGGCACTTGATGGCTTCCTGTACCCATTTCTCATGGGGTATACAGCATGCAGGGAGTTTAGCAGCTGTGTGGTCTAGCCAGTTGATGATGTTTTCTTTGTTTTTACCAAAGAACTTGTCAATACCAATGTATTTGGTGTTGGTCACTTCACCTGTGGTAGGTGGTTGTGCGTTTGTTTGTGGTTGGAGAGAGCAACTGTATTGAATAATCTTGGCGCATGATTTGGGTATGACCAGACCTTTGAATATGGTGCATCCACTAGGTATATCTTCATTGATGTTGTGGGCGCAGAAGTAGGTTTTCCAGGTCTCCTGGGATGTGGCCTGGTTGAGTACGTGAGCAAAGGTGGGGGGGGTTTTGATCAGTCATTTTCTCTCTCATGGGTGTGGTCAAAAAACCATAGCTGCTACCAGTGATAAGGAGCGCCTTTTGGGGAAGCTTCAAATATAGAATTAGGAAGAGAAGAAGTATATTGTATTGGATAATACTTTAGACTTATAAAGCTTTAGCTATGGCAGGGATTTTAGTTGGATCAAACCCAGGGGTTGGTCATGTGCTGGATGGGTTTGAGTTGCTGGATACCTGGACAGTCATATGGTATTGGTTTGTTGCCATTTCTGGTATGTCAAATGGTATATTGGAAATGCACCAAATTGGGCAATGACTGGATGTTAGGTGTGATGGCAATAGCTGAAATATTTGTACATCCAGACCCTCAACAATACCAAGGTATCTAAAATAAGACACACAGTCTGAAACATAAATTTTAAAAATATTGTGTTGTGTGCTTATTATGGCATAAAATCTGGGAAAGTTAGTGGAAATTATTTCAGGTATCCTAAAATGGGCGTTGTAAAACCAGAAACAACTAATTAAGAAATAAAAAATCTATAATTGGGATATGAGGGGGAAAATATTAATCAAATATTTATATTCAGATAAAAAGCAAAAATTAAAAACCAGTGTATAACTTAATTAAGTTTTATTTAATATTTTTTTAAATTTTAAAATAAAAAAAAACACAACAACAGAGTACTAATGCACCTGTTGTGCACTGCGGTTGTGGTTGCCCCCGCGGGTCAAAGAATAGAGAGATAGTGCAACCCAAGTGCCTACTCAAGAAGGAGATAGGAGAGGAGAGTTCAATAGTGACGCTGCATAGACATAGCCGGTTCAAGGAGCACTAGCTGCTAGGATGCAGAGCATCAACCCTTGGGTCCCCAAGCTGACCCAGAAGCCCATCAAGGTCACTAATACCAAAATAGTTAGAAAGAAGGATGTAGAACTTACTTTGTATGTGTTTTACGTTGTGTACTGGCAAGAGTCGGTCCTGTCAGCCATGCTGGAGAAGGTGAAGCCTGTACTTGATACTAGCTACAAGCCCTACATCAGTGATGGCAACCATGAAGAGGATAAGGAGCCTGAGTTTTACCAAACTGATGAGGGACAGCTAGTGCAAAAAAAGCTTGCAGCCTTCTACAACAAGGTGCCCATGCCCTGTTTTGTGCCCAATGCCAATGAGTCAATCCCCACCTCTAAAAAGCCCGCTCAGAAGCGCATCCC
Source organism: Entomophthora muscae (assembly GCA_014839935.2). Lineage (NCBI taxonomy): Eukaryota > Fungi > Entomophthoromycota > Entomophthoromycetes > Entomophthorales > Entomophthoraceae > Entomophthora > Entomophthora muscae. The sequence goes on along the minus strand of QTSX02001452.1, from coordinate 213,368 downwards.
CAACATTAAACACATCATCCTGCTTAAGCTAATGCAGGAATCTGGTGATTACAAGGTGGCTGCGGCCCTTGTTGGAGTGGATCCCAAGTACGCCTCCAATACCTTTAACAAGTTCATTAACACAGGTTGAGTCCTTGCTGTGGAGAAATCCTTGTGTGTGTCAACCATGCTCACCAAGGAGAACAAATGGGCAATCCACCAGTAGATAAACTGGGACTGCCATCTTGAACTGGAAAATATACAGGTGATGGTCAAGTCCACTTTTGGGGTTGAGGCTTCCATTTCCTTTTACTGCCATCTTCTAAATGAAATGTGCTTTTCCTGGAAAAAGCTTAGGGTGTCCCCCTACAATTGGAATAGCCCAGCCAACATTGACATCCAGAAAAAATACACAGAGGCGTACACTTCCCTCAAAGCCAAGGGGACTGTCAAATTCTACTACATCAACAAATCAGCATTTGCCTCATCAATGTGCATTGGGTATGTCCCCAAAGGCTTAAATGACGGGATGACCAGGTGTGCTGCAGTCTGCGCCACAGCCTATTTGATGGTGGCTCTCCTTGGTCCAAAGGGGGTTGGGCTATACCAACTGATATTGGGATCTCACAATAGACAGACCTTCCTATCATTTCTCTGATTGGTCCAGGAGCACCTGAGGCGCACAAGCATAGGCTTCACCAACGTAATTGTGCTGGACAATGTTGGTCTCAATAAGGTGGCTGACATTCTTGAGGAATTCCCAATGATTGACACCAGCATTGCAGTGGGCCCCCAGCAATTGGCCACAGCAAATTTGCGCCTTCTCTTCCTCCCTGCCTATTTACCCTTCCTAAATCCCATTGAGGAAGTCTTTGTGTGGCTCAAGAAAGTTGTCAAGTGAGGAACACCAACTAGGACCAAGGACCTCTTTGATTTGCTGCAGGCCGGGATTCACACCCTCCCAGTTGAGACCGTAGCCAAATTCTCTGGCCATACTGATTTTTTCATCCCCTCATGCCTTGCCAAAAAGCCAATCAATTAAAAACAAGCTTAGCTTATCTGACTTTTTTATATTCTCTAACTTACTATTCAAGATTTATTAATTATTATTTTATATTTAGAAGCTTCCACACCCACAATCACATTCAGAAGTCCATCAATAGATGTAAGTAATTTATTTATTTTATTATATATTATTTTATTATGCCATCTGAGGTAATCCCAAACGCTCAATACTGGATTATGCAAAAATATTTAAATCACTTTGGTCAAATAAATATAAAAATAGTTTTAAAAAATTAAACGTAAAATTTACAAGTTAGAATTTATTTTATTAACATATAATTTTATGCTCTATGAAAACCGTTTTTGTAATATCTTTTGCAAAACTGGTTTTCAGAAATAAAAATAATAAAAAATTATTCAATATAAATTGTAATAAAATTTATTGGAATCATGTTTTATTTTGTGCACCTATAGTGAGTCCTTTGGTATGTACCCACCCCGCAATGGAGGTGGCGCACAACCTCCACTGCACACAGTGGACAGTGGATACACCCTTATTGAAGTATTCTTGCCTGCTGGTAAAAGGGAGGATGGTGAGGTGGGAATTTAGGAGCAGCTTCTCTGGTGGGGCTGCAAACCTGTAAATCCCTGCCAGGATCAGGGCGTCTTGTATCACGCGGTCCATTGAGTTGTACCTGGGGACCTTCTTCCCATCCAGGGAGAGCCTGGCCTTGTTGATCCCTAGGAGGACCCCGTCAAGAACCTCTACAGACGTGTCCATCCCAAAGTAGAAGAGGAACCCCAGGTAAGCAACAAGGTGAAGCCTTTTCCCAAAAAAGGCTTCTGTAAAATTGCACAGTTTGTTGTATATTGCCCTTATTTTTTCTCTTGCTTATTTTGCTGAAGGTAAGATCCATTGCTTGCAGGACCCCCATCTTGTTGGCACTCCAGGTCAGCCAAAAATCTGCCAGGAGGATTTTTGTCTTCTTTACGGCTGTTGCATCTGCAACAGCCAGTTTTGACACTGTGCCCAAAGTTGTCTAAGAGATAAAAGATGATATCTCTACCAGGAAGCAGAAGCAGGCAGCCACATGGGCCTGGCCCATCTCTGGTACATTCTTGAATGGAAGTGTCTCCAGACGTCCCAAACAAGCTCAATGGAGTTTACACAGTAAACTCCACTGAATGATACTGGGTCCAGGAGGACCAGTTGGGCATCCTTGTAGGCAGTAACTGCCCACTTGGATGCCCCGTCAGCATATGAAAGCCCCATCAGTGTGTTCCTGAACATTGGGAAGGTCCTGTAGATGCAGTCTTCAAGCTCCTACAATACAGGGAGAATAGGCCCAGCTACTTGGCCACATGGCTGGCGTAGTTTTCATAGAACATGGCTGGGACGTAGGGGACCAGGATCTGGCGTATTATGCCAGCAATAGCTTCTAAAAAAGGGTAATAATTTAAATATTTTTATTAATTATTTTAATGTTACCTTCTTCTGTTTTCTCTTTGCTGGTGGCTTTGGAAGGCTTGGTCATTCTTGGCGCTAGCAGTTGTGAGGGCAATTCTTTATCCTCTGTCCTTGCCCGCTTGGTAGGTTTCAGATAGGCATACATTTCAGGGTCGTTTGTCCAGATAGACGGCGCAGAGAGGGAAAAGGACTTGAATTGCAAGCCCTTGACCACTGTTTTTTGAATGTTGAGCAGTCGCTTAATGGTCTTCTCTGATGTGTCAGGCATTTTGGTCATTAGTGCCTTGGATGTCACCCTGTCAAGTTTCTTGCCTTCAAGGACGGCAGCCTTCACCTTTGCTTTGACCTTGTGGTCAATTTCTTTGATCTCTGCAATTGCAGAGTCAAGGTCTTTTAGAAGTTTCTCCAATTCTCTCATTGATTTTTTTACTAACTTTTCCATATTTTATAGCTTTTGCCCCAATAAATTCTTTATTATTCTGATATGATTACCTCTTTTTTTATTCCTGTTTGTTTTCCCATTTTCTACAATATCCTATCTTTTTATTCATTGTGTATATGTTTTACGCTCATCTCAATATATGTTGTTTGATTTGTGTTGGCATTATTTCCTTAATTGCCATATTATTTTTGGTGCTTTGAACTGCCCCTTGTGAAAACATTAACAACAATTTGGTGATCAGCTAAATTTGAATTAGAAATTATAGGTTAACTGCTTTTAGATACAGTTGTTACTGATCCAAATCCAAAACCTTGATGATAAACTTTAAGCCAATCAGGAGCCAAGTGATAAAGTGATTGTTGTGGCATAAAAGGTCATTCAATAATTGTTTGATGCATGTGCGCTAATTATTATGATTGGTTGAATCTTTTCCTTTGTGCGTCATTGCCGCTATGGCAAGTTGTTGGTGGACTAGTGCTAACCCAGAAGCTTATTGGGCACTAGTCCACCAACAACTTGCCACAGTGGCAATGGCGCACAAAGGTAAAACAACCAGCCAATCATATTAATTAGTGCATATGCATCAAAGAATTAAAGAATGACCCTTTATGTCACAGCAATTACTTTATCACTAGGATTCTGATTGGCTTAAATTTTATCACTAAGGTTTTGAATTTGGATCAGTAACAACTGTATCTAAAAGCAGTTAACCTATAATTTCTAATTCAAATTTAGCTGATCACTAAATTGTTGTTAATGTTTTCACAAGGGGCTGTGTTTGGGTACTAAAGAAACTGTGTTCTGGATCTAGATACACAACATAGTAAATATATGATTTTATAGAAATAATCTGAACATAAAGAATAAAACCAACTATAAACAAAGAGAAAAAAAACATTTTTATCAAAATAAAGATACTATAAATAGAAAATGTTTGGCAACAGGAGTTTATTTGGGGCAAGGAAGAGTGATTCCTAGTAGGCAGAATAGTGCAGAGAGGAAGACGTAGAGGCAGTGCTGGCCTGGGGGGTCTGGGATTGGGTGGGTGGGGCTGAAAGGTGGGGGGTGGCGGGAGTAGGGGTAGAAGGATTGCGTGTGATGGCTGCCTTATAACGCTCAGGATATTTCTTATCTGTTATTGGCTGGATGGGCTGGTAGATGGCTGTGGCACAGGGTAGGAGGTGCTTATCTATATGTGATTGGTTGCCCATGTTTACATGGAAGACAATTTGGGCAAACAAGTCAGCCACCATTTGGTGACCAAAGAGAGAATTGTGGTCAAGGACCCCAAGATTGAGGTTGTTGAAAGCCTGAGGGTGGCACTCCTGTAATGTGGATCCAATTTTGAATAAGACAACATCATCAAGATGGATGTCTGCATTGCTGGCAGGGTAGACTGAGGCCTGGTGCCCATGAAGCTGGATGGCCTCAGGGGTGGTGGAACTACCCTCCATCTGGTGGCTCAAGAAAACCTGGTGCTTGTAATTTGACCCATCCCAGGAGTTGAGTTATCCACTGAGGATGTGGCTGTACAAGTAGCCATCAGTGAAATCTAGGTTTGTTCAATAGTAGACGAAACCATTAGCTAAAACAGCCAGAAATGCACCAATAAATTTGCCCTTCTTGACCTTTTTTCTCCCTTTTTGGGTGGCAGCTCTTCCTTGCTTGCTTGCCAAAATTATCTTAAGCTATTGATAGCTTATAGTAGGAGATAAACATGATGTCATCTGATAGACTTGTCAAGCATTGGACCAGGGTTGATTCAATTTAAATATCATACAGAGAATCTTCAGTGCCATCCCATTAGTCTCCGACAACATTGGTAAGAATATGTATTGAGCCACCTTTCCATGCATCCAGAGCTGCACCATGCACTCAGACACCCAAATGCCATGGTGCACAAGTTGCTTCTAGACCTGGGTCAAGGGAAGCTTGGGATCCTGCTGCAGGAGGTCAAGCATAATTGGGTACACCTCAGTGATATGTGATTTGGGGGCTTTCTTGGGCTTCTTAGCCATTGCAATCAGATTCCCCTTGTTCATTAGGTTGTTGAACTCCCACCTTACGGTGGCTCAGTTAAATTGCAATTGGGTTGCAATCTGTTTCCAGGACAGACCCTTCAGGTTCAGTGCCACAATTTCTTGGAGAATTTGGGTGGTTATGATTTGTTGCTTGGGGCGCTGGGCCAGGGGAGCTAAATCCTGATTGGCTGAGGGAGGGCAGGTTAGCCGGTGTCAGGGAGTTGTTCCAAATGAAGGTTGCCATCCTGATTACTTGGTTGGTGGGCAGCTTGTGCGGGGATGGGTACAGGAGCAGGGGAAGAGCTAGACTCTAAGTGACCCTCAAACAAGTCAAAGCCATAAGGGTCAGTGATCAGGTACAGGTCAGCTTCCTTGTTAACCGCCTCAAAGGCTTGAGTGCAAACAGGTGCCTCTATGTTCTGAGCCTTGCCTCCATTGAAGCTGGCTTGGCTGCTGGTGCTGTTGAAAATGTTGTTGCCAGTAAAAACCATCTTGAAACAAAATCTGATAAAATCACTAAAGTATAAATTTTAATATTTTATGTCTTTATTTTTATTGTAATCTTGAGTCCATATTTGGAAAGTTCTCAAAACCATTTCATACAAATAAGGATCCATAAAAATGAACAAAATGCCTCTGTTCCTAAATTGGATAGCTGTTGATTGGCTGTTAAACTTTTATATTTCTATTTTAGGCTGCTCACACTACACATCTTGTGTGAGTTCATTTTGTTTTGTGCTTGTGGAATCTTGCTTCTAGATTGCTCAAATTTTGTTTCATTTTAGTCCTTCTGTTGGTGCCTCATATGAATCCTGATTGGATTATAATATGCTCCAGAACAGCATCTATCCATCTCACTTGTTGTGTCAGTTCATTATGTTTGTGATTTGAACTACACCACTTGATGTTTGATTTAATTTCGTATAATGGGCTAGTGAGATTTTGTTTTTTGTTTGAAAGTTCATTTATTAACTGAAAATATTTGAATTAATTGAATCCTGAATCTTGCGCAACTTGGATTCCGTTTAAATCTGAGGTATTTTTTAGTTGTTGCCATAGCTTTTAAAGCTACTGTACTTTACAATCTATTTTGTTAATATATATTTTATTTACTTCCATAGAAATGGTTTCAAAAATGAGGAAGTTATCTAAAAAACTTTGTATTCTAACATTAAAAACCTATTTTATAGAAAACTCAATACTCTAAGATATTTTTTGCCATTCAATATAGATTTAATGACAAATCTATTTCAATGTTATTTTAAAATTAATTTAAAAAAATCTAAATTTTATAGCTTCGAGGCTTTAGCAGATTTACAGAAAATAGGGAAAGTTAGGGACTACAATGACTTGATTCAAAATAAAGTACATTCTTGTTCTGATTGTGGCTTTCGTAGAGAAAAGTGTCTTACCGTATGAAACACTGGACTAAAGAGAAATGTAATGTGTTTTTTAGATGCAGTTTACTATCTGAAACACTAGTCTAAAAGTAAATGTGATGCGTTCCTTTATATTGAGTTACTAGTTGTAGTGTCTCATCTGGAAGACTTGACTTAAGGTATCTTGGCTTTGATTTTTGAAAGGCACAGGCAAGTTTCACTTCTCATTGATTGATTTAAATTCTTGCCGGTGGTTGACCATCTTTTTCATAAAAAAAGTATTTACTATGTAATTTTCATGGAAAATAAATCATCCTCAAAACTGAATCTTCGTTATATGGATGTTTAAAAGTTAGATTATGACGGTGTTCTCACTTAAAGTAGTTAAATATAGGATCTCTACAAATCTTTAATCTTTCCGCAATTAGTTTATCAGGTTGTCTTCTATATGAAGCTTCGAAGTAGATCATTTTGTATATGTTGCTAGCTATTACTATTTAAATGTTTTCAAAATTAGAGTTTCTTTTATAACCAAATACTTGTATAAAAAGGATAAAGTTTGCGAATTAAAGCAGTTTTTAAAGATTAGTTACAAAATTATATAATCTATTTTCTAAGTTTAGGTTTTAGCAGTTTGTTTCAAAATAAAATAAAATATTTCATTTATTATATAAAGATGGTGATGGTCTTATATCTTCGATGCTTTTACCATAATTATTTGATTTCGAATTGTGATATTGAGCATTAAGATCTGACTATTACATATGAATATTACTTTATTTAAAAATTTAGAGTGCTTCTAAGTGTAATTTCGGCTAGTTATTTGTTTGATTTGGGATTTATAGACATACCCCCAACTCTTTTCAGCACCTCGTACTTCTTTTCAGCCTCTAGACAGCCAATCATATGTGGATCAGAACTAATGCAATTAGAAATTATTACAAAATCTCCTAGAGTCTAAATTCATTAAAATTTTTACTTGCCTTTTATCTACCTTGTTTTTATAGGCAATATTTTTATTAATTTCAAATGCAAGCAATAAGGGTTCTGGCAATTAATCAAGGGGAGGCCACTCACATAGTAATTATATTTAATAAAAGCTTAAAATAAGCGTTGATTTGCACTTTAATAAATGTTGATTGGCGTAAAATCTTAGACTCAGATTCGTCATACCCTTATGGAAATTCATCATTTCTAAATCGTGCAATAAATTACTGGTGTGATGCTGAATTCGATTCGTCAAAAAAATATCAAATATTGAATGCATTTCCGAAGCCGATATACAAGTCCCAATCACTTGCAATAAAGCTTACTTGATTATCTCTAAATTATTTCAAATATCATATATCTGTAATTTGGCATTATACTAGTCATGCAATGAGCTCATATAATTCAAGTCAACATGTACGCTTTAAACAAATCATTGAAAATCATTTTTTTGCCACATGCCCCTCGGCAAAGTTAATCCGACATCACACTTAGAACGTGTCTTATATATTATAAATCAGCATTTTAATTTCATTATAGTGCTTCCCACCTTCAAAGGTGAAAACCCACAATGATTACATTTAAATTGTTAATTGTTTACATTTTTGCTTGAGATGATCATTTATCTTTTCATCGTTATTGCAGATGCAGAAGTTTTGGTATATAAGTGCATCCTTGCCAATAACCTCTGACAACACTTCGAGCAATGAGCTGCTTCTGTCTGGCTCCATAGCCACAAGTCATATTGCCAACGCAAGCCTGTCAGTGTAGCTGCCATCCTTTGTGTTGCTTAAACAAACTTAGCAGCAGTGTTGGTCCACATTTACACACTCGTTCAAAGAAAGACCTTCTAAAGCTAAGTCTTTGTTGTCACTAATCAAATCATACAATAACTATTTATTTAGCACTCCACACTATGCCAGTATCATACTATATATGATAGTATGATGTGTATGCCAATCACAGATCCCCTATCACTTCATTGATTTCTACCAAACTTCATACTTCTCAAATCATTGCCTACTCTCACCTTCCCCTTTCCTCTTCACTCATAGTATCCCTATCCCTTGATATTACCCTACCCCCTTCAGTGCCCCCAACAAATCTCTCTTCCTCTTCATTGACTTTGACAATATTTTTTGCTAACAAGTCAGCTACCATTGAACCTGATTGGCCTGTAGAATCAAGGGAGTTTGGAAAAGTTTAAAATACTTTGTCATACTTTATATGTATTTCAAGGTATACAATTCAGATTTTCTTGCTAACATCTCATAGAAGTCCAGTGCAAGTAACTAAGAGTACTTGGCCAGTAGATCCCCTTTATCATCCTTTGCTGACTCCAAGATTCTCCATATCAATACAATTATTCAGTAGTTTTTCTAGGAGCTCTTTTCTACCTTCAAAATAAATTTTTTAGCTTCAAGGATTTATTTTACATTCTTATTTTCTCAATAATAACCCTCTAAATCATAATATCAATCTAAAAAATAAGATCCTTAGTATACTTAATAAATTATTATTTATAATAAATATAAATTTTTATATTTTATTTAAAATCAAATTTATAACTCTAATTAATAAAATGTATAATATTATAAATTGAATGAGATAATACAGTAGTTTTAAAAGCTATGGCAACAACCAAAAATACCTCAGATTTAAATAAAAATGATTTCAGATTTAAACAAATCCAAGTTACGCAAGATTCAGGATTCAATTAATTTATTAAATTTCAGTTAATAAATGGACTGTCAAACAAAAAACAAAATTTCACTAGCCCATTATACAAAATTATATCAAACATCAAGCGGTGTAGTTCCGACCACAAACAAAATGAACTGACACAACAAGTGAAATGGATGAATGCTGTTCTGGAGCATATTATAATCCAATCAGGATTCATATGAGGCACCAACAGAAGGACTAAAATGAAACAAAATTTGAGCAATCTAGAAGCAAGATTCCACAAGCACAAAACAAAATGAACTCACACAAGATGTGTAGTGTGAGCAGCCTAAAATAGAAATATAAAAGTTTAACGGCCAATCAAAAGCTATCCAATTTAGGAACAGAGGCATTTTATTCATTTTCATTGCTCCAGATTTGTATGGAATGGTTTTGAGAACCTTCCAAATATGGACTCAATATTACAATAAAAATAAATAATTAAATTTTAAAATTTCTACTTTTAGTGATTTTATCCTAGGCTTTTTACAATGGTTTTTATAAGCAATATCTTTGACAGCGCCAGCAGCCAAGCCAGCAGCAGCCAGACCAGCTTCAATGGAGGCAAGGCTCAGAACATGGAGGCATATGTTTACACCCAATTTTTTGAGGCGAGTAACAAGGAAGCTGACCTGTACCTGACCACTGACCCTTATGGCTTTGACTTGTTTGAGGGTCACTTAGAGTCTAGCTCTGCCCCTGCTCCTGTACCCATCCCCGCACAAGCTGCCCACCAACCAAGCAATCAGGATGGCAACCTTGATTTGGAACAACTTCCTGCCTCCAGCCAACCTGCCCCCCTACAGCCAATCAGGCTTCAGCACCCCCGGCCCAGCTCCCCAAGCAACAAATCATCACTGCCCAAATTCTTCAGAAAATTGTGGCACTGAATCTACAGGGTCTGTCCTGGGAACAGATTGCTGCCCAGTTGCAATTTACCTGAGCTAATGTCATGCGGGAATTCAACAACCTGATGAACAGGGGGAATCTGATCAGGACAGCCAAGAAGCCCAAGAAGGCCCCCAAGTCCCAAATCAATGAGGCGTACCCAATCATGCTTGACCTCCTCCAGAAAGATTCCAAGCTTCCATTGAATTAGGCCTGGAAGCAACTTGCACACCATAAGATATAGGTGTCTGAGCGCATAGTGCAGCTCTGGATGTATGGGAAGGTGGCTTCCATACAGGTTCTTACCAATTTTGCCGACAACCAATGGGATGGCGCTGAGGATTCCCCATATGACACCGCCATCAAATCAACCCTAGTACAATGATTGACAAGTCTAGCAGATGACATCATGTTTGTCTTGTACTACAAGCTATCAATAGCTGTTGATGATTTTGGCAAGCAAGGAAAAGCCACTGCCAAGAATATAAGGAATAAGGTCAAGAAGGGGACATTCATTGGTACATTTCTGGCTGTTTCAGCCAAGGGTTTTGTCTACTATTGGATAAACCCAGATTTTATCAATGGCTACTCATACAGCCACATCCTCAGTGGATTACTCAACTCCTGGGATGGCTCAAATTCCAAGTACCGGGTTTTCTTGAGCCACCAGATAGAGGGTAGCTCCACCGCCCTTGAGGCCATTCTGGGACGCGGGCACCAGGCCTCAGTCTACCCTGCCAGCCATGCAGACGTCCATCTGGCTGATTTTGTCTTCTTCAACATGGAATCCAAATTACAGGAGCGCCACCCTCAGGCTTTCAACAACCTCTATCTTGGGGTCCTTGACCACAAATTTTCTCTTTGGCCGCCAGATAGTGGCTGAATTGTTTGCGCAAATGGTTTTCCATGTGAACATGGGCAACCAATCACATATAGATAAGCACCTCCTACCCTGTGCCACCACCACTTACCAGCCCATCCAGCCAATGACCAATGAGGAATACGGCAAGAGTTATATGGCAGCCATCACGCAAAATCCTCCTGCCTCCACCCCCGCCACCAACACCCCTAACCTGCAAGCCCAACGCACCCAATCCCAGACCCTCCAGGCCAGCACTGCCTCTACGTCTTTCTTTCTGCGCTATTCTGCCTACTAGGCATCACTCTTCCCTGCCCCAAATAAACCCCTGTTGCCAAACATTTTCTATTTATATTATCTTTTTTTTGAATTTTAATTGTTCATGTCTCTTTGTTTATAGTTGGTTTTATTCTTTATATTCAGCTTATTTATATAAAATCATATTTTTACTATGTCGTGTATCTAGATCCAGAACATGGTTATTTTTAGCACTTAAACATAGCCCCTTGTGAAAATATTAACAACAATTTGGTGATCAGCTAAATTTGAATTAGAAAATTATAGTGTTAACTGTTTTTAGATAATGTTGTTACTGATCCAAATTCAAAACCTTGATGATAAACTTTAAGCCAATCAGGAGCCAAGTGATAAAGTGATTGTTGTGATATAAAGGGTCATTCAATAATTTTTGGTGCATGTGCGCTAATTAATATGATTGGCTGGATGTTTTGATATTGTCGCCATTGCTGCTGTGGCAAGTTGTTGATGAACTAGTGCTAACCCAGTAGCTGATTGAGCACTAGTTCATCAACAACTTGCCACAGCAGCAATGGCATACAATATCAAAACTTCCAGCTAATCATATTAATTAGTGCACATGCACCAAAGAATTATTGAATGACCCTTTATATCACAACAATCACTTTATCACTTGGCTCCTGATTGGCTTAAAGTTTATCATCAAGGTTTTGAATTTGGATCAGTAACAACTTTATCTAAAAACAGTTAACACTATAATTTTCTAATTCAAATTTAGCTGATCACCAAATTGTTGTTAATATTTTTACAAGGGGCTATGTCAAGTGCCAAAAATAATATGGTAATCATGGAAACTATGCCAACACAAATCAAACCACACATATTGAGATGAGCGTAAAACATATACAAAATGGGTAAAAATATGGGATAATGTAGTAGATGGGAAAACAAAAAGGAATAAACAAAGAGACAACAGTATCAAAATACTACAGAATTTATTGGGGCAAAAGCTATAAAAAATATGGAAAGGTTAGTAAAAAAATCAAATGAGAGAACTCAAAAAACTACTTAAAGACCTTGACTTGGCAATTGCCAAAATCAAGGACATCAACCTCAAGGTCAAGGTCAAAGCCAAAGTTAAGTCTGCCGTCCTCACTGGGGACAAAATTGACAAGGTGTCTGCAATGGCACCAATGTCAAAAATGCCAGACACCCCAGAGAAGACCATCAAGCGTCTTCTCAACATTCAGAGGACAGTGGTGGAGGGCCTGTAATTTAAGGCATACAATATTTCTGTGCCGCCTGTCTGGGTTGTTGACCCAGAGACGTATGAACATCTCAAAACTGCCAAGTGTGCCAGGGCAGAGGATACTGAATTGCTAGCGCAATTCTTTTGCGCCAAGAATGGCCAAGACGGATAAGGCTGCAGGCAAGGAAGAAACACAAGAAGGTAGCCTAAAAAACAAAATTAATAAATTATCAAAAACCTTACCTTTTTTCTTAGAAAATGTAGACAGCAAACTCTGCCAAGTCCTGGTCCCCTTTGTCCTGGCCACCTTTTATGAAAATTATGCCACTCATGTGGCCAAGCAGCTGTATCTGTCCCCCCTGTCTTGTGGGAGTTGGAGGACCTCATCCACAGGTCCTTTCCAATGTCACAGGAGGCATTGGCTGGGCTGACACATGGCAAGGGGGCATTCAAGTGGGCTTTTACTGCCTACAAGGATGCCCAATTGGTCCGCATTGACCCAGTATCCCTCAGTGGAGTTTACTGTGTAAACTTCATTGAGCTTTTTGGGACGTCCTGGTGACGCTCTCATTCAAGAATGTACCAGAGATGGGCCAGGCTCATGCGGCTACTTGCTTCTGCTTCCCGTTGGAGCACACCCTGTCTTACCTGCTAGACAACTTTGGGCGCGTGGTGGGCAAATTGGCTGTTGCAGATGCAACAGCCGTCAAGAAGACAAAAATCATCCTTTTCAACTTTGGGTTGGCCTGAAGTGCCAACAAGACGGGGGTCCCTGCAGCCATGGAGCTGACCTTTGCAAAGACCAGGCATAACAAGAAGATCAGTGTGGTCTATAATAAATTTTGTGAGTTCACAGAAGCCTTTGCCCAGCAAAGGCTTCACTTGGTGGTTTACCTTGGCTATCTTTTCTTCTTTAGGATGGACGTGTCTTTAGAGGATCTTGACAGGGTCCTCCTAGAGATCAACAAGGCCAGGCTCTCCCTGGATGGGAAGAAGGTCCCCCCTGGATATGACTTGGTGGACCATGTAATCCAAGACGCCCTGGTCCTGGCAGGGATTTACAGGCTTGCAGCTCCACCCAAAAAGCTGCTCCTCAGTTTGCACCTAACCCTACTCCCCTTCACCACCAGGAGGGAGTTTTTAATAAGGATGTATCCACTGTCCATGGTGTGGCAGTGGAGGTTGTACACCACCTCCATTGCAGGGTGGGTACATACCAAAGAACCCACTACAGGCACACACAATAAAAATATGATTCCAATAAATTTTATTACAATTTATATTATTTTTATTATAATAAATTTTTAAAATTTTTATTTCAGCAAACCAGTTTTGCAAAATATATTGCAGAAACAGTTTTCATAAAAGCATAAAATTATATGTTAATAAAATAAATTCTAACTTGTACATTTTATGTTTAATTTTTTTAAAACTATTTTTATATTTATTTGACAAAAGTGATTTAAATATTTTTGCGTAATCCAGTATTGAGCATTTGGGATTACCTCAGATGCATAATAAAATAATATATAATAAAATAAATAAATTACTTACATCTATTGATGGATCTTCTGAATGTGATTGCGGGCGTGGAAACATCTAAATAAAAATGATAATTAATAAGTCTTGAATAGTAAATGCAAGAATATAAAAAAATTGGACACACTAAGCCTTTAATTAATTGGCTTTTTGGCTAGGCACGCAGGGATGAACAAATCAGCGTGGCTATAGAATTTGGCCACAGTCTCAGCTGGGAGGGTATGGATCCTGGCCTGCAGCAAAAAAAGAGATCCTTGGTCCCAGTTGAGGTTCCTTGCTTGACAACTTGCTTGAGCCACCCAAAGAATTTTTTTACGGGATTTAGGAAGGGCAAATAGGCTGGGAGGAAGAGAAGGCATAAATTTGCCGAGGCCAATTGCTGGGGGCCCACAGCAATGCTGGTGTCATTTGATGGAAATTCTTCAAGAATGTCAGCCACTTTATGGAGACCAATATTGTCCAACACAATGACATTGGTGATGCCCAGGATTGTGCACTTTAGGTGCTCCTGGACCAATTGGAGAATGATAGAAAGGTCCTGCTGTTATGCAAACCCAATATCATTTGGTAGAGCTTGACCCTTTGAACTGAGGAGAGCCACCATTGAGTAGGCTGTGGCGCGGACTACAGCACGCCAAGCCATCCCATCATTGGAGCCTTTGGGGACATAGCCATACCCATTGCGCATTGACAAGACAAATGCAATTTGTCAATAAATAAAATTTGACTATCCCCTTGGCTTTTAGGGCAGTGTACGCCTCTGCGTAGTTTTTACGGACGTCAATGTTGGCTGGGCTGTTTCTGTTGTAGGGGGATACCCCGAGCTTTTTCCAAGAAAATTGCATTCCCTTTACCAGATGGTAGTAAAAGGAAATCAAGGCCTCAATCCCAAAAGTAGATTTAACCATGGCCTGTATATTTTCCAGTTCAAGATGGCAATCCCAGGTGATCTACTAATGGACTGCCCATTTGTGGTCTTGGTAAGCATGGCAGAAACACACAAGGATTTCTCCATGGCAAAGACAACCAGTATTGATGAATTTTTTGAAGGTCTTGCTGGCGTACTTGGGATCCACTCCAACAAGGGCTGCAGCCACCTTGTAATCACCTGATTCCCTCATTAGGTTAAGCAGGATGATGTGTTTGATATTGGGGATGCGCTTCTGGGCGGCTTTTTAGCAGTGGGGATTGACACATTGGCATTAGGCACAACACAGGGCATAGGTACCTTGGTATAGAAGGCTGCAATCTTTTTTAATACCAGCTGTCCCTCATTCAGCTTTATAAAACTTGGGCTCCTTGTCATCCTCCTGATTGCCATCACTGACGTAGGGCTTGTAGCCAGTATCAAGTACAGGCTTCACCTTCTCCAGCATGGCTGACAGGATCAACTCTTGCGAGTACATAACGTCAAACACATACAAAGTAAGTTTTACCTCCCTGTTTCTAACTTTCTTTGTAGTGGTAACTTTGGTGGGCTTCTGGGTCAGCTTTGGGACCTGAGGGTTTATTCTCTGCACCCTAGCAGCTTGTGCTTCTTGAACTGGCTGTGTCAGTGCAGCATCACTATGGAACTCTCCTCTCCTGTCTCCTCCTTGAGTAGGCACTTGGGTTGCACTAACTCTATTCTTTGACCCGCAGGGGCAACCACAACTGCAGAACACAACAGGTGCATTGGTACTTGGTTACTGTGTTCCTTCCATTTTAAAATTTAATAAAAGATTAAATAAATTTCAATTAGGTTACTCCTGAATTTCAATTTTTGCTTTTATCTGAATATGGATATTTAATTAGAGTTTTTCCCATTTAATATCCTAATTATAGATTTTTTATTTCTTAATTATTATTTTTTGGTTTTACAACGCCCAATTTAGAATACTCAAAAAAATCCACCCTTTTTCATAGATTTTACTGCCAAATTCAAACACCCAACACAATATTTTTAAAATTTATGTTTCATATCTTATGTCTTATTTTAGATACTTTGGTATCATTCATGATTACAATCCATTGCACACATTGTGTGAGTGATTTTGGTTACGTAGTGAGTTGCTATTGTGTTTCATTTTTGGTTTGCCTTTTGAAACACCTTGTTTGGGTGTATTTTGTCACCAACTCACATAGTAAACATATGTACACCAAAAGTCAACTCACACCATTTTGTTTGTGAATCAATGTATTTTGGATTGTATTTTGAATGGTTTTGCTTTGTGTGTGAGCCTTTTGGTGCTGTGTTGACTCATTTTGCCCATTAACACCTATAAACCCTGTTAACAGAGTGTATATTTTAACCTGAGAGTTGGATTTTGTTCTAATCTTAAATCATTTTATTTAAATCTGAGGTATTTTTGGTTGTTGTCATAGCTTTTAAAACTACTGTATAAACCAAATCTACTCTAGAGTTTGTTAAATTGTATGGGTGTTAGTTTGTATTTTTTTGAAAAATATTTACAAAAAATATAATAGATAATATTTAAGTTATATTGCTTAATAAAGGATGTTTATCTCTTACTTTAATAAAGTTTCAAACTATACACTATTTTATATCTAAATATGAAGATGTAAACTTCCTTGCGCTCCTTAACATAACTACATGTACACTTTGAGTAGCATACAAGAAATTTTTATGGCTTTTTGCCATTTATATTTGATGACAGAAAAATACCAGATAGCTTAATTAGTCTTAAACACAAGTCACTATCACTTCCACTAAAAAATAATTTTTAATGATGAAAAATATTAATTATTTTTATAAGAGTCTTCTTTTTTTCTACTATAAATTCTCTCAGATCTAAAATAAATTTTTATACACTTTAAAAAGTAACATTTTAAGTATTTTTGAATTATATAGTATTAACTCACTGTATTAAATGTATACTGTAAGATATAAAAACTGGGCATTAAGTTATTACTTCTGGATATATTTAATAAAAGACAGAGGGAAAGATAAGAAGAGATTGAAAAATTTATTAAAAATAGTCTTTTATCAAGTATATACTTCTGGGAAATATAATAAGAGCATACATTATTAGGAGAACAATATTTTTATTAAATAAAGAAGAGGAGTGTTATATTGCTGGATGATAAACCACCTAGTGTTAATGTAAATAATGGAAGTTATGGGGCTTTTTAAGGCCTGGACTACCTTATTCTTTAACTTTTATCTATTATAATAACTATACTTTTTAGGGCCACCTTTACTTGTGATATAGTTATTTCTTTGGAAATGAATTTCCAAGAGGGGGCAAAAATATGATACAATTTATTCCCCTGAGATCTTAGAAGTCAAGCATTGGGTAATTACTTGAGGGTATTAGGGATCCTTGCTTGATTTTGATTAGTTTGGCCTTGGATACTGGTAGATGTGAATCCTTTTTTGTTTTTCTAGCTTTACATAATCCAAGGCTGGTGGAGTGCATTAGTTTAAAAGCAGTTTGTGCACCAATTTATTTGACAAGGTAGGGTGAGTTGAGTTTTATTTCAATAATAATCCCATACCCTCTTAAGACAGGATCTTTTTAAAGTTTATCTGACTGACTACCAGATCTTTTGACTACTATATAAAATCTCACAAATTGGTTTGGTTGGCCTCATTTTTTACTTTTCATCTTCCTTGATAAGCTGATACTCTCTTGATCTCTGGACTTTTTTGTCTTATTCTGCTACCTTTGTTGAGGGTCTGGATGTATAAGCATTCTGGCTACTGCCAACCTACTTAACATCCAGCCATCACCCAATTTAGTCCCCTTCCAATATACTGTTTGAAATACTGAGAATGGTAACCAAGCAATATCACCTGACTGTCCAAGTATCCAGTGGCTTGAACCCATCTAGCACATGACCAACCCCTAGGTTCAATCCAACTAAATCCCTGCCACAGCCATTTATATATAAGTCTAAAGTTTCCAATAAAATATACTTCTCTTCTTTCTTAATTCCATATTTGAAGCTTTCCCAAAAGGCGCTCCTTATCACTGGTAGCAGCTACAATTTTTTGACCACGCCCATGAGAGAGAAAATGACTGACTAAAACCTGCCCACCTTTGCTCATGTACTCAACCAGGCCACATCCCAGGAGACCTGGAAAACCTACTTCTGTGCCCACAACATCAATGAAGATATACCTAGTGGATGCACCATAATCAAAGGTCTGGTCATACCCAAAGCATGCGCCAAGATGATTCAATACAGTTGCTCTCTTTAACCACAAACAAACGCACAACTACCTATCACATGTGAAGCAATCAACACCAAATACATTGGTATCAAAAAGTTCTTTGATAGAAAGAAAAACTTCATCAACTGGCTAGACCACTCAGCCACTAAACTCTGCGCCAGCAAGCGCCTGTACAAGGCCGCAGCTAACTGGGTTGCCACCTGGGTCGGCTCACAAACTGACAACCAGCTTGACAACTGGGAAGAGTTCAAAGAAGACATCACCCACAATTTCTGTGTCACTGAATACCTCCAAGACATTGCAATACAGCTCAGTGATCTTCCTCAAAAGACCATTTTTGCAGCTTATGCCAATGGATTTGAGGAAATAAATTGCAAAATCCAAAACCCAGCATAAGCTGACAACGTACACACTAAAGCATCATTCATAAACAGAATATAACCCTCTGTTGCTACCCTCATCTGTCCAGAGGCTAACACCTCCATACCTGCACTCATTGCAGAAGTCAAGCATGCAGAATAATGCGCAAACATGGAATATGCTGCACGCAACAGCAATCACTCTGCAAACAGAAATGGCAGAGAAAACTCCAATGGCAACAAACGCCAGAACACCAACCATAACAACAGCAACTCAAATTGCAACAATGGCAACCACAGCTAAAGCGCAAACCACTCCCATCCCAAGAAAGAGGACACTGCCAAAGTTAACAATGCTGAAGTAGCAACCCACTATGAATCTGACCCCACATTATCTGACCTCAAAGGTCTCAAAACAGAGGAACAGGGAAAAGAGGAGGGGGAACAAGCTTAAGTGCCCCTGTCTCCCCCAACTTGACAAGAAATTGTACCAAGGCACAAACTTTGCTGCTTACATCCCCTGTGTCCTGCAATCCTCCATTTTTATAAACTTAAAAATTAAAGATTGCTCACAACTTCTTGTCTATCCATGCACATACAAATCACATACACATAAAATTTTATTTGACTCTGGTGCACAACACACTATGGTTAGCAAACTATCTGTAACCAAATACAAAATAACAGCTGTCAAATCCTACTTTAAATAAGCCAGAATGGCAGATAAATCAAAGGTTCTACTCAAAAGCAAAACAACTCCCTTCATAATTGACCTCCAAGGCATACAAACATCTATCAAAGGACTTGTCATGAACAACAAAAACTACAAAATTGTAGATGACATGGACTGGTTCACCTGAGTGAACCCCAGTGTATGTTGGAAAACAAAAACCATGACCATCAAATGCAACAATGTTAAATTTAAAATCCTCAAAGAACCCAATGAACTCATTCTAAGAGACACAGTATTTGTCCAGGTCATAAACCAAGATGACTCAGTTTGTCTAACCAAAGATAGTACCCTCCACATAATGAGGTACACTGAGTTCAATAACATACAAACAACCAAAATCCAATGCCCAGAACTTGCGGCACTCCTAAATGAATACTCTCATGTATTCAAGGAAGAACTCACAGAGCTATCCCCCCAAACAGGAGTTCAAACATGACAACCACTTATGCAAAGCCATGCCCAAACCTGCACCCCTCTACAGAATTTCCCCCATGGAGACCCAAACCTTCAAAGCCACTTTGAGGATAACTTAGCTAAAGGCTTCATCTGCCTGTCTGAATCCCCATGGGGGGCAGCAGTATTCTTTGTAAAGAAAAAGGAAGGCACTCTGCGTCTAGTAATCAACTACAGAGCACTAAATGCAAGCACAGTAAAGAATAAATACCCTCTTCCACTCATAGATGATCTGTTTGCAAGACTCTCGGGAGCCAAATTTTTCTCCAAAATTGACCTCAGCTCAGGTTACAACAAAAGTTGAAGTAAAAGAAAAGGACATACCAAAAACTGTGTTCCGTACGCAATTTGGATCTTTGAATGTAGAGTAATGAACTTTGGGATGATCAACGCTCCTGCAAAGTTTGTCACCATGATAAACCAAGCGCTAAACAGTCTCTCAAATACATTATTCTACCTTGACAATATCACCATATTCTCAAAAACAAAAGAGGAACACCTCACACATGTCTGTGAGACACTTAATTGACTCACAAAGCACAAACTTTATGCAAAACCAAGTAAGTGCCAATTTATGGAAAAGGAACTCCTTTTCTTGGGCCACATTGTCTCTGACAGTGGCATCAAAGTATATCCAGACAAAATAAAAGCCATAAATAACATGCAATACCCCACCTCTGTTAAACAAGTTTAATGCTTTCTTGGTATGGTAGCTTACCTAAGGAAATACATAAAAGACTTCAGAAAACTGACCACACCAATCAATGACCCAACCAAGGGTAATACCAAAAAGTAATTCATATGGACACCAGAATGTAATAAGAATTTCCAACTACTTAAAAAAGCTCTGATAAAAGCACCAATCTTGCAATACCCTAATATTAGCAGGTACTACAAGCTCAAGTCATATGCCAGTGACACCGCCATTGACACAGTACTATACATCTGCCAGCCAGGGCAGCAACACTTCCTCCCAGTATATTATGAAAGTAGAAAACTAAATAACACTGAACAGAGGTACTCAATACACAATAATAAATTGCTAGCAATATATTAAACATGCAAGAAATGGAGATGTTATCTAGAAGGACATTTAAACATCCAAGTACTAACTGACCATATATGCTTAATATATTTCAAAACTCAGAATGCACTTGCACAGAGACAAGCCAAATGGATGTCCCTGCTGGAAAAGCTCAATCTGAACATCCAATATAAAAGGGGGCAGAGCTGGTCATGGCTGATGCTCTCTAGGCTATGTCAGCCAAGAGAGGATTATCCTGACCACCTGGACTCTGACTGGCCCAAACTATATAACACTGAGTAGGAGACAAAAGGGAAAGACCCTCCACACATCAACTAACCCATGATACATTATTAATGAACAAAAAATATTTCCAAGTATCAAATGGCACAGTTTATTGCATCATTAAAGACAAACATGTTCCCTGAATCCCACTTACACAGAGAGTTGACAATATACTAAGACATCACTGCCTACTAGGGCACACAAAGGCTAACAATCTATACCTCACCTTAAAAGAGATAGTATGGTGGCCCAATCTTAAACAAGACATAATTGATGTTTTGAAAAAGTGCACAGTGTGTGAGAAATATGCCAGCACCAAGGCATCCCAGCCAACAGTTAATCCAGTACTGGACCCTGAACAGTTTAAGTTTTGGGGGCTAGACATAGTGGGACCCTTCCCAGAAACTAAAACCAACATTGCTTCCTAATTGTAGCCATCAACTTTGCTACATGCTGGCCCATCTGCTGGGCAACAAAGAATCACAAGTCAGAGACAATAAAGTGCTTCATCAACAAGGCAATAATAGTTGACTACAGAGCTCCAGACTACATCATAACTGATGAAGCCACAGAACTATCAGTACATGTAGTAAATAACAATTTAAAATCAAAAGATATCAAACATTCCACAATCTTGCCCTAAAGGCCACAGGCCAACAGCAGAGTGGAACGCCTAAATGGCTGTCCCATCAGAACCCTTGAGAAAATAATTAATACCAAAGCCAAAGACACATGGCCACTATATGTGAAACAAACATCATTAGTATCTTGGGTACACATCAACTAAGGGACAGGCTAATCACCGTTTGAGCTAACTTACGGATACAAACCAGATATATTCACCCTCAATAACCAACCATGTGTGAAAATCTTACCAGGAAAACCTCTTACTGTGGAACAAGCACCAGCAATACAACACATATCCCTCAAAGCTAAAATAAGGGAAACCAAAAGACTCAAAGCACAAAAGATAACCTCTGCAGAGGAACCACTCCCAATCAACTCCCCCGTCTGGGTCCTAGCAGGGAAAAGGAAGAAGCTGAATTCAGACACAGAGGACCAGGAATAGTCATTAGCTACAGACCAGACAGAAACAGCTATCTGTTAAGTTTCAAGGTGCCAAGGACCCTGTCATCAATAAGTATCACAGATCCTGCCTTTGCCTTAGCAAAGGGGAACACTCAACACGGCTAGTACCAACTAGCAAACAACTCCAGGAACATCAGGCAGCAGCCTATAAGACAAAGCCCCCTCCTGATGTACCAGAGTAACCCCTCAAGTTAGGGGGTGTTGAGGAGCTGGATGTACGGTTATTCTGGTTGCTGTCAACACACTTAACATCCTGTCATTTCCTGGTTTGATGCTATCCAATATACAGTTCTACATACCAAAAAAGGCAGCAAACCAATATCACATTTATTGTCCAAGTATCCAGTGACTCAAACCCATCCTGCACATGACCATCCTTATCTTTAATCCAGCTTATATCCCTGCCACTGCGCAAGCTATACAAGTTAAAAGTACTATCCAATAAAAGGTCCTTCTCTTCCTTCTTAACTAGATATTTGAAGCTTTCTCAAGATTTGCTCCTCATCACACCCATAACATATCCCAACCAACTAGGGAGTCCAGCAACAATATCTTTTAAAAGGTTCTCACCCCCCCCTGTGGGGTTCCTGTCCACCAGTCCCCAAAGTGTGTCCTGGATTGTAGCCAGGGACCAGCTGGAAGGGATTTTCATTCTCTAGTAATGGAAAATATATCTCAAAAATATGTATAGGGGTCAAAATGGGCTTTTTATTCACTCTCAGAAGAAAAATCCCCTTGGAATTCTTCTGGTATATGGCCCAGGGGGTCAAGAAAATAAAATGAATTTGCCAATAATTGGATTCCTCCAAAAATATCTTGGACTCCTTGCACTTGGTCTTGTACTCCTGCACCTTAGTCTTAGACTTCTGCTCCTTAGACTTGGACTCCAGTGCCGCTCTTAGGATCCAGCTTCTTATTCTTGGGCTCCTACTCCGTTATCTTGGGCTCTAGCTCTCTGTATAGCTCTAGTAGCCTTGGTATTCCACTTGTATCAGTACAATCAAGCTCCTGCTGGTGATCAAAAGGCTTCCAAAAACCTCTTGGAAGAAACTCAAAAAGCCTCAGAAAGATCCCAACAAAGACCTGGAAAGACCTTCAAAAGATCCTGTAACTTTCCAGCCAGCCACCTTCTTATAGTGTCTTTTTCCCAACGGTTCCGCCTTCAAATGGCTTTCTTCAGAAGCTTAAACCATTGCTGCTCACTTTTTCCTATAATAACTTAAGCTTACATACTTACTTTCTCAAAAGCTTAAAGTATTAATTCACTATTTCCTTGCTTATACTTTAAGCTTTAGGCTTCCAACCAATCATTTTCATCAGGAAACCTACAGAACTCAACCAGTGAATGCAGAGCGCAGAAAAAGACCATTTCTGAAATGCTCCCAGGATCCAACTAGGAAAATAATTTCCATAGCTCAAACCGCTCAAAGCAACAACTCTTCACGCACCAAAGCGTTAACCAGTTCATTATTCTGGCACCAGTCTTCCCTGCATTCAACCTGAACCAATTTAAATAGTATAATACTATTTGAATTGTTCTTTCTGGACCTCTTCAACGTTTTCCCTATATATTTACAAATATAGTAAAATACAAGGAAAACATCCCACTAAAACAACTTTGTATCCCGCTCTCATAGCAACATACCTTCATCTATCCTAGGAACTTAATAAATAAATATCTTACCCACACTTCTATCCATATTCCTTCTTGATTTTAATAATAAACCAAAGCAAAACATTCCACATTTTATCACCTTGGCAAATCAATTTGGCAAAACTTGGCTCATTTCTCCAGACCACCTTTATTCTTCATCATCTTCTGATCCTTAAGCCAGCTCATATTCCAGCTCTTCAGCTTAACCAGCAATAAGTCCATCTTAGACAACAAACAGCTCATTCCAGTCTTTCAACAGCTTATCAATCCTCTGGCTACTCCTTTATCATGACCAGCTACTCCTGCATCATGATCTCTGAGCCCTTCAACTTATTCTCACTAGGAACTACCTTAGTTTCACCTGCACAATGATACATTTTGTTTCCAAACTTCAATATGAACCTACAGTCCTTTGACTAGCTTTCTCTGTGATCAAACAGTTCCCCTCACTAGTCTTATCTGCTGATTCTGTGAACCACATTGGTTCTTTATCTCAGTCCCCATTACCAGAACCTGTAGACCCAGGCATGAGTCTACATTGAACTGGCGTTTGACTGGGCCCTTGCAAGTGGCAATCCACTTAGGCCATTCAACCATAGATCAATGTTTATGCTTTGTTTTTACTCACCCAGGTGATTAAGTCTGGGCTTTCAGTTGCAGAGTAATCAGCTCTACTTCTAGAGGCCTGATCATACCAAGTTCTGCAGCTTGCTTCCCCAAGCAAACTGCCTTGATGACACCTCTGAGCAAATTCATGCTCTCCAATGCTCACTTTGGGTTCCCCCCAAAGCTCCCATGGGGACATAAACAAGGACACCCTACCAGTCTGTTAGGTAGGATGCTTTCTCACAGACCTCCTTTAAGCGTATCAGGGTACATAGAGCTCTCAGAGCTCTTCCCCTCCCAGGAAGCCTGTGTTACCTGTCAGGGGTCTAAAGCCTTCTCCACCTCAAACAGACAAAGTTCCTTGCTAGCTATCTCGTTCTTCACCCTTTTGCAGCCACAGTTCACTGCTAGGTGAATAAATCTAGCCCACAGCAGCCAATATCACTGCTGGGTGGAGGCAACATCTCCCTCTAGTAGTTTTTACACCTACTATCTAGGCCTTACTGTCCCTAGTAGTCATCATTCCCTACTAGGTCTCTACCTAAAACAAACAACCAAACTTTTGTTTATCCAACATTAGCCCTACCTGCAAACCACCAAACATGTGGACTGTCACACCCCCAAAAAAAAGATACATGACCCCTTTATTCTTCTTGCATTCCCTCTGCAGGGTTTTTGCATAGGTGTGCTAGCTAGGGTAAAAATCTTGGCCCTGGTATAAAGATGCATTCTGGATCCATAACATTTTGTGGGATCTGCATTGGGGATCCTACTGCTACGCAAAGAATCAACTGATCTGACTTCCAGGACCGCTCAGGGATCAAACTTGGGCGGGAGGGGGGGGTGATTGGACTTTTACAAAGCGTTAGGGCTAGATTTTGTTCATTGCTGCGGCTACAATGGTTGATGGGGGTATGATAAGATCCCACCGTACCTCAGCTGAGGATATCTGAATGGTTTGGGGGTGAAGGATAGGTGGGTCTTTATCTAAAAGTTCCCTAGCTGACTTGTCTATCAAGGTTTCTGATAGGGGTGCCAGGACCCAGGTTTACTTCAGAGCCCCCAAGCTTCTGTATAAGTGTCCAATGGGAGTATCTCTTTCTATATGCCCAGCCATGAGCTTCTGGACCTTGGGGTGATCCCAATAAGCCTACCTACAAGGGTCAGATCAATTATAAGCAGGGCGCAACGTAAAGGAAGGCAAGAGTGCCCGTTCCTCTACACAACCAGCCTGGGCAAACAGGTATGGCTTTAGGTCACCTATCAGGTACCCAGAATCTTTTCAAATATTATGGCTCCCCATGTTCCCATGTGTAGGTGCCTGGGACTGTACCGCAGCTGCTTTTGGTACTGGCTCAGTAAAATCAAATGTAAGGGTAAAGCTCATGGGTCAGATTTAATAAACAACTTGGTAGGCTTTAGAGGATCTTTGGATAAGATTTGAAGGATCACCACCATTAGAATACCAAATTCAGGGATCACCAGAGATGATTGGGTCAGACTAGGTACCCAGGTCAAGGTGAAGCCAATAACCCAGGCTTGAGACTAGGTGCCTGGCAAATCTGCCAACTGACCAGAAAAGTTGATCAGGGCCCAGGAGAAGGATTGTTGGGAGGTGATTCCAGGGGTCAGGATATCCTGTCAGCACCAAGATATAGCTTAGAGCTAATGGTATAAGTCCCCAGATATGATGAGAAGGTCAACCATCATTGGAGTGAATAGATCCGGCTTGTAAAATGAATAAAATGCTATCTTCAGAATCTATTAGCTAGCTCTTAGTAGGAACTTTGGGAGGCTCTGATCATGAGTATATAGTAAGGGGTCAATATAGAGGAGGGATTATGAGATACTCCAAGGTAAAATGGGCCAGCCATTTAACTGGTTGGGTGGTTCAGGACCAGGGCCAACCATGTCCCAGAAGTACACAGGGTAAACCCTTCCCTCCAAAGTCATATCAGGACCCCGTGATCAGGATATCAGCAGTGGCAAACCAGAGATCCAGGTAGGGCTCACAGTAGAGGGGTCTTAAGCCAGATGAACCCGGACAGTGCATAGACAAAGACAGGTACAGATAGTTTTCCAGGTGTGGTGCTACGCAAAGCCCCCCAGGTTTGAACATAGGCAACCACAATGAGTTTATATCAACCAGCAACAGATCCATACCCTTGTTGTTTGGTTTAAATAGGGGTTGCTTTTGCTTACTGCCACAGCTCTGAAAGCGGCTGTAACTGATAGATTAAGCTTTTAGAAAAGATTTCACTTCCAGATCTCTCCTCCCCAAGCTCTTTTACCTCTGGCCTTTCTGTTTCCAGGAAGTCCAAGGTTGAGATATCAAGGATAACAATCTTGCCCTACCCAGGAAAATCTCAAGGCCTCTTGGGGCTCTGGGGATGTCTTTGAAGCAGAAAAGGGATCCCATCAGATCTCTGGCAGAGATGGGAACTATTTTTAAGTGATATATAATCCAACTGTTCCTCTACAGAGGGAGCTCCCGTCTTAGAGAACAATGTCATTGTTTTTGACTTGATGAGGGTGTTGCTTGGATCTGGTGGGATTCTCAGCCAAATGAAGGGCACTGCTGATAGAAAGATTGTAGGATTTAAGCTGTATGAATCTAAAGACGCAGGGGTGCTGGAAAAACAAGGGGAGGAGAATAAGGAGCTGAGCCATAAAGTTGCAGAATTGGAGTGAAACTTGCCATAGATTCTCAGCAAAGACCATGAACCAGTAAGTGTATTCTGGGTAACATTGAAAGTGAGTGGGCTGGAATGCTCTGGCTCCAACACAGGGCCTCTTCTTCATACATATGCCTAGTTGTGTGCTAAGTTAATTAGGATTAGGGTCAGTCTACAAGAATTAAGTGGTAGATGTATGTCCTAGGATTTTCTGACAAAGATTAGACCAGATTTATTGGCAAAAGATCCCTAAAGGTTGGTTAAAAGTCAATTATTGATGATTAGGAGATTTACTGATAGTAATTTCCTTCCCCTTTTATTGATGTGAGAGGGTATAATAGTTTTCCCCACTTAACCAGGGATTGTCAGGTGGATCTGGATGAGGGATCTGCAGGGCTACCCAAAGGAAATGATTAGGGGTAGTAGATTCCTGGTAGAAACTTTTTTGGGGGGGGATCATATCATTCTAATCATTGATCCCTTAGTTGCTTAAATATTTAGTCTTGGGGAGCACCACCTGTCAACTGTTGATTTGGCTAACCATCACTGGTAGTCAACTGCCAAATGCTTCATATTTGGAAATGGATGGATTTTTGAATTTGAAAAGCCCTTCTCCTATTACGGTTAAGCAGGGAGTTTAAGGTTATAGGAATATGACCAATTCCTTTATGAGTGGAGTAATCTTAACATTTAACTGATAATGATGGGTGATACTTTCTAGACATGCAGGTGACAAAAGTTTAGGCTTAATGATAAAAGGTTCAAGTTGTGAAGGGTATTTTGGGGTAGGGGGAGTTACCTGGGCCAGGTGGGCATTGTGCAATATACATCTAGTGGTCCACAATGCATTAAGATTAAACCATAGATTGGGTAGGGGTTAGTTACCCTACATTATTACCTTAATTCCTGCCTTTATACCCTTGCTATATTTACCATATTTAGTGGTTGTACTGTGTAATTGGCTTTTTGGTTAGATTTTACATTAGATAGATTATTTTTTATGTTTTTAATTCTGGCGTTTAGTCTGGCTTCCTTTGGAGGTGTCAAGGGTCTCTATGTACAAGCATTCTGGCTACCACCAACCTACTTAACATTCAGCCATTGCCTAATTTAGTCCCCTTCCAATATACCGTTTGACATACCAAGAATGGTAACCAAGCAACATCACCTGACTGTCCAAGTATCCAGTGGCTTGAACCCATCTTGCACATGACCAACCTCTAGGTTTGATTCAACTAAATCCCCGCCACAGTCAAGTCTAAATAAGTCTAAAGTATTATCCAATAAAATATACTTCTCTTCTTTCTTAATTCCATATTTGAAGCTTCCCCAAAAGGCGCTCTTTATCAGAGGGTTGATCTACTTCCGGGGTTGAAGGGTGAAGATACTTGCAACCTGTTTAGGTGGCAGCTTTGGGTTTCTTCTTTATGTCAAACAGACATCTAATCTGTAATAAATAGCTAGTGAATCTTAAAAAAAGGGGCAGCTTTGGGTTTCTGGCCAAGAGTCCTTGGAAATACGACCCGGGATGCATTTGGATCGGCGCAGTTAATTTTTATTCTGTGTAGCGTATGTATGGTAAGGTTGACCATGGTTGGCGGGGGTCTATTTAACGGGACGGCCTAGGTTTGCAGTTCGTTGACCGGCTTGGGATGGGTTTCCAAGTCCAGTTGAATTTTTGAGTTCGTGGCGATTTGTTGAAGCCGTGGGGTGGGGATCGATGTAGGTCTTCTGGGGGATCTATGGGTCAAGTGGATCAGCTGAACCTGAACTACCGCATCTTTCGTTAGATATGATGTCATAAAATGGGCTGAAGCTGGCGGCACGGTTTCACAGGCGGGTCTAGCTAAACCAGCTTTTCGGCAGGGGAATTATTTCAGAAGGGGTTTGTAGCTGTTATCGGGGTAAAGCTTGGGTGCGGCATAGCATATTTATTCCCTCCAAAGATGGGGTTGATGAAGTTATTTGATGGCTCTTCATCCCCGGTTTCACTAAAGTGCAGAAGGGATAGCATTAAACCTAATATAGATGCTAACAACTTTATGGCTTGGAGCCCCCTGAGATAGGTTGATTCAGGATTTGAGGTTATAGATGCAGATTGACAAACAAAGATCCCACGTGAGAGAATTATTGGGATCAGATAGCATATATTTTTTAGCCGGGCTTGGCAAGGGAAATGGCTGGATTACAGGTGATGGATTTACCGAGATCCGTGTATCGAGGCCTTTATAACCCATAGTTAGATTGGGATTAAAGAAACTTGTTGAAACTTGTTAAAGCTTGGGTTCCATGATTTTAATCGAGTTAAGAAGAGTGAGATTTTGTTTGGTATTTATAGTTGATGCTCCGAAAATTATGGGTGCTACTTGTGCTACAATGTCGCTGAATTGTATGACGCAATTAAATGTAGTAAACTGTGTAATAGCATAATCTGATGTTTACATTCCAATATCAATTTAATCTTCAGATATTCTTTTAATAAAATAGTAGGTCCGGTAGTTTCACTACTTCCTGATTTAGCTGCTATAACATTATTCTAAAAACATCAATAATCTTTGCTTTGATTCTAGCAATAGCTAGAAGATCTCATTCTAATGACTAGAGACTTCAAAGTCTTTTAAACAATTTTATTTTCACTCGAATTATATTAGCATGGATGTTTGATATACATTGAGCCAATGGCTATCAAAGTGAAATAGCAGATGAAATCTATTTGTACTTATTCACATTATTTATTTTTTATTACGAGTTAGCGTTAACGTGGTTGAAATCAACCTTGCACTTTCCATAATTGCAATAAGCTTTTATTTTAATTAAAACCCGAAAGTTTTTCAATTTTCATAGCCATTAACCATGTATTGGGTGTCGAGGATATACTTCTGGAAGCATATAGTACAAAAACACGAGGGAAATTAAACAAGATATTTATGTCGTTATTAAATTTAGAAGAAGAGTGTCATATAGTTTGATGGTAAGCCTCATATCATCCATGTAGATGATGGGATTCAAATGTCTGATCCTTGTATAATACCAGGATGTGATGGTTGGTGCCACCTTTTACTCGGCAATTGAGTTAAATCTTGGGAATAATTTTCCGAGAGGAAGTGATCGAAGATGTTGCAAGAGCAGTGAAAAACGTCAAGTTATATCACTTTGACAATTTAAACTGCATATAAACCTTAAAGAGTAAAACCAGAAATATTCACCACCAAGTCTCAGAGCATGCGTTTCAGTGGGAAGCTACTCATCTTGACACCAGAAACCAATTTCCGGTTGTTACATACCAGAGTACATATTAGGGAGTTGCAAAGGTAGCGAAATCCCTGCCAGAAGGCCAACTAACCCATCAAACTAAGCCCCTCCCCTATATTTAAAAGCCACAAATGGTTATGGCTACCTTGCAAATTAGATACTGATTATTAAGCAATTCAGTGATTTGAAGCGGTTGAGATTGCGGAATACTTTTCCATCCAGTGTTTAGTTGCGCAATCCCAATACTCAGCTATGAACTCTACTTTAATATAAAAAATCAATCTACCTCTGTCAAAATTAGTTTCTGGTTATTGATTAGAATGTGAACTGATTTATACTGCTGATTCAATACCAACACATTGTCTTTATGATTACTTGGTAGCTATGTTTATATGCGATATCCCATAGTAAATCATTCCATGCTAGCGATTTAGTCATCGTTTTATTACCATTGCTAAACGCATCCTAATCTAATAATGCTTTACAAACCATTGATTATTTAGGGTGCCTGTATATTTCACCACGGCATCTAGAGGGATTAAACCCTTGAAAAGTAGTTTATATACATATTTTTTCTTTTCATCATCAAGGCATAGACCATAATCTTACATAGAGATGGTTTGAATTATTTTTAATGCTTTTGAGAAAAGCCAGTGTTTATGAATTGGGTGGGATATTGAAGCTGGTAAGTTTCGCTATCTTATCTCGGCGGATAGTCGACTTGAAAACCAGGTTGATGAGCAAGCGGATCCATCTACGATTCAGGGCGGTATTGAGTTCGCTTGATTCCGAGAATAGGATAGCAAGCGAGTTGGTTGGCAATTGTGATGCAATGGTGGAATTAAGAGATAAGATTGAAAACTCTTGGAGTGGACGGATAAATAAAGCCAGATGGGATATTTAAGCAAGTAGCGTTGAACTTTGCAGGCGAGATGAGACTAGCTTGCTTATTCAATTTGGTTTCGGCCCAGGGTTCACTCCTTAAGGTCATGCTGCATATGGACTATGGAACAATGTCGCACATCAAGCCTCTCCTCGAAGTTGGAAATGTTTTGCGCGAACGAAACCACACGGTGGTGTATGCTGTGGCGGAGCAGTATGTCAAGTTTAACAAGGGTTATAACTTCCCTGTCGTCTCCCTGGGAAAGTCCTTCGACGACATGGAACACCTCGAGGCGCAGATGACAATGTATCAAGCGAGTCACCAGGAGCCGGATGCCGGTAGGCTGTTGGAATCTTTGGGACGTGTCTTTGTTGAATCATACAAAGTCATCTATCCGCAACTGAGCAAGACAGTGGATCAGGAGCGACCTGATGTGATGATTTGCGATTTCTTCTCACCAGCCTGTCGTGACGTGGCCTTGATGAAGGGGATCCCTTTGATCACAGGCCTGCAGAGCATTGACGGGTTTGGTATTTCCCCCACGCCCTTCATTACAAACTCACTGGTGTATGGCAGCATCACCACTGATAATCTCAGCTTTACGCAGCGGTTTATCGACGCCATCTTCGTCAAAGGAAAGATGATTTACAAGTTTCTTCCTTCCACGAATGAAATGAACAGGGTTAGGAAAAAATTCAACGTTCCTTCTTCATCCCTGCCGCTCGGGGATTTCTCAACAACCCTTGGCATTGCAAACACCTTTGTTGGCTTTGAGCCCGCAACCAATATCCCACCCAACCTACGCCTGATTGGCCCCATCCGATCAAATTCCTTCCCATCCCTCACAGCAGATTTACAGCTATTCCTTGATACCCATCCTCGCACGCTTTACATTGGCTTTGGTTCCCTGTCAATTCTTTCTACCCAAGAGGTCACCAAAATCCTCACTGCCGCGTTGCTTGCGCTTGGCGAGGGTTCCATTGACGGCGTCATCTGGGGTCTTGGAAAAACATCCCTCCGCGCTTTCCCCCCTGCCCTCCACTTGAACCACTCCGAATTATCCCGAGAGGAAATCCTGGCCAGCTCCCATATCCGGATTCTCCCGTGGGCACCCCAGACTGCCATCCTCAACCACGTGAACACGCGGGTATTTATCTCCCACGTCGGACTGGAATCGTCGCACGATGCCATCTTTTCCGCAACCCCAGTCCTCTGCATGCCCATCTTTGGCGACCAGCCGCGCAACGCACGCAAGCTAGTGGATGCCGGAATAGGAAGGTATATCGACCGAATCCACGCCACCCCCGCTTCCATTGCCGGCCAAATCAACCACATCATCCTCGACCCCCAGGGGACCATCGCCGCCAACCTGCGCCGGATGAAGATCCTTGCCCAGAGCGGCAGCCGCCGCATAACCTTCGGTGCCGATACCATCGAAGAGTATGCCTACACCGCCCGTATCTGCCGCCCCACTCAACCACACCACCCAAGCGAAATCCCCTGCGAGGCCAAACATCTCATCCCCAAGAGCCGAGGCATGACGTTCATCCAAGCCAACCTAATCGATATCTACCTCGCCGCACTCCTCTTATCCGCAACTTCCCTTGCCCTTGTCGTATACGTTGCCAGAATTAGCTTCATTCATCTCCTCAACCGATCCCATCTCGCCCGTCCCAAAATAAAGCCACAATAAAGATATACAGCCCCGGAAAGTTGGCTAGCAACTAATAAACACGATTCTAGAAAAACCTGGCTCGCTTCTAGGTAAGTTTCAATAAATTATTTAAATCGACCAGGTCACCTTGATACATCAGCACCCCAGAGTTAATAATCACTACGTTTGGTGTTGAGAAAACAATAAATCTCTTCGGATCGAACGGGAATATCGGAGAATCTATACTGATCGGCAATATTTTCCATTTACTTCCAGTTCCTTCTGGTCGGGGGGATCTTTTTTTCGCACGGGATCGGTTTATCCATCTCAACCACCGTATCGTACTGGACCTAGACGACCTCTACCAAGTTCTACCGATCTACGTATTCATCAGAGGTCTTAATAGCAACAGCACCCATATCAGCAGTGGCCATACCAGCACCTTGTCGGTATGTACGGCCACTATCGACCAGGAAAGGGAATTCCTCAAGGAGCTTGCTAGTCACATGAGCTCAATTCCCATCTTTAGCGCTCAGAGGCCCAACCCCAGAAAACATGACAAGATCATGGCCATTTCAACCCAATCTAATACCAAGCTAGACTAAATTTCCAGTCCAGCCCAGCTCCCCCATCACTCTCACCAATAGAGGTCTGATTTCTTTGCCAAGCTAGATACACACCGTAAAGCGTCAACGGTTAAGTATAACCTATTTTTCCGAACGAAACCGGTACACTTACAATTTAAATATTGCTATGGGCTTGGATATATATATATATTTAGGTTAATATGTAGAACTAGCCTTGGTGCATATGGTAGCCTGTTAAAATAACATCTTATAAATTTTTCAGCAGCACTTAATTTGGCTTCCTAACATAAATGGATTTGTGGCTAACTACTTCCCCGCAATCCAAGCCCAGCCTGCTATGCAGACCACTATAGAATCTATCATCAACAGTAACGGCAACAATCAACAATATCTACAATCCGCCTGTAATTGATCCCAGGGGTGGAGTTAAGCAAATTAGTGTGGCACTGATACGCCTAAACTACTACCCCACAACCTAATAAAAATGTCATCATTAGGAAGCCAACACTTTGCCTTTTTCTTATCTGAAGACAGCATCTTGACAGCTTGACATAAGTGCAATGGTGAAATATCATGTTCCCACTACCCAAATATAATTTTTATTCTTAAAGGCATCTGGCTATTTTTATGCTATTTTAATCTTTTATTTTATTACATGAACAAAATAACACCAGAAACAGTATATATCTGTGGGGCTGCTTGGCTTTAATTAGGTGTACAGGGAAACCCCTGGTAGATTTTTGAAAATGTCAACCAGGCTGATATCGTCTTTAATGATGTCTACACCTCTGCTAACTTACAGTGTCAATTCTGCACATTCTTGCTAACTTCCTCCATAATTTTGACACTCTTTGCTCCCTGCATATAAAGCGCTTACTTTTACATAGCAAACCTATCAAAAAATTTAATATGGTGTAGTGATAACTTTGCCCCTTCAAACATTTTGTTTTAAAGTCATTTTTCCAGAGCTTAATCCTTTGCTCTTATCTTTTCACTTTTATCTTGTTGCTTTACCCCTTGACAAGATCCAAACTGTCCCAAGATTCTTATTGTAAATCTTCAATAAAGACCTCAGAATTTTTTATCTTATTTAGAGTTGTTTATATTTGCTTTGCTTGGTTTTTATAACTGTTTACTTGTGTATAGGGAAAGAATTCTTTCAAATAGGCCAAGGGCAGCAACTGTCCCTCAAAGGCTACCTAAGCCCCAAACCAGAAGACTTCATCCTCAACAAAGTCTGCACCCAAAACCCCTCCCAGGAAGGATCCCTCTCCCAAGCTCTCCCCTGAGCAGAGCTCAGCTCACTTCACTGGAGATCAGAAGCCAGATGGGTCTGTTACCAGCCATTGCTTTTACAGCTTGGCGTCAGAAAAAGCCCTCACTAAGAAGCAGTGCTCTTTCAAAGAGTCCTCTCTCAAGGATAAGTCTTTCATACACAAGGAGCCTGATAACAAGTCGCTCTTCCCCCTCCACCCAATTATTCCCATTTCTGCTCCTCTAAGGCCAATTCAAAGCTGGGTTCAGATCACTTTCCTGGCCTCTGAAATGCTTCTGCTGGCCCCAGGGACCCTCTAATATCCCACAATATCTGTAATGGGGATGGGAGCTCAAAGTTCCCAAGCACTTCCCCAGCTACTTCCCTGCTGTGTTGGTTAAAGGAGCTCTGGTTACGTAAGATATAACTACATCTTTTTTGTAATAATCAAAAGCACCAGACCAAAAGCAAGCACTTTTCTGTCAGAACAAGTCTTTTAGTGCCTGCCTCAATACTGAAGGCTGGGAAAATATAATAATTGAGAAAGAGAGCACTCCTGCAAGCGCCCTAACCACCTAATCACAAGGATGCTGGAATGACACCCTGTTCAAAAGATCCTCACCTTGGCCCACCTTGGCGCCTCTGACCTGACCATCAAGGCCCTTGCGCACTTTAAGCCCAGCAACCTAAATTTGGTGCTAACTCAAGAGCAGTTGGTTAAGTTCATAAGCAATAAGTGTATTGCCGCCAATTCTCCTCCCCTCAAGGCTTCAGACGGTCTCTCAGAGCTCACACATGAGCACCAGCAACTCTCAAGTGGAGCTCGCTTCTTCTTATACAATGATAGGCCATTTGTAAGAACTGTATCATCTGGTACCCAGCTCTGCAGATCCCATGGAGTTGAAAAGAGTGTCAACCTGGTTAGTTGATGGTACCTTTGCCACCTGTCCCTGGATGCTGTAGCAGCTGGGATGGTCCAGGCCTAGATTGACATCCAGGTGATTCCACTTTCCTTTTTTCTCCTGCCTGAGCCACCAAGGCCATCTAACCCCATGCCTTTGCCATCCTCTGCTAAGAGCTCGCCCTCCTGCCTTCTAACAATAATGCCAAGATGACCCATCCCCACACGGCACCAACCGCTCTGATTCTGACAAGGACTGGGCACCCCAGAGGCTAGGGAAAAGGCAAGGCTTCAAGCTCTTGGCCCACAAATATGCATTATGGGCTTTGGGCCTGCTCAGTTCAATGCATATTAGCAGCTGCTTGACCAATGTGTGAGATTAGACTGATTGACCACAAATGATCAGGCTAATCATTGCACGCAGATCTTTATCAGTCACACGCTATATTATCATTTGGTTATCACTTCATTAAGTGTAGTGATTATACGCTGTATAATCAATAGTCTATTATAATTTATATATCAGCTATAAGCCATGTAATTGTTAGTTTATTATGATAGATGAAGAAATTATACACTGTATTATCATCTGGTTATTGTGACTGTACAACAGTCACTATTGAGTATTTAGCCAGATAAATGCTCCAAAATATAAAATTTATCTCTGTTTTTCTGATTATTGCATGTAGATAGGTCGGATTGAAAGTCTTAAGGTAAAGCTTCCTGAGAACTGTATATCTAGGTTCAATAAAAGAACAGAAGGCAAGATTGGCTGAGTCAATCTTGGAGACTGGGTGTCTCAAAAATGGCTTAATTAATCAGGAAGATTAATTAATAAATACATGTGAATATAATTAATGAGGATTTAATTAAATTGGTTAAATTGACTTGACTGTGTCAAGAAGTTTGGTTAAGGTTAACCTTTAAGTAAACCCCCAAATTTTGGGTTAAAAGCGCCGCTGTGCCGCCTAATTGATTTGAGAAGTGCTGAGGCGCCGTCTGGGAAAATTGCTGGGCACCACAGTTTGAGTTTCAAAGCATTTTAATGGGTTTTAAGGCAAAAACCCATCAAAAGCAAAGATAACTAAATTAAGGCAAGGATGCCTAGGAATTCAGGATTAATCAGCTGGTTCCCAGTTGGAACATTCATATCTGAGCTTTGGGATGTTTAATCCACAGGGTTTTGGTGCCAGGAGCTGAGAAAGCTCCATACTGAATTGGTACAATGAGATGAATGGAGTCAGCTGACTTCTTCCCATTGTAGGTTAATTCTCATAGGTTGAGAAATATTGGTGATATTTTAGGTAAAGGTCTAGGTTTATATGACTTGAATGTCATAGACCACATGAGATGAATCATAGGTTGATTCAGGAACCAGAGGGGTTTTCAGCCAGATATTCCCCAAATGGTATATAAGCAAAAACAGCTAAACTTTAATAAAGATATATTGTCAATTTTGACGCTTTACTCTCAACTACATTTTTAATTATTATGTATTCTTTGTTAAATTTTGAAAGGGCCAAATTTGGAGTACTTCACATGGAAACCACTGCTGCCAGGAAAGAGGTTCCTACAAGTTTGTTGGAGGAAGCTTGGGAAAGCTTGGAGGTCACCAAGACTGTGCCTGAGGAGTCCTTGGTGGAAGTAAAGGCTGTGTTCAAAGAGTTATACTCCAATTACTTTGCAAAAGAAGGAACTCCCATCCAAGGAAACCAAATCTATGCTTGGGATTCCTGGAACCTGTTAGTAGGATGGGACAAAATCTTACAGAAAGTGAAAGCAAAGGCAAATTGTGAAATTGAGGCTTTAAGGGCAAGAGAGGAAAAGAGCGTTGAGATCATGACCCGCTGGCGGGATGATAACAAAGTGTTGTCCCATAAAAGTGCCTCCCTGGAGACAAAGCTCCTTGAAGCTTTGTCAAAGGAAGGTAATAGCAATAAGAGTTAAGGGCAGGATAATGGTGAGATGGACTGGTTGGACCTGGATCTGTCACAGTTATCACTTCATTAAGTGTAGTGATTATACAGTATAATACACCATCTCAAAAACAACATATCAAAAGACAACATCTCAAAAAGATTCTGAGATGGTGTTGGGATTCACATCAGCAAAATTAAAAAACTAAAAAAATTATTAAATATTTATTTTTTACATATTGGTTTCTAATACAGCATCTTGAGAAACCGCATCACAAAAACGCTATCTCAAATCAATATAAAAAGAGTGCTATCTAAATAAGAATTTTTGAGTATAAAAACACTGAATAAACATCCCAAAATACGCTGTCACAAAAAACTGCATCACAAAACCGCTATCTCAAATCAAAATAAAAAGTATGCTATCAAAATAAGGGTACCAAACCTCTGCAAATTCAACTGCAAAAACACCCTGCTTTAAGAGCCCCTGCCACCTTCTTAAACAATTAAAAGGCGCCACAGCACCAACTTGGGAAAGTCTTGAGCGCCGCCTTGCAAACATCTTTTATGCCGCAGTGACGCAAGATTTAAATCTCCAACTCACAAACTCCACAATTATCAATAATATTTTTATACACACTAAATTTAGAAGATAACTACAATAATTAAAACTTAAAATAATAATAAAAATAAGAGCTGAAAAATAATAGAAACAATAAAAAAGAGGATAATCAAAAGCAAGTTTATTGCAAGAAAAGAAAAAGGCAGGCTCATTGGGATCAATCCCTTGTGTTGGGGGCACCTTTACGCTGATGAGCAGAAGACTTAGCAGGAGGAGAGGCCTGACAGTTGGCAGGGCAGGGATAATTGGCAGGGTGCTAAATAGTGATACTGGGTGCTCATGGGTGGGGATCATATAGCGGCTGTTGTTCAGGCGCTGGCGTACATGGGCCAATATTACCAACATTTGGGCTCAGGCCAATGGGGAGTTGCGCAACATAGAAGACCAGTTGCACAAGGGAAGTCAGATCTGACTAACTGGCATCAAATAGCCCCAGCCATCACAAGCAGAGAATGCAGCACCTATGATGAAGCAGTCCATCAATGCATCCTCCATTTAGGAATAGTATAGGGGTAGGGGGATGCGGAGCTGGTAAGCCAGGGAGTGGTAATGATCCAAGCAACAACCAGTGTACCCGGGCTGGCAACTCTCAGGAGGATACCACATGAAGTGGCAAGTTGCGGCAGCCAAAGGAAGTTAAAGGGAAAAATTTCCAGTGATAACAGCTTGGAGATGCACCTTAAATGTGGCAGAGAAGCAATGGTTGGTATTGGCTTGGATGGGCAAGTCCAAGGTTTGATGGAAGGAGGAGTCAGCAGCAAGCTCAAGAGCCTAAACCCAAGCTACCTCATCAAATTACTCATTGTGGATGGCAATGGTATGAGCATGTTGGACAGAAATCTCACTGGGGGCTAAGGTAGCTGACTGCAGCCCTAGACGCACCTCAGCAGCCAAACAGGAGGCATTGTATTGGCTGTTCAAGAGCCGAAACCTGAGCTACCTCATCAAATTACTCATTATGGATGGCAATGGTATGAGCATGTTGGACAGAAATCTCACTGAGGCTAAGGTAGCTGACTGCAGCCCTAGATGCACCTCAGCAGCCAAACAAGAGACATTGTATTGGCTATGGTATAACTCCTCTTTCCAAATTAGGGTCATTGCATCCTCATCAGAATTCAGTGCCTGTACAATGCTGTACATTGTCTCCTCATGGTAGCGCATCCCAAACTTGATAAGAAGGGTGGGGTAGTCTACCACCACATTGTCAGAGTTACAGCAGGCGCAGAGCATGGCGGATGGGGTAGGGGGAGGTGCACCAGTAGAGGGAAGGCATTGAGGAAAGGGGTGCTGAGCACCAGAAGGATTGCCACTGGGAGGCGCACTGCTGATATAAAGAGGCTCCTCAAACATGGAGTCCTCATCAGGGAAATCTCCAGCGCTGGAGTTTGGCACAGTACTGCGCTCAGAGCCAGCCACAGTGGTTGCGCAGTCCTGTTTGCAAAACTGAGAGTCACTGGCCCAAAGTCAATTCAAGAAACCAATACAAACTGAGTGCGGCTTTTTAAAAAGTGTGCCGCTCTGCTTCTTCCATTGAAGCCATCATTTTGTTGTAGGCTTGGCGCATATTGTTGTTGCTGTTGCTGCTGGAGTTGGGAATCATCTGATGAAGAAAGAAAGTAGTGTTTGGTCAAGTGGGGGGATATGTTAGAAATTTTGACCAAACAATGATGTCAATTATGACAAAGCCCATAGATTAGGATTACAGCAGCCAACTCCATAAATTAGCAGTATAAAATCAATGATGCCAATCATGACAGAGCTCACAGAATAGAATTACTTCAACCTCATTGTTATAAATTTATAATATAAAATTTAAATATATTCAATTGACAATAGACTTTGGATCATTACTGCAGAATACCCAATGACATGCGCCGCCGTGCTGTCTCTATCATACATAAAGCGCCACTGCACCACCCAAAAAAACTCCAAGCGCCGTGGTGCCGCCTTACAAATATTTTGGCTGTCAAAGTGCTGCCTTACTTTTACATCAAGCGCCGCTGTGCCAAAATTTTCAAATCCTCAAAATGTTAATCTAATTATTAATCATATTTCTAAGCACTAGTCTCAATAGGATAATCAAAAAAGATATTTTAGATCAGTAGTGGATTTATAACTGTAATGACAAAATCCAACCCATTGAAAAGCAGCGCCACAGCAACTAAAATATTTTGCAAGGCGGCGCCACAGCGCCTGGAGTTTTTAATAGTTGGCACCTGAGATAATTTTCAGTTGGCGCAGCAGCGCCTAGTACTTCCACCAGTTGGTGCCTAAGCTTTTACTAAAACGGCGCGGCAGCGCTATCTTTGATTTTGTTTGTATATACAATCATACTTTTATATGATAAATCCAAGCCTTTTTGTTTTTAATTGGGAATGAAGTATGGTATTAATTTAGGACTCCATATAATAAATCAACCTAAATTAAAGCCACTTTTATAGTATTACCCCCTATAATACAGTCCTTCAAAAAACCACGTTTAATATGCTAGCCTTATTCTTATCATAGTATGAACTTTGCTATTTGAATTTCAACAATACAATGTGTTACTAGTGATTTTATTTAGTAATGGGGGTATTTCTGCTGTGCAAAATGTGCCCATTACAAAATCTATTAAGTGTCTAAGCGTCCAATAAGAGTGGCACCCACCAATGTGGCACTAAGAATTCACCTGTTTTAACATATGGTGTTATAGAACACTATAAAGAGCACGTCATCACAAACTGACTGTTTCCACTTTTAAAAAGTACAATTCAGCGCAAATCTCACTTAACTAAAAAATGTAAGAAACTATCCAAAACTTTGCATATATATTTTGATCTCCTCTAAACAACTGGATACTTTTTAACCCCGGTTGTATAAGCTAGTTTTAAAAATATTCAAGTTTTACTCTTTGGCCAGTTGAGATAGCTCCATCATAGATTTGTTAATTTAATATAAAAATGATCATAATCACTATATTTTTGAGATATGGCATCTCAATTACGTCATCTTGAAAACACCATTTCACTTGCAAGTTTTCAGTCAAAACTCACAGTTTTTCATACTTGTGCTACTAATAAAAATTTAATTTTCAAATGATAAAAAATATAATGACTTTAATGGTATATAAATTGAGAGCTTTTCTACCATTCCATGTAAAAATATTGACTATTTTTATATTTAACACATTCTCATTTTTCTCTTTAAAAATTGCCCCCAAATTTGAACTTTTTTGATGCAAATTCACTCTAAGATGCCTCCCAAGCCTACTGCCAACGCCACCCCAAGGCTCCCAAGAGCACAGCTGCTCCTGCTCAGGAAAGAAAGACCAAGACTACCCTCTCCAAGCAGCCTCCTAAAGAAAAAAACGCCTGCCAAGACCCCCACACCTTCCCCCAAGCCTGAGGCTAATATCCCCACCCCTCTCCACTCTCCCTTTGTCTACTCCCCTTCTGATCCCCAGGAGAGACACTTACACTTCAATGATGAAGATGAGACTGAAAGAGTCTCCAAAAAAAACTCTGGTGATCATATTTCCACAGTCTAAAAGAAGGAGCCCATCCTAGAGTGGGACTTACATGAAGTTACCAATATCTGAAATGTCAACGGGCAATTTAAAGTTCCGGCTGTTTTCCCTGACTCTTTTCCCATTATGACCAAGAAGGGGGGTGCTGACTTTATCAAGGACGGCTTTCTTTTCACATGCAATGACCAGAGAGAAAATATGGCGCACCATCACTACCAGTGTGATAGTCCAGGTTGCCCCACGTGATTAACTACAATTGGGTTTACCCAAGTCAAAGAGCTCACCATTGAGCATGAATGTTTGGACTCTGATATGATCCTCTACTATCTTATGCGCTGGTATCTTTGCCAAGCCATTACTTTCAATAAGGACTTGACTCCAACTGAGCTGATAACACATGCTCTCCTTTACCTGAATGAGGATCAGAGAGAGGAGGTTGGAGAAAATACCAGACTCCAACAATATGTGATTGATCAACGGTCAATTGATGCCAATATTGGTGTCAGTGCTAGAAGCATCAGTGAGCTTGTACTTTCAGAAGTACATAAGACTACCATGCTTGACAAGCCCTTTCTGCTACACAACAATGGACAAGGCTCACCAAACCATATTTTGTGCTTTTCAACACAAGAGAATCTTGTACGCCTTTTAAAGTGTGATACCTGGTTTGCCAAAGGTACTTTTGCCTCTTGTCTAAAGCTATTTTATCAGCTTTGGGCCATCCATGATCAGGTCAATGAACACACCATTCCCTTTGTCTTCTTCTTTCTCCCTAATAAAAGGGAAGAGACTTACATTCACGCCTTGAGTATACTCAGGCAAAAACTGGATGCCATCTTGCCCACGCTTGAAGAAGAGCCAACTGAGAAAAGGGGCCGCAAGAAGAAGAAGGTCAGCCCAGAGGCCACCCAGGAGCAACAGGCCACAACCAGAAAGGCGCTGGAGTCCCTTATCTACCATATCATGTTAATGGTTGACTTTGAGGTGACACAAGCCAACACCTTTATCAAGGTATTTAGGAGCAGACCCCAAGGCTGCTTCTTTCACTACTGCCAGGCTCTGTGCAAGAACCTGATAAAACCCCAAGCCCTCAATAAGCTGGTATTAAAAGATGGCACAAAGGAGGCCCAAAAGATCTTCAATTGCTTTTCTGCTCTGGCCATAGTTAGAAAGGAAGAGTTCAACCTTTTTTACAACAAGCTTCTTATTAACAAATATATTATTGAGAACCAAGAAGCATTTGCTCCTTTCATCCAGTACTTTGAGCACCATTGGATGGGTGTATTCCAGGGACATTGCTGCATCTTCAAGGGTGGCAACTCAATTAATTGGAACTGCTATAAGCAGGTAAAAAAGGTGTAACTAAGACCACCTCATCACTTGAAGGTTGGTATGATCAA
Organism: Entomophthora muscae; assembly: GCA_014839935.2. Taxonomy (NCBI): domain Eukaryota; kingdom Fungi; phylum Entomophthoromycota; class Entomophthoromycetes; order Entomophthorales; family Entomophthoraceae; genus Entomophthora; species Entomophthora muscae. The sequence continues at coordinate 170,533 of QTSX02001452.1, read as the reverse complement.
TTTTCCCACCTGTTTAAGGTAAAAAAGCCTATTTTCAATGTAATTTTCAACAAGCTAACAATTCAGCATGATCATGGAGATCAGCTTTACTCCCAGGCCATCAAAGGCAAAGATGTTATATCTAAGTATGCTGGCTAGCAGGTCAAGTTTGCAAGTGTTACCAAGGAGGTTTTGGCCTATTACACCAGAGAAGGTTGCCTTACCCATCTTAAAGGCATTGCCACAGCCCTTGGATCTAATGTATAATCACTTTTTTAATAATAAATTTCTTTCTTTCAAATATTTGATTTTAACTTTATTTTTAGTATATACATGTTTAATATAGAGTTAAATTTAATACTAAAAGTATCACTGTTTTATGATATTCCAACTTTAGAGCTTTGCGCACTACAGTTATTATTAGCCGATCACACATTATTATTAAAGATTTAGAATTCTTGAATGATTTTGAGTCTAGCTGTATTCTTTGTTTGAAACTTTTAGTATGTATATATATGCTTAATATAGAGTTAAAATTTAATAAAAACTATCACTGTTTTAGAATGTGCCAACTTTGGAGCTTTGCGCACTATAGTTAGTATTAGCTGACCTCACATTTTTATTGCAGATTTAGAAATCTTGGATGATTTTGAGTCTATGCATATGTTTTTTTTATAGTTTTCAAAATTATTTTGGGCTTTTATCAATATTTTAAGTTATCTGGCGTGGTTTAGCCAGAAATCTGGGATAGGGTTTGAGATGACATCTTTCTAGATGGCGTATCCCACCAATTATACGCTGTATAATCAATAGCTATTCTAATTGATATGGCAGCTATATGCCGTGTAATTGTTAGTTTATTATGATAGATAAAACAATTATACGCCATATTATCACAAATCATCATTCCAATGTGTAAAAATTATATGCTGTATATTACTAGTTTATTATAATTAATTTAGCAATTGTACGCCATATAAACAGTAGCTAAAATAGCAATTATTGTCAAAACCGCAGGCTTGACCAGCCAGCAAGGTTCCAACCAAGTGTGTTTGTGACTTGCAATCTGATTACCCGGTCACTTGAAGCCATACTAGGAAGTCAACTCAAATTACCAAATTCAACAGCATGAACAGATGATGATCCTTTACAATGGATACCTTGTTTTGGCGCTTGACTCATTATCAGGATCAAGCCACCCCCTTATTCCATCCAACCGTGTGATCAACAATCATGTTCCTGTTATCCTTGATTCACAATGACTATATAATCACTATCTCTCAATAAAGATTATTATCTAGCTTCTAAATATTTTCCCCTTGTAACTCTGCTAAAACAGCACAGTTACAACATTGGTAGTGCAGGTAGGCTCTCCATCCTACCTTATCTTGAAAAACTCCACTTGTTGTCTGTACTTGCCGTGGCCAACAAATCCTTGATAGAATCATGTCTGGCCTCCCGCCTGACTGGACCCCGTACATTCCTGGTACCGAGATACCCAATGGTTTTGTCCCATACCAGAACACGGTGATTCCACTACCCGCCTTCAACGCCATGTTTGCACAAGGGTTATTCCAGGCTCCTGCCTCCATGTCATGACCAACCAATAAAGGCGCCATGCCAGCCTACATAGCTCAAAGACTACAGAGCGCCACCTTAGAACTTTTTGCTGGGGCCAACAACAACAACACTGCTGCATGGATCCAGTCCGCCCAAAGCAAGCTGGCCCAGATGGAATGCCCACATCAATTTTAGATTGCAGAAATTTCCATTTGCCTGACCCATGACGCTGGCACCTGGTGCAACAAGTGGTTACAAGAAGCATACTGGCAAGAACTGGGATACCTTTAAGCAAGACTTCCTGGCAAGATTTGTTCTTAAAGACACAGCGCCCATGATAATACGCCAAGTAAAGAACCTTACCCAGACAGGCACTGTAAAGGAACTCACCTGCGCCTATGGGGAACTCCAACTTTGTGCACCATCCAATATGGCCTTTGACACCCCAGCCACACACCTCATGTACTACAACGCCCTCAAGTTGCATGTGATTGGACATGTGAACCTGGACCAGGTGACCAACCTGCAAAGCTTGTACTGTGAAGCAGAGAAAGCGGAACAAACCTCCAACGCACTTCACAAGGCAAAAACTGGGAAACAAGAAAGACCCAAGGATTCCCATCCAGGCAGGCGCTCTACCTGACTACCCCTTGGAGGCAACAGGAATAAGCCAACCACAAACCCATGGGTTCAAATGGATACAAAAATGGAAACAATGGCCAGTCAAACCAAACCCATTTCCGTGTCACCGCCACGCAAGACAACCAAGACAAGGGAAAAGCCTGGGGAGAGCACTAAGCAAGCCAAGCTCTCCCCACGCAACTCCTGACTTGCCCAATGATGAGTACCAACCCAAGGACGTGGACCAATGCTCAATGATCCAGGTGCCCTCAGAGGACCTGGTACTGTACACCATTGCTAGACATCCCAATAAACTGATGTCCTATCATTTCCGCTTTTGCAGTTACACAGGCTCAGCACTCCTGGATTTGGGCGCAGATTTAACCCTGGTCAACAGTAGCTTTGTGGATAAGTTCAAGCTGGCCACTAATCCTTTGCGGATTGAAAATGTGGTCCTGGCTGACAAACATCACATCACTGTGACAAAGGAAACTTCCCCCTTCTCTGTTATGCTTGAGAATCTCCACTCCACCATCCAAGGTCCCATCATTGACTTCCCAAAGTTTGACATTGTGCTGGGACTAGACTAGCTGCAAAAGAAAAATCCTCACGTAGACTGGGCAACCTCAGTGTTGACTATCAAGTGTGAAGGTGTCAACCACCAGATCTACCCTGACTCTGTGGACCAACTCCTATGTGACCACGTCTCTGTAGGCATCACAGAGACCCTGGACAAGAAGGAAAACCTGAAGGCAATTGGCTGGGACTCCTGCCAGTATGAGACCATACATTTCAAGAATCACCAGGATACCTCCACGCCTCAAGACCGCAAAATGGTGGCCCGCCATCCAGAAATCTTCAAGGAAGCGCTGCCTGGGCTGCCCCCTGAGAAGCACATTCAGCACTCCATCCAACTCAAGGGGGCTGTACCCAAGGCGCGCCCAGTCTACAGGCTGACCCCAAATGAAGACAACACTTTACGCGCCTACCTCAAGGAGGCATTGGAAAAAGGACTTATCTGCCCCTTAAAGTCTCCCTTTGAGGCTGCCGTATTCTTTGTTGCTAAGAAGGGCAGCACCTTACGTCTGGTCATAGACTCTTAAGCCCTAAACAAAGTTACCATTAAGAGTTTTTACTCACTACCACTGATTGACAACCTCTTTGATGCCTTAGGAGGAGCCACAGTCTTCTCCAAGATTGACCTGATGGCAAACTACAACCAGATTTGCATCAAGGAGGAAGACATCCCCAAAACAGTCTTCTGCACCAAATACAGCTCCTACAAATGTGTAGTGCTCAACTTTGGCATGACAAATGCCCCGTCTACTTTTGTAACCTTCATGAACAAAGTATTTGCGCCACACATAGGCAAGCACGCCCCATTGTACCTGGAAAACATTATTGTCTACAGCCCTTTGTTGGAACAAAATCACAAAGACCTCAAGGCAGTCTTTGCTACCTTGGCACAACACAAACTATTGGCCAAACCCTCCACGTGCCAGTTCTTCTGTGAGCAATTACCCTTCCTGGGACACATAGTCTCAAAGGACAGCATCAAACCCAACAGTCAAAATATACAGGCCATCTACAAGATGCCACCCCCAAGGATAAGTTGGAAATCTGCACTTTCTTGGGGATGGTGGCCTATATACGCCACTTCATACCTGACTGTAGCGTTTTGACTGCCCCCTTATCTGCCATAACAGGCACCAAGTCCAAGTTTGTGTGGACCCCCCAACGGGACCTCTTTTTTAGACGTCTCAAGGAGAAACTCACAACAGCTCTCATCCTGCAATACCCCAAATGTGACAGGGAATATCAAATGGAAACCAGCGCCTCAGATGCATCCATTGGGGGAGTACTATGAATCAAAAATAATGATGGTGACTTCCTGCCTGTAGCCTATGAATCACAAAAATTGACAGATGGCAAGTGTCAATACCCTATCCACAACAAAGAAATGTTGGATATTGTACACTGTCTAGTCAAATGGCGCTGTTACCTAGAACGGCAGGAAGAATTTACAGCATTAACCAACCACAAGTTGCTCATCTATTTCAAAACTCAAGCAAATCTATTGCACTGCCAAGCCTGATGGATGGAGCTATTGGAGAGGTTTAACATGCTCATCCAGTACAAGCCTGGGGCCAAGCTTGCCATGGCAGATACCCTGTCCTGCCTGTATGTCCGTGCTTCAAGAGGAGAAAATGGGCTCAATCCAGACTGGCTCCTCTTGGTACTGTAAACAAAGAATGAAGGGTTCCCCCCCTGGCACAACCAACATAACAAAGGAAACAGTCATCAAAAATGAACACCTATTTGCCAGCGTATATGGGACCCTACACAGAAAAATGTCTGACAGCACAATCATTTCCTTCATCCCTATGCATCAGCAAGTTGACACCATCATACACTATCACAGAGACCTTGGACATACCAAGAGTTGAAACCTATATGAGTTTCTTAAGCATAAGGCCTGGTGACCAACCTTGTATTGCAATGTTCAAGAAGTTCTAGATCAATGTGAGGTATGCAAGAAATTTGGCAAAAGCAACACCCCTCCAAAGTCAGTACTTCCCATCCGCACACAACTACCTTTCAAGTTATGGGCTCTTGACATTGTTGGCCCCATGCCAGGAAAACACAATGACAAGAAATACATCATCACCGTCATCAAATTTGCTACAAGATGGTAAGTAGCCCAAGCAGTAAAGGCACACACTGGCAATGATGTACAGCAATTTATTGGCAAAGAGATAATCAGCAAGTTCAGAAAGCCAGAACTCCTGATAACTGATGGAGGGAAAGAATTAACCTCCAAAACAACCAATGTATACCTTGAAAAAATGGGGCCAAACACACCGTAACAACACCATACCACCCACAGGCCAATGGACGTGTAGAGCGGCTTAATAGTAGCCTCGTGCAAGCCTTAGCCAAACTCACTACCAGGAGACCTGAAGACTGGTATAAGCAGCTACCGACTGTGCTACTTGTATGTCAAACCCAAGTGAAAAGATCCACTGGGAAAAGCCTGTTTGAACTGGTATACTGCACACAGCCCAATATCATTAAAGCATTGACAGGACCTAAACTGGAAATTCCAAGTAAAGTCCCCCCTTGCTCAGACCCTCAAGTAATAGAGGCCAACAGCAAGAAAATAGAAAGGGAAAATGAACATCTACAAAAGACTTTTGTCCCCATCTGCAACAGACATGAAGTGGGGGACAAAGTTTGGGTCATGAATGTTGACAAGAGCAAACTACAACCCAAGAAAGTGGGGCCAGCAATCATTCTAAAGGTAAATAACAATAACACTTACCTCATTTAAGGTCTTGGAAAACGTAAGCAGAACAAGACCCTACACTGTGATTGCCTACAACCCTGAAAAGCAAGACAAAAACAACAAGTAACCGCCCTGCCTGCCACAGAACAGCAACTAGTTCAATACAACGCCCGGGCTCCTGAAAACCTCCCTGACAACCTTCCCCCAGAGGAGGCCAACCTTCAGTCAGGGGGGTGTCAAAACTGTAGGCTTGACCCGCCAGCAAGGTTCCAACCAAGGATATAAGTGACCTGCAATCCAACTACCCGGTCACTTAAAGCCAGACTAGGAAGTCAACTTGAATTACCAGATCCAACAACATGAACAGATGATGATATTTTATGGTGGATACCTTGTTTTGGCGCTTGACTCATTATCAGGATCAAGCCACCCCCTTCTTCCATCTAACTGTGTGATCAAAAATTATTTTCCTGTTATCCTTGATTCACAATGACTATATAATCACTATCTCTCAATGAAGATTATTACCCAGCTTCTAAATATTTTTCCCCTTGTAACTCTGCTAAAACAGCACAGTTACAACATTATCAATGAATACACCCCGTGTAACCATGTAATCATCAAGTTCATATGGCTCATTCCATCCTAATGGACGTTGTATCAACTCAGTCTCACCCATCCTGATAGGTGTATATGAGTATATCAAATAAGTGATGCACATATGGCTAGGAAATAACGAGTTTGAATCAGCATTACACAGTGTATAATTGGGTTCCTTATAAGTTTGGGTCAGCATTACACGACAGATAATCCATGAGTCAATATTGGATTAAGCCAGCTATTATATGGCGTATAATTCCCAATTCAAACTGTTGCATTAATAAGCAGAAGGCTTGCCATCCAGAAAAGTATCACTGATTAAGACCTGCAAATGAAATACTGGAATTCTATCTTCCAATGTAGGGGGACTAAGCAGGGATCATTTCTAAGCGTCAACCAAATATGGTATAGTTTCCTAGCGCAATAATAGGCGTATATGGATACAGCCAATTGATAACTTCCAGTAGGCTAGCTCAAGAAGGGCGTAGGCTGTAGCTGAAGTGTCATGTACGCCTTACTAGGGCCAGTAGCAGCACATGTACCAAGGACAAACAATCAGGATAGGCACAGCTAGCAAAGATAGACCTTTTTCAAAGGTAGCCATTGAGAACTTTCTGAAAGGACAAGAACAAGGGTTGTTGCAGTATATATGATACAGAAACCTGAAAGGATAAGAAAAAGTTCTTAGTTACACCTGGATAGATTGCAGCTGCTGGCTAGATTGTACTCCAGTCCTAATAAACGTAATTATCTTCAAAGTTTTATTCTATTGTAGTCTATAGTGATCTTGCATAGGATTAGGTAGAGTACATTAAAAAGGCTAATATCTATCTGTAGTTTTGAAAATACCAGCAATAACCCCAGTTGCTCAACAAGGGAATTTCAGGGAGGCCACTTCCATGTCCGCTAAGCAGTTGTTTAAAATGTACATGCCAACACCAAGCTAGGTAGGTCATGCACAGGGTTACCTTAAACACCTGGGAATCTGTGCCAACACAGTTCAGGGCCCTGGATTTTTAAAGCCAGAGCACACTGATCAGGGGTTAAGGTTATCTCCAAGGATCACTACTTAGTAAAGCATACACAGTTCAGGCCTTTAATGGAGTACTTTGAGCCCAAGTGGATTAGGAAGGTTGTCACTCAGAGACCAGGTGAGGCTAGAGCCAAGGCCTCCTGGAACCTTTACTGGGATGCTGTCAATGGGGAGCTGAAGACTGCTTTGGCTATTGAGGCTTAAAGTTGGCACCATAAGTTAAACTTTGGGCCCACCCTGAATCCATAAAGCCATTTACCCTCCTCCAGCATGAGCAGGAGAAGACTATCTCCAAGCTCAGAGATCTGGATAACTGTGTACTCCCATCAAGCCATCAACTAAGTTGACCTACTTTATGAAGGCAATCTAGGATACAGAAAAGCTCAAGAACAAGGTCTCTGAGCTAAAGCAGCAGATTAAGCTCATTGCAACTGCCCTCCTGGAGGAGGAAAACATGAAGAAGGGTGAGGAACTGTCAGGGCCCAGAATGCCCTGGACAATCAGCTGGCCCTCCTAGAGGCAAAAACCCCCACAGCTTGGGAACCCTTACCAAGAATCTCCCAGAGCAAGGAAACCCCCTTTTTAACTAAAAATGGCCTGGTATTTGAGAGGCACACAAGCCTCAAATCCCTGGCTTTGATTATATTATCAAATTTGGGCCTCTCAACTATCAGGAAATGGTACATTGGGAGCGGAATTGTTTGATCACACAATTGGGCGTTTGATTGCTTGGAGTATCTATAAATAACTGTGACATTTTGGTATGCTGAATTTCAAGAAAGGTTCATGTTATACCAACCAATGAGCACCCACCTCTTGGCCCAAGTATGCAAATTCCAATGAAAATTGTAAGTTCAACTGAAATCAATGCCATTAGTTCTCTGGTGATAAAAAAGGCCACAAAATTACCAGTAAGTATAAGTAGTGAGGATGAGAAGCCCTGTGCCCATACAACAGTCACTGTTAATTATTTAGCCAAATAAATACCCCAAGATATAAATTTGCTCTTTTTTTGCTGTTTGTTTTATGTAGATAGGTTTGGTTGGAATTCTTTAGATAAAGATTCTTGGGAACTTAGTATCTATATTCAATAAAAGAACAGAAGGCAAGATTGGCCAAATCAATCTTGGAGACTAGAGGTCTCAAAAACAATTTAATTAACCAGGAAGATTAATTAATAGATATATGTGAATATAAATTAATGAGGATTTAATTATATTGTTTAATTGCCTTGACTGTGTCAAGAAGTTTGGTTAAGGTTAATCAAAAGTAAACCCCCAAATTTTGGGTTAAAAGCGCTGTTTCAGAAAATCCATTAGGTTAGAAGCGCCAAGGCGCCACCCAGTGAATTTTTCAGGCACTGGGGCGCCGTCTGGGGAAATGGCTGGGCACCACAGTTTGAGTTTTGAAGCGTTTTAATGGGTTTTAAGACAAAAAAACCATTAAATGCAAAGATAACTAAATAAAGTCAATGATGTCTATGGATCCATGTTTGATCAGCTGGTTCCCAGTTGGAACATTGATAGCTGAGTTTTGGAATGTGTATATTCTATAGGGTTTTGGCTCCAGGAGCTAAGGAAGCTCCATGCTGAATTGATACATTGAGATGAATGGCGTCAGGAAACTCCTTCTCATTGTAGGTTAATTCTCATAGGCTGAGAATTACAGGGGATCTTTTAGGTAAAGATCTAGGTTTGAATGACTCAAATGGCATATGCCATATGATATGAATCATAGGTTGATTCAGGAACCGGAGGGGTTTTCAGCTGAATATGCCCCAAATGGTATATAATCAAAAACAGCTAAATTTTAATAAAGATATATTGTCAATTTTGACTCTTTCACCTCAAAATAATTTTTAATTATCATGTCTTCATTACTATCATTTGAAAGAGCAAAATTTGGGATGCTTTGTATAGAAACTGCTGCTGCTAGGAAGGAAGTTCCTACCAGTTCACTTGAGGAGGCTTGGGTGAGTTTGGAGGTCTCTAAGATAGCATCTGAGGAATCTTTGGTAGAAGTGAAAGCGGCTTTTGAAGAACTATATTCCAAATATTTTGCCAAAGAGAGAACCCCTGCACAAGGAAATCAATTTTATGCATGGGACTCCTGGAACTTGCTATCAGGTTTTGATGAAATTTTACAACAGGTGAAGGACAGAGCCAATTGTGAAGTTGAAGCATTAAGAAATAGGGAGGGGAAAGAGTGTCAAAATTATAGCTTGTTGGCAAGATGACAATAAAGTGTTGTATCACAAAATTGCCTCCCTGGAGCAAAGCTCCTTGAAGCTTTGTCACAGGAAAGTAACAATAATAAGAGTCAAGGGCAAGATAACGGGAAGTTTGACTGGTTGGACCTGGATCTGTCACAAACCCTTCTCAATGGTGACATCTTATCAAAACGTGTTTATGCCCAGAAATCATTATCTTATTGCAGGATTTGCTGTTTTTGCTCAAATTTAATTATTCTCTTTGCATCTATTCAGGAATCCACAACATAAAATAAACTTGCCTATCCATATCCTCCTGGTTATATTCCTGCTACCTCAGTTAATTCACCCCCCTGCTCTTGACTTGGAGTATTTTCACTCCCATCATCTGTATCTCTGCCTACTATGAAGGAGATCCTTATTTTTCAGGAAGCCAGTCATAAGTAGAGGCATTGGGCGGCTCAGGGTGAGGTGCGGCTGAGCCGGCGGGTAAGGCCCACCATAGAATGGGTGCACACTTGATAATGTAAGATACAGAATGTCCAAGCAAGGACCAGGGACGGGAGTTGGGGACCATGGAATCCACCAATCCTGTCAAAGTAATGTAGAGTACTTCAAAAAGTTGGGTAGAGGTGGTCTTGGCTGCAGCGGTAGGTTCCAGCGGGCAGTCTGGTCTTAGGGTTAATGGAGGAGTCATGGGAACAATGTACACTGGTAGGTAGTTGTACTTGTTCTTGAAAAATAAGGGCGGTATCTCAATCCTCTTTCCTTTACGTCCTATGTATTTGGTACTTCTAGTCCTTGCCAACGGGTCAGCAATGAGGATGGTTTCCAAGTCGTACTCCAAACAGGCCGGGTTGGGCGGGTATTCAGTAAAGTGCACAGGTCCAAAGGGGGCTCTGGGGGGACGGTATAATGCCTGGGGCAGTTTGGCAGGTTGGTCTCTGGAGGGCCGGCAACCTGGTTGTCTACTTGGCTGGAATTAAGATGGAAGATCACTAATACTAGATAGAGTAGAATTTGTTTGAACCAAAGGTTCATAAACTTTATTATCAAAAATGATGATGTGGTCATCACCACACCGCCAGCGTTTTTATATCATGTGAATTTGCTTTTTTGCCTTTTGCAGGCTTTGGGTCCATGGGCAGTTTGCTGGTAGGGCATGGATCTTGGCTTGGGGTCTGGAGGGCATCAGGTTCTGGCCAGGCACACTCTGGCAAACAGAAATGCTTAATTTTGCTGCTTTGGTTCACCATGTCACCTGAGCAGCCTAATTTCATTCCCCTTCATGAACTAGGGCTAATAGTGGGTCTTGTCCAAGCCACAGCTTCTGCATAGGTCTGGGCCCTCAGTGGCACCAGTTTGGCGGGTCTTGGCTGGACTGGCTCTGGGGAAAAGAAGTGGCAGTGGTTTGTTTTGCTGTTGTTGTTCACCACGTCACATGAGCTGGCCAATTGCAATACTTTTTTTGGACTGGCAACTGGCAATAGCTGGGGTTTGTTGGCAGGGCTAGTGATGGGTCTTTCCCCAGCCTCCTTTAGGCAGGCCACATTGCCTGCATAGGCATGGGTCTTCAGTGGCGCTGGTTTGGTGACAATCTGGCAACCATTCAGGGAATCTTCAGTATTAGACCGGCAGGCCGCGGAGTAATTCAACAATTTGAGTATGTGACTTATCAGATTAGCGGATCCTGGACTGTCCTGGGGTGTCCAATCCGCCTTAAGGGGACTGGGGTTCAACTCTTGGGTTTTCAATACAAGTATTGAAATGTCATTCATGACACTGTTCCTCTTCCCCTACCTAAGGTACCTCCTTCCCAGGACTTCAGTAAGTTGTGGTTTGTCTACATCACAGTACTGGGGCTAGCCAACCAAGTTGTGCCCCATACCGGGAGTTTGCGCCCCCTAGCTACTGCAGTTAACTACCTGGTCTGAATCACGCCTATTTTCTACATGGCCTTCCTGGCCTGGCTTGCCTCCCCCTGTGGGAGTCCAGTTGGATTTGGATATGGGCTGTGACAGGAATAAACTTGCTTGGTGGCTTCTATATTTTCACTTTTAATTTTCACATTTTACTTTTTAGGTCTAACCATTTATCTTTTAGCTTTAACTTTACCATTTAAACCCTTTTAGATAGTACTGATTTTTCAAGTATAAATAATAAATTTCAGATAGTTTTTTATAGTCAAAAGTGAAGAGATGGCTTGATTTCTGTTAACTTGCTGGTAAAACATGATTTATTAACAGCTGTGCTATACAAAAGTTAACAAATGAGTATTAAAGTTCCCTTATATTTTTATAATGCTTATAATACTTTAAATTTTTTATTGTGTCTCATTAGAATTTAATTTTTATGGAATCAAAAGGTATTTTTATAGCAAGAAGGGTAAACTACATAGTAAACTGAGAAACAACTGCTTATTTCTCATTATTTTTTAGCTAAAGTATAGTTTTTCTTGATTTTTTTGCTTTTTGGGATCACTTTAGTATACTATAGCTTTATAGTGCAATCTTTAATATTAAAGATATTCAGTACATCAAGTACTGTTAATAAAAAAGTATCAACTTCCAGGAGTTGATCCAACAAAAAACTGGGTTCTCACTTTACTTAGTAGTCAGCCACCAGGGAGTCAGTTTTACCACAGTTGCCAATAAATTAGGTTAGACCCTGAGAAAGAGGGTTGTCCACCCACCTCCAGGTAGATGTTAGTAGTATATACCTGGGAAAAAATTAGAAAAGCAGGACAAGGCAGGTATTGTGGCTGTAACTTCCCTGATATGCCAGAAAAGAGCAGTGCAGCGCTGTCCTGCATGTCTCAAAGTGTCAACTTGTTTAGTATGCTGCATGGACTACTGAACCTCTCTTGATAGGCATCTTGGCTGAAGCTAAGGCTACCTTGCAACTGAAGAGTGTGCTAAAAGTTTAGGGATGGCCTAATGGAGAGATTGTAGGACAAAGTGGAAGACATATGATGTGATCTGCCAAAGCCCTGAGGCCAAAAAGGATCTAGCCAATTCTGCAGGCCATAAAAAGCAGCTGAAGGGTGCTGTATATGGAGGGCAAATCATTCCCTTTTAATAGTTCATACTATGTTAGGACACTTATTTGTTTGGAAAACCAAACTCTAAGGCTATATAATATTTGATTAGAAAATAAGGATATTGCCTAGTCTAAATATTTCTCCACTTCTTCAACACTGCTACAATAACACAGCTAAGGCATGTCTTTAAAATGGGTGTGGTAAAAACTAGCTTTAATGGATTTGGTTGATTTCTTCCAAGTTAAGTGCTGATCTTTAGGGTTATTGGAATACATTTGGGGATGTAGGAATGATGTTTACCTGGATTTGTGCATATATAAAGCTAAGCTTATCAAAACCCATGTCTGTATTGTGAAACATTTGAAGTGATTGGCAGAAATGGATGAAAGTATTATTCTGGCAATGTTTCTGTTATCTCCAAATCTACTGGTTTAGGAAGAACCGCGGTGGGTTATATTTAGCTTGGTATTTTATATAAAAGTAATTTAATGGGTAAAGAGGCAGGGGGATTTCTAGTGGTTTAATCAATTTGATTTCACTTTTCTTTTACTTCTTCGCGTACACGTGGAGAATATCTTGTAAGTGATGATTGCGGGAAGGAGGAAGAGGGCAGTGATGATGGCGAGGTAGACGTCGAGGAGGTTGGCTTTGATATTTGACATGGTTCGTGACACAGGAACCAAGTGCTTGGCTTCGCAGGGGATTTGGCCAAACTGGTGGGGTTGGGATGGGCGGCAGATGCGGGCAACGTACGCGTACTCTTCGATGGCGGTGGCACCCAGGTGTTTACGCTGGCTGGCGCTCTGAGCAATCGTCTGCATGCGATGGAGGTTGGTGGAGATGGTGCCCTGCGGGTCTTGCAGCATGTATGCGATCTTTGCCGCTAGGATGGCAGGAGTAGCTATGATGCGGTCGACGTATTGCGCAATGCCTGCGTCTTCCAGTTTACGGGTATTGCGGGGCTGGTCGCCAAAGAAGGGCATGGCAAGGATAGGCGTGGCAGCAAGTATAGCATCAAAGCTTGACTCGATCCCGGCATGGGAAAGGAACAGGCGTGTGCTTTCATGGTTGAGGACTGCATTCTGAGGCAGCCACGGCAGCATGACAAGGTCAGGATTCGCCATTAGCTCATGCTTGGTGGAGTTCTTGTAGTCGAAGTAGCTTGGGAAATCATCTTTAGTAGTGGCCCCCAAGGCCCAGACAATGCCATCAATAGAGCCTTGTTCAAGGGCTACCATCGAAGCAGACATGATGAGGTTGATGTCAAAGTCAGGAAGTACCATTTTAGAACCACAGCTGATGTAGAGTGTGCGTGGATGGAGATTTAGAAACGTGTTCAGATGTTCATGCAACTCCTCGTACGCATCTGCTCTGACGGGGCCAACCAAGCGAACGTTGGGAGGGGTTGGCAAAGCAGGTTCGAACCCCACAAAGGTATTGGCCAACGCAAGGGAGCGAGAAAAGTCACCAAACAAAGCGTAGGAAGGAGGAACATTGTATTTTCTACGCATCTTATTCAAAGAACTGATGGTGGGGTAGTTGTGGTAAGATTGGAGGATGGGAGTGACGAGCTTGTCGTGGATGCGGGCAAACAGATTCAACTCGTGCACAACTACACTTCCATACTCTGCACTGGAAGTGAGGCCCGGAATGCTGCAGAGAAATGGTCTGTCAGTTGTCTGGAATCCCATGATGAGTGGGACGCCCGCCATCTCTGCCACATCACGGCAAGCAGGGGAGAAGTAGTCACACAGCAGCACATCTGGTTTCTCACTCATCACTACTCTGTGTAGGCTGGGGTAGATGGCATCATACGCTGCTGCCATTGTCGCGTGATTCGCCAGAAGCAACTGGTCGCTTCTAGTGCGCTTCTTTATCGCGATAGAACTCCTTGGAAGTTTTCCTTTCCAAAGAATGCACAGATTTGCCAAGCGAGATGAATTGGAAGCTGTACCCTTGCATATACTTCTTATTCGCATCGCTGGCAGCATAGACAATAGTGTGATTCCTTCCCTGCAGCACCTTTCCGATCTCAAGCAGTGGTCGGATGTGGGATGAGCTGCCAAAGTCCATGTGCAGCATGACTTTGAGACCATTTTGGGCTCCTTCCACAATGGCAAATACCAGTAAAAATCTAATAGCAAGCATACATTGTAACGAAACAATGCTGCTATCTTAATCCTCACAAAGTGCCACAAATCCATTTATTACGAAACTTCTTCAGATGCCACCACAAGCCAACTGATTGTAAACTCCTTGCATTGCCATCAGCGCCACAATCTTCACAACAACTATAAATAATATGTTTACACCATTTAGCAGAGCCCTGCTACAAAACATCGACGCTGGAGATATCCCAACTCTGAGGGTTTTCTTTCCAATATGGTTGCCGATGGAACTCAATGTCAACCCCAAAGCAAAAATTGGCGATAAAAGCTCCACAACATCAAGGGATCAGGGGTACCATACGTAGATGCCATCATGTTTGTTAGCTCTATTGGATCAATTTTAAAACTAAAAATTATAATACCAAATGGTACTTCCAGTGTCATCTAGAAGCATCCAGCTTTAGGCCAACCTTCAACTAACCTGTGGGAAGATGTTTGTCTCATGCATGATTAAATTATACATTAAAGCTCAACCATCAACTTTTCTAGTCATGGACCAAGAATTTAACTCATGATATACTTCCCTGCTAGGAATCAGGCCCAGGAGCTGCAAAAGCCGAACAAAATGGGTTAATCCTCAGGACCCCAAACTAATGGCTGTGCAGAAGCTAATTATGGGAATTTTTCCTTCTTGAGGGAAGCCAGGAGAAGTAGGTAGGTTGGATTTTCTAGAGAAAAAAGTTACTGGCTGAACAGGGTATTTACCAGGGAAGCCATTTGCCCCTTCTATCATGGCTCTCAATAGGGTAGAGCTGGAAATATGTGAAATGCCAGTAGCCAAGAGGAATTAATCTCCCATATCATACTATTTCTGGGGCAAACTGAGGTTGGTCCAAGAGAAACATATTTCTTCTATGAATGTATATTGGTGACATTGGATACAGCTGTAGGTAATACAGCCATCAGCTCTCCAGGACATATTTCTAGCTATGGTTTAATATAAGTTTTGGTAGAAAGTATTTATCCTTAATAGGTGTTTCTATTCACACTATATAGAAATTCAACAATGTGATAAGGAGCGCCTTTTGGGGAAGCTTGAAATATGGGATTGAGAAGTAAGAGAAGTAAGTTTTATTGGATAATACTTTAGACTTATATAGACTTGACTGTGACGGGGATTTAATTGGATTGAACCTAGGGGTTGGTCATGTGCTAGATGGGTTTGAGCCACTGGATACTTGGATGGTCAGGTGATATTGCTTAGTTACCATTCTCAGTATATCAAACGGTATATTGGAAGGGGACTATATTGGGCAATGGCTGGATGTTAAGTAGGTTGGCGGTAGCCAGAATGCTTGTACATCCAGACCCTCAACACCCCCCTTAAGGGGTTACTCTGGTGCATCAGGAGGGGGATTTGTCTTAATGGCTGCTGCCTGATGCTCCTGGAGCTGTTTGTTAGTTGGAACCAGTCTGGTCAAGTGCTCTCCTTTACTGAAGTGGAGACAGGTTCTGTGGTATTTCTTGATAATTGGGTTCTTGGCACTTTGGAATTTTACTAGGTAAGTGTTGTGCTCTGGTCTGTATTTGATGAATCTTCCTGGTCCCCTGTGTACTGAGTCTAGTTTCTTTCTGTTGCCAGCTAGAATCCAGACAGGGGAGTTGATGGGAAGTGGTTCCTCTGTGGAGGTTACCTTTTGTGTCTTGAGCCTCTTCATTTCAGCTATTTTAGCTTTGAGGCAAATGTGTTGTAGGTTTGGTGCTTGCTCTACTGTGGGTGGTTTCCTCAGGGGGATCTTTATGTAGGGCTGTTTGTTGTGGGTGATTACTTCTGGTTTTTATCTGTAGGTTAGCTCAAACGGTGAATAGCCTGTCCCTTGGTTGGTGCAGACTCAGGATACTAATAATGCATGTTTCACGTATAGTGGCCATATGTCTTTGGCTTTGCCATCCATTATTTTTATAGGGTCCTGATAAGGCTGCCATTGAGGCATTTCACTCTGCTGTTGGCCTGTGGCCTGTATGGGGAGGTTGTGGATTGTTTAATGTTTTTGGATTTATAGTTGTTATTAACTATGTGACCTGATAACTCTTTTGCTCCATCAGTTATGATGTAGTCTGGAGTGCCATAGTTGGCTATGATTGCTTTGTTAATGATCCAGTTGATGGTTTCTGCTTTGTGGTCCTTTGTTGCCCAGCAGGTGGGCCAGCATGTGGTGAAGTCAATAGCTACAATTAAGAAATGTTGGTTTGTCTTTGTTTCTGGGAAGGGCCCCACTACATCTAGCCCCCAAACCTTAAATGGTTCAGGGTCTGGTACTGGGTTGACTGTTGGCTGGGGTGCCTTGTTAATGGTGTATTTCTTGCACACTGTGCACCTTTTTTAGAACATCAAATATGTCCTGTTTGAGGTTGGGCCACCATACTATCTCTTTTAGTGTGAGGTATAGGTTGTTAGCCTTTGTGTGGCCTAGCAGGCGGTGGTGTCTTAGTATGGTGTCAACTCTTTGTGCAAGTGGGATGTATGGGATATGTTTGTCATTAGTGATTTGGTATACTGTGCCATTTGATACATGGAAGTACTTTTCTTCATTAATAATGTATTGTGGGTCAGTTGATGTGTTGAGGGGTCCTTTCCCTTTGGTTTTGTACTTGGTGTTGTATAGGTTTGGCCAGTCAGGGTCCAGGTGGTCAGGGTGATCCTCTCTAGGCTGACATAGTCTAGAGAGAGCATCAGCTGTGACCAGCTCTGCCCCCTTTTTTTACTGAATGTCCAGGTTAAGCTGTTCCAGCAGGGACATCCATTTGGCTAGCTGCCATGCAAGTGTGTTCTGAGTTTTGAAATAGATTTTGGATTTATGGTCAGTTAGTACTTGGACGTTTAAATGTCCTTCTAAGTAACATCTCCATTTCTTGCAAGCCTGGTATATTCCTAGCAATTCCTTATTGTATATTGGGTATCTCTGCTCAGTGTTGGTTAGTTTTCTGCTTTCATAACATACTGGCAGGAAGTCTGGCTACCCTGGCTGGCGGATGCGCAGGACTGCACCAATGGCGGTGTTGCTGGCATCTGACTCAAGCTTGTAGCACCTGTTATTGTTAGGGTATTGCAAGATTGGTGCTTCAATCATAGCTTGTTTTAATAAATGAAAATTCTTGTCACATTCTGAGGTCCAGATGAATTTCTTTTTGGGATTACCTTTGGTTAAGTCATTGATTGGTGCAGTTAGTTTTCCGCAGTCTTTGATGTATTTCCCTAGGTAAGCTACCATACCAAGAAAGAATCTAACTTGTTTAACAAAGGTGGGGTGTTGCATGTTATTTATGGCTTTAATTTTTTCTGGATCTGCTTTGATGCCACTGTCAGAGACAATGTGGCCCAAGAACAGGAGTTCCTTTTCCATAAATTGGCACTTACTTGGTTTTGCGTAAAGTTTGTGCTTTACGAGTCAATTGAGTGTCTTGCAGACATTTGTGAGGTGTTCCTCTTTGGTTTTTGAGAATATGCTGATATTGTCAAGGTATCATAATGTATTTGAGAGACTGTTTAGTGCTTGGTTTATCATGGTGACAAACATTGCAGGAGCGTTGGTCATCCCAAAGTTCATTACTCTACATTCAAAGGATCCAAATTGCGTATGGAACACATTTTTTGGTATGTTCTTTTTCTTTTAGCTTCAACTTGGTTATAACCAGAGGTGAGGTCAATTTTTGAGAAAATTTTAGCTCCAGAGAGCCTTGCAAACAGGTCCTCTATGAGGGGAAGTGGGTATTTATTCTTTACTATGCTTGCATTTAGTGCTCTGTAGTCAGTTACTAGATGCAGAGTGCCTTTCTTTTTCTTTACAAAAAATACTGCTGTCCCCCATGGGAATTCAGACAGGCGGATGAAGCCTTTAGCTAAGCTGTCCTCAATGTGTGTTTTGAGGGTTTGGGTCTCCATGGGAGTGAGTCTATAGAGGGGTGCAGGTTTGGGCATGGCTTTGGATAAGTCAATGCCATGTTTAAACTCCCATTTAGAGGGGGGGGTAGCTTGGTGAGTTCTTCTTTGAATACATGAGCGTATTCATTTAGGAGTGCTGCAAGTTCTGGGCATTGGATCTTGGTTGTTTGCATGTTATTGAACTCAGTGTATCTCATTATGTGGAGGGTACTATATTTGGTTAGATATTCTGAATCATCTTGATTTATGACTTAGACACATACTGTGTCTCTTATAATGAGGTTGTTGGGTTCTTTGAGGATATTAAAATTGACTCTGTTGCGTTTGATTGTCATAGTTTTTGTTTTCCAACATATGCTGGGGTTCACCTGGGTGAACCAGTCCATGCCTGCTACAATTCCATAGTTTATGTTGTTCATGACAAGTCCTTTGATGGACTTTTGTATGCCTTGGAGGTCAATTTTGAAGGGAGTTGTTTTGCCTTTGAGTAGAACCTTTGATTTGTCTGCTATTCTGGTGTATTCAAAGTTGGATTTGACAACTGGTATTTTGTACTTGGTTACAAATGGTTTTCTAACCATGATGTGTTGTGCACCAGAGTCAAATAAAATTTTGTGTGTATGTGATTTGTAAGTGCATGGGTAGACAAAAAGTTGTGAGTGATCTTTAATTTTTAAGTTCATAAAAATGGAGGACTGCGGGACACAGGGATGTGAGTAGCAAAGTTTGTGCCTTGGTACAATTTCTTGTCAAGTTGGGGGAGACAGGGGCACTTAAGCCTGTTCCCCCTCCTCTTTTCCCTGTTCCTCTTTTTTGAGACCTTTGAGGTCAGAGAATGTGGGGTCAGATTCATAGTGGGTTGCTTCTTTAGCATTGTTAACTTTGGTGGTGTCCTCTTTCTTGGGACAGGAGCGGTTTGCACTTTGGCTGTGATTGCCATTGTTGCAATTGGAGTTGCCGTTGTTATGGTTGGTATTTTGGCGTTTGTTGCCATTGGATTTTTCTCTGCCATTGCTGTTTGAGGAGCAATTGCTGTTGCATGCCGCATATTCCATGTTTGCGCATTTTTTGGCGCGCTTGGCTTCTGCAATGAGCGTGGGCATGGAGGTATTCACCTCTGGGCGGATGAGGGCAGCAACAGAGGGTTTAATTCTGTTGATGAATGAAGCTCTGGTATGTATATTATCAGCTTGTGCTGTGGTTTTGGATTTTGCAGTGTATTTCCTTGAATTTGTTGGCGTAAGCTGTGATAGTGGTCTTCTGAGGAAGATCACTGAGCTGTATTGCAATATCTTGGAGGGATTTAGTGACACAGAAATTGTGGGTGATGTCAGCTTTGAACTCTTCCCAGTTGTCAAGTTGGTTGTCAGTACGTGAGCCAACCCAGGTGGCAAACCAGTTAGCTGCGGCCTTATATAGGCGCTTGCTGGCTTCCTGGACCCATTTCCCATGGGGGATGCGTCTGGCGCAGAGTTTATTGGCTGAGTGGTCTAGCCAGTTGATGACATTTTCTTTGTTTTTACCAAAAAAACTTGTCAAAAACAATGTATTTGGTGTTGGTAACTTCACCTGTGATAGGTGGTTGTGCGTTTGTTTGTGGTTGAAGAGAGCAACTGTATTGAATTATCTTGGAACATACTTTGGGCATGACCAGACCTTCAAATACGGTGCATCCACTAGGTATATCCTCTTTGTCAATGTTGTGGGCGCAAAAGTATGTTTTCCAGGTCTCCTGGGATGTGGCCTGGTTGAGTACGTGAGCAAAGGTGGGCAGGTTTTGGTCAGTCATTTTCTCTTTCATGGGCGTGGTCAAAAAACCATAGCTGCTACCAGTGATAAGGAGCGCCTTTTGGGGAAGCTAAAAATATGGGATTAAGAAAGAAGAGAAGTAAGTTTTAATGAATAATACTTTAGACTTATATAGACTTGACTGTGGCAGTGATTTAGTTGGATCAAACCTAGGGGTTGGTCATGTGCTAGATGGGTTTGAGCCACTGGATACTTGGATGGTCAGGTGATATTGCTTGGTTACCATTCTTGGTATGTCAACCGGTATATTGGAAGGGGACTAAATCAGGCAATGGTTGGATGTTAAGTAGGTTGGCGGTAGCCAGAATGCTTGTACATCCAGACCCTCAACAAATGAAAAGGCAATAATATGTGGAACCCCATTGCCCTAGAAATCTTAACACCACCTGAAATGCAATGAGAAAACTGATGTTTATGCCATGATTGGTACTGCTGTTGATCAGGTTGACCAGTGGACAGATTTTGGGTACTATTCATATCCATATCCTATAAGATTTATTTGTTTTTTAGCAGAAGAAGGGGAAAACAAGCTCTAATTTTACTTGAAAAATTAGCTAGACATCCCCATTACCACTGGGATTAGTTGAACACAGCTGAGGTGCTTCTTAAGCTCTAAAAAGAAACACCTTGCTGCAGCATTTACCCATCCAGTTGGCATAAAATATTCTTCTAACCTTTGCCTTCCAAGCCTATTCTCCTCTTTCATCTTGCTGAGGCTCTATATTCTAGGCATCATCCTGTGACGGCCCATAGCCCAATAAATCTATCCTGGTGAACTTGGGGTAGCCTTGATCATTTTATGGCTAGTTTTATTAACAATTATGGTTGAACAACCTCAACCTGTGACTTGCAAGTTTGGTGAGCCCTAAGGAGAGACCTTCATTATCAGCTTCAGATGTGCATGCTGATAAAAACTTCCCAAGAAGCTGGTCAACCCAGCCAAAATGAGATGATTAAGAGGCCATAATAGCCTCTAAGTTCACTTATAGCTGCTGCAATATCTCCTAAAATCAAAGCTCTCAAGCCTCTTAGAAATAGCAGTATTGTGTGATTCTAATCTATGCTTAAAAAGGGCATGGTAGTAAAGATTTAAAGCCAACCAGTGAAAGAGTACCATCCCTCCTCAGATATAATGAAGGGTAACCTAAATTTGGGCCCAGAATAATTCTAAAAATATATAAAACAAGCTAGCATCCAGTAAACTCTTAGAGATAGGAAGAGAAGATATATTCATTACCTCTGAGAGGGAGGCAAGAAACTCTAGATTAAGGCTATGTATTTTGAGAAGGTTTATGTGATATGATATGTGCCTTTGATTCAGCTTAATATATATTTAGAGGTATCATCCCAGTATCCCATTAAGATGGGGATCATTTGGAGATCAACTCCTAAAAGCTGCTTATAAAAATTTTAATGATCACCTAGATACCTCATAAAGATTACCCCATGCAAAAGATAAACACCAATACTTAGAAATCAATAAATTGATGCATTGCTATTTGATAACTGTTAATCTTTGGTGATAAGTCAACCCTGGGATGCCAAACTTGGAAATGAATAGTGTGCCTGACTTGGGATCCCACCCCTCTGGCAAGCCCATCAGAATCATAAACCCAGATCAACTCACATCTTGACTTGCTTATAAACCTAGATGCAGTTTTTTTACAGGTACCCCTTGATAAACAGTTTCCTGCATCTATCACAATGCCTAATTTTTTTATCTAGAGCATCTGAACCATTCAACTCTATAAACATACCCCACATCCTATATTTCAATTTGTGGGCTATACTACTCCTGGGCTGGAAGATCCTACCAAGAGCTTAATATGGCCATCTCCAGGGATCTCATTTAAACCCACACATTGTCCATCTTTGATGTCTCCAACCCTCCCCTTTGCTCTAACAATGGTTCCCCACCCAAAATCTACAAACCAGAATTCCCACCCATAATTGATCTATGAAGGTTGACAGGCTTGAGCTGCATTACATTTAGATTAAGATCCCAAAATATCCCTCTTCCAAGACAGCCTCTCAAAATTTCTTTCTTGCTCCCTTCCATAGACTGCCTGGCTTCCAGAAGCTTGTTAAACCAGGTCTTTTGGGCTTCCAGCGCAACAACCCTGGTAAGCCTGAAGCATCCCAGAAAACTTCCGAGCCTGAGAGCAATAGCAATGTTGAAAATAATCTTATGTGGGTATATAATATGGAAAGGAGGGAATGTTCAGTAGTGATCAATCTCTTTGATTAAATAATAGGTCAGCTTTTTATATCCAACCATAGGGTACATGTTGTTCCTGAAGATTATATGGGATTGAGGAGAGGTATTTCTCAGGTAGAATATCTGGGTTAAGCCTTGGTCCATCTTCTTACTGTGGGTTGCAGCATTTACCCAGAAAAAGGTTTCAAAACAGGAGTAATTATACATGCAATGACATTATCATACCACATATGCTTCTAAGGTTCTAGGGATGACCTGCCATCCAAAAAATGGTTAAAGTGAAGGGAACTGGAAGTGAAGGTGACTGGGCTTAAAGATTCAATCCAGACTTTTGATTAAAATGAGCTTGGTAGAACCCCTTCAAGTTGAAAATACCTCTACTGGGGTTGAATCAATCAAATTAAGCAGTCATAGGGCTCAGCCTGGGTGCCATCTATAAAAAATTAAAATGGGGCACATATAATTAATGTAAGGGGTTCCTCTCTAAGTGGGCCAAATACCAGTGTGAGGGATTGATTATTTGAATTCATGGTCACTGTGTAAGGAATTCTGAGGGTTGAAAGTCTGAGCCAATACCTAGAGTATATCCTGAGTTTATGGGGGTTTCAACTCTTAAGAGCTGGGCTGTCCCTTCAAGTTATTAACTGATCAATAATAAAACTTTGGACTCTTAAAATTTTACTTTGAGTGCACCCCTCCTCATCCTGACCTGCTATGTGCTATTAACCCAGATTGCTAGTTGGATTATTAATAGACATTGGGATTGTGCTCCCTAATTTTCTTCTTTAAATCCTCCAATTATACCCACTATGGAATCTGATGTTAGGAGTTCTGTGCAGAAATTGATCTGGAGTCCTCCCAGTATTTCATTGCCTTGAATTTTATCCCAGGGAAGGCTTGCTGCTCTCTCACTCTATCTACCTGAAAGTTCTCCAGTTAGGTCTCCAGATCCTGTTGAGGCCAGGTTTCCCTTTGAAAATTTTATCAGGCAGGATTTAAGGCCAGGTCTTTTGTTGGCCTTAAGCTCTGTATTGATCTGGATTTTTCTGCTACTGTCCAAAAATTTTATCTCCCTGCATCTGGGATATTATGAGCCAGGTACTATGTTTTTCTCTCAAACCTTTCCAGATCTGTACCTGATGTTACCTGGTTTAGCCCTGGGTAAATGTAGCCTTAAGTTTTGTTGGTCCCATCTTGCTTTCCATTGGTAGGATGGTTCATTATGAGTCAAATTAAATTTAGTAAGCTTTGATACTCTTTTGAAAAGCTAGGTGCTATAAGCTTATACTTTCATGGCTATATCTGCCCCTATTTAGATGGGGTGTAATTTATGTAGATCATACTTTATCCCAAAAATTTAGCCTCTACCTGTAAGTTTGCCTTGGGATGGCTTCTGTTTCAGCTGGTTATTTCTCCTAAGTACTTGATCACCCCATAAATACTGCACCTCTTTATTCTATTTCTTTTTTGTCTCCTTGTAGTAAAATATGTGGTCCCTTCTTGTTACCAACCAGGGTGTTTCTGCAGCTATAAGCAAATATATAGGTATCTGACCAAATTTCTGTTATTCAGATGTAATAGATAATCAGGGCTGTTGTAAGTATACCAGTCTATAGTGTGAATAGCTAGTAGATAGTTTTCTCAGTACTATAGCAAAAGCTTCCTTCCACCTCCCAACTCTAGAATTCTCTTGTGGATGATTGGCGCTGCACATCATTCTTTGTCAGTTCAACCTTGCAGCCCTCTGAAGCAAGTTGTTTTCCTCCATTTGTGGTTAAGAAGCTCAGGTTTACTAACCCAGGGGAAAGATTTATTTGCTAATGGAAAGTCTTGTATCATTGCCTTGATGTTCACTGATAGCTTAAACCACAGACATCTGATTACACAGTTAATTTCTGTGGTGATGTACTTAATATCTTTCTTGGCACCCAGGATGGGCTCCATATTATCCAATGCCTGTACCTGGAATGATTGGATGATGATCACTGGTGCTCCAATTTTGGGGGTGGTTTAGAGCAGGCCTACATACACAGGCCTCACGTTGATCTTAGACTTATTTGGTGTTGTATAGTATGTTTAATATTGGTAAAAAGTTTTGAGAAATTAGTACAAGTTTCTATTTTGTGTGTCATGGGTATCTGTGGTACTTTAAGATCTGCCAGTCTTCTGGTTTGATGATATTTATGGTACTGTACTTTCAGTGGGAAGAATATGGTCATAGAACCATAGATATTTTTGGCCAGAATATTTTTATCAGTGACCTTTTCTTTCATGATCATAGCTATACCAAGGGGAAGTCCTCTTAGATAGCTTCTCTGCTAATTTGGATCAATCATGGTCAACATCATTTTTTTAGATAATATACTTATGGTATAGCCTTGATAGGGGGTCTGCAGTGAGTATCCTCTTACCTAAATTGTATTCAATGATCATGGGGTACCTTTTAACAAGGCTTATTCAATCAGATTTTCTTTTGAGATATACTTGGATGTTTTAAAGGACACCAGTGATTTGTGGTTGGTTAACACTCAGGATGTTTATGCATCTTCTAGATAGCAGCATCATTCCATAAGGCAGTTTACTATTAATACATAATCTTTTATTATTTAGGGTAGATTCTTGCATCCTCAGAGAGCTTTCATGGCTCATAGTCAACAGGGAGTAAATGGTTTATGTTGCTTTTATTCTGAATCATCCTCTAATATTTTTTGAAGGCAACTGCCTCCAGATCATTGATACCACATTGGTTGGGATATTGGAGGATTGATATAATCTCTATATGTTGCATCATCTTTGATTACTCCCTCTTGGGGAATTAACACCCTAATTAAATCACCAAATGGCTCACCAAATGGTTCACTGGCCAGCCAGTAAACTGGTGGCACCATTATCAGTCAACCATCTATGACAGGGATCACTCAATCCAGGTCCCAAATGGAACACAGCTTGATTAGGCCTTGTGACTCAAGAAGAAAATTACTCAGATAAGCCCCATGACCTCCATGATGTACATGGACAGTATGTGGCTTATCATGATACTAAATATTATTCTATATTCATATTCAATAAAGTATCATTCTCTTCTTAAACCTTCCCCTTTTCTGTTTATTATACTTCCCAGCAGTATAAACTTGACAGTGATAGCACAGGTAGGCTTTCCATACCTACCCAACTTGAAGGGGAAATTCCTTCTTAGAAAAAGACCCAAGCAATGGTACTCCCTAATGGCTGGAGTGACTACAAAGAAGGACAAGAGGTTCTCGCAGGTTTTGTTATCTACAACAACGTCCTTGTACCCATCAAATAATACAACACTCTCAAAGCCTGAAGACTGTTACTCACAACTCTGATCTCAACAGCACCACAGCAGCCTGAAATACCCAATATTGTATTCCAGTGCCTGTGTACATCTGGAATTGGTGCCTTTGAAGGCCTACTCTGGAAAAACACCTCTCTTTGGATCAACAGTACACAAAGCAAATTTGAGCAAGTGGAGTACCTCCAAAGACTCTGGGTCAGTGAAATTGCCCTCTGAGTTACGGGAACTGCCTCTCAATTTGTAATTGAATGGATAGCCCAACACCCCAACCAAAAGGGAGATTGGGATTATCCAAGAGCGCATTCCTTAAAAGAATTCTCCATGAAGGATTCCAACATGGTAATCATGACAGAACTTTGAACCTTCAAGATGACAGGAACAATTGAGGAATACATCACTGCATATAAAGACCTACATGACCACACACCCAACACCATCAACTTTGATGAACCTGGGCCATGTTTGGACTTCTATAATGGTCTTCCTCACACACATTA
This sequence comes from Entomophthora muscae, assembly GCA_014839935.2. Taxonomy (NCBI): domain Eukaryota; kingdom Fungi; phylum Entomophthoromycota; class Entomophthoromycetes; order Entomophthorales; family Entomophthoraceae; genus Entomophthora; species Entomophthora muscae. The sequence goes on along the minus strand of QTSX02001452.1, from coordinate 144,311 downwards.
GACGTCAGTTTGATATGAACCAGCTGCAAGAACTTTGAAGAAGTATTTTTGGAAGTCAAACACGTGGATCCCAAAAATCTGACAATCTATATGCAATCAAAAAGTACAAGGAGAGCCCTTCAGCCAAGAAGGAGCCTTGATCCAATAAGCAAGCCAACCAAGCCAACATTGCCCATCCTCGAAACTGGTAATTGAACTGCACAAGCCAACCAGGCAAGCACCAAAGATACCAATAAGGAGGGAAAAGCTCAGGGGAGTGCTTAGGCAAGCCGCCCTCCCCCAACCTACAAGACTTGTACAGGAACCAGGATGTGGATTCAATTACCATGATCCAAGTACTCTCCATCGACCCTCTACTGTTTTCCACCCAAACTAGAAATAAACTCCTCACTTATTCTTTCTGTTTTTGCATATATCAGGGCACCACACTATTTGACACTGGAGCAGGCCAGTCCCTAGTCGACAAGAAATTTTCTGGCCTCATGAAACTGCCAGCCACTCAAAGCAAGATCAGGAGAGTTATCATGGCAGACAACAGAAGCACACCAGTCACTCTAGAGGCTAAAACTTTCTGCGCCAAATTGGAGACATACAAACCACACTCAGCAGCCCAATCATACCAATCCCCAAGTATGCATGTTATACTTGGCCTGGATTGGATGAGAAAGACCAAACCTCACATTGACTGGGACAGTGCTACTATCACCATTCAAAGAGGAGAAGTACACTACTCTGTTTATCTAACCCACTTTGACATGCTTATGAGGGATCATGTATTTGTGAAAATCATGGAAACAGAAAAGGAAGTCAACCCTAACAAAATTGATTGGAGTGCCTGTACATACAAGGTCATCCACTTTAAAAATATGGAGACTCAACATGAAAAGAACCCCATCTGAGATCAGCTATTTAACAAGTTCCCTACTGTTTCCCAAGAAACACTGCCAGGACTACCTCCTGACCGCAGCATAAAACACAAAATTGACCTCAAAGGGAGTGTACCTAAAGCATGACCTATCTACTGCCTCATACCACAAGAAGACAACGCCCTAAAGGCTTATCTTTTGAAAAAGCCCTTGAAAAAGGACCCATACAATCATCAAAGTCACCTTTCAGCGCTGCTGTCTTCTTTGTGGCAAAGAAAGATGGAGGACTCTGCCTTATCACCAACTACAGAGTGCTCAACAAGGTCACAATTAATAACAGGTATCCCCTACCCCTAATTGACAACCTTTTTGACGCCCTGGGGGGGTCCTAAATATTCACAAATATTGATTTGACAGCAGGCTACCACCAAATTTGTGTAAAACCTGAAGATATTCTAAAGACCACATTTAGAACTAAATACAGATCCTTTGAATGTGTTATTCTCAACTTTGGCATGGCAAATGCTCCCAGTACCTTTGTGACCTTCATGAACAAAGTTTTCAAGGAACACATTAGAAAATAAGCAATCATCTACCTGGACAACATCATCATTTACAGCCCCAACCTGGAGCTACACTGGAAATATTTCCGCCTGGTCCTCTTCACCCTTGAAGAAAACCAACTGGTTGCAAAACCATCAAAGTGTGAATTCTTTTCAACAGAACTTACATTTCTTGATCACATTATCAGCAAGGATGGAATCAAACCAGATCCAGACAAGATACAGGTCATAACTGAGATGCCAGAACCAAGAAATAAGAGTGAACTCCACAGCTTTCTTGGAATAGTAGCCTACGTAAGAAGATTCATCCCTGACTGGGGTGCCCTAACAGCCCCATATCTGCCATCACGGGCAAAACAACCAAGTTTGTCTGGATACTACTACATGATCAACACTTCCACCAACTGAAGGAACTCATGGTCACTTCCCCTATCCTCTAATAACCAAATTGTGAAGAAATCTGTGAACTAGAAACCAATGCTTCTGACTATGCCTGGGAGGAGTACTCTGTATCCAAACAGCAGAAAAGACTTTCTCCCTGTAGCATATGAGTCAAGGAAGCTATCTGATGGTGAACAAAGATACCCCATATACAACAAGGAATTGGTAGCCATCATACACTGCCTCATGAAGTGGTGATGCTATCTGGAAGGAGCCCAAACGTTTAAAGTACTCACTGACCATAAGTCTCTGGTATTCTTCAAAACACAACAACACTTATCAAGGAGACAATCCAAGTGGATAAATCTCATACAGAGATACCCCATGCAAATCAAAATATAAGTCAGGCAAGGAAATGCTTACTGCAGATGCCCTGTCAAGGCTATACAGCAAACATGTCCTCTGCGCTGATGGTGATCCCAACTGGCCCATGTTAATCATGGGGAATCTCCAGGAAGGGTTTGCACCTAACACACAAATGGACATCCAAGAGAAGGTCCTTAAGAACAAACATAAGTTCAAAAACGTATATGGTACTCTTCACCAAATACTCCCAAGTGGTGACACTGTACTTTACATCCTGTCAACTCAAAAGATTGACACCATCCTTCAATATCACAGAGACCTTGGACACACCTGCAGTAGAAACCTACACAAATACCTCAAGAAACGCTACTGGTGGCCCAACATGCTAAATGATATCAGAGAGGTACTTGAACAATGCAAAGTCTGTGAGAAGTACGCCCAAACCAAAGCACCACCTAAGTCAGTAGTACCTGTATCCATCACGCAACCCTTCAAGGTATGGTCACTGGATATTGTGGGACCAATGCCTGGCAAAAACAAGGGCAATAAGTACATCATCACAGCTATTGACTATGCAACCAGATGGACCCTGTGGCGCAAGCCACTAAAGAGCACAAGGGCAGCAATGTGAGACAATTCATTGGGAAAGAAATCATAGCCAAGCTCAGTAAACCTGACCTCCTAATCACAGATGGAGGCACCAAACTTAAGGCCATTGACACCAATATCTATCTTGCCAAGAATGGGATAAAACACATCACTACCAGTCCATATCACCCTCAAGCAAATGTACAAGTAGATCAACTAAACAACACGCTTTTAGAAGCCCTCAGTAAGTTATCTGCATACAATCCAAAGGCCTGGGTTGACATGCTTCCAACTGTGCTCATGGTCTGTAGAACAAGAGTTAACTGCAATACGGGTAAAAGCCCTTATGAATTTGTCTATGGGAAAAAGCCTGTGCTCTTGTTAGTACAACTTCAGGACCACAGTTACCTCTGCCCAAAAAATGTGCCAGACAGCAGCAACCCTAACGTGCAACACACCAGAAAAGACCAAGAGGAGATGGAACGCCAAAGGGTTAAAAGGGAAGCAATCCCACTATAACAAGAGAGGTTCCAAGTTGGGGACAAAAACTGGGTTGTTGATCATGATTAACACAAAATGGACCTGGGATTGTGTGGACCAGGCATTGTCATGGAAGTCAAGCCCAACAACATCTACCTCATCAAAGGGATTGGAGCTCGGACTGAACTGAAACGTATGCATCATGACTTTCTCTGCTTGTGCAAAGCAAGACCAGCCCAACAAAATTCCAGACTCCCTGTTCCCAATGCCAAACTGGATCAATACCAAGCACACATCCCCAACACGCTTAAGAAAACTCCCAAGGCTCCACCTTTCAGCACCCCAGGGGGAGATGTTGCAACATCTTTGATTACTCCCTCTTGGGGAATAAACTGCCCCAAGTAGATCACCAAATGCTCACAAATGGTTCACCGGCCAGTCAATAAACTAGTGGCACCATTATCAGTCAACCATCTATGATGGGGATCACTCAATCCAGGTCCTAAATGGAACACAGCTTGATTAGGCCTTGTGACTCAAGAGGAACATTACTCAGATAAGCCCCATGACCTCCATGACGTACATGGACGGTATATGGCTTGTCATGATACTATATATTATTCTATATTCATATTCAATAAAGTATTTTTCTCTTCTTAAATCTTCCCCTTTTCTGTTTATTATACTTCCCATAAGTATAAACTTGACACTTGCATCCTCAGAGAGCGTTCATGACTCATAGTCAACAGGGAGTAAATGGTTTATGTTGCTTTTATTCTGAATCATCCTCTAATATTTTTTGAAGGCACCTGCCTCCAGACCATTGATACCACATTGGTTGGGATAATGGAGGATTGATATAATCTCTGTACATTCCTTGGATTATTTGAAACCTTGATGGCAGAGAGCCAACCACACAGGCTTAAAGTGTCTTCTTTAAGTTATGAGACCAGCACCAAAAGCTCTTTCAAATCTTGGATGAACCTCCTGAGGTATGAAAAAGCTCTTAGGTTTGTTATGGTTCAGGGGTGGCATTAAAAGGTGAAAAATAAAAAAGGTTCTTGTAAGAGTGTATGTTTCACTGTTGTCCTTAGGAGGGCATATCATATGTGATCTCACTTAGTTGGGGCCATATTTATCAATACTTGACATAGATATGACCCAATAAGGAGAGTCCATCAGAACTCTGCTAGCACTGTGATTTCTTGGAAGCTATCTTGTTGTCCTATAGAGTAAAGTGCTGATATGGATATCTTTCCAATATCTGTTCCCATAAGGGCTATAGATGATTGTATTGTCTAGATTTATTTTAGCCCCCACATAAAATTTTTGTAAAGACCTTGTTAATAAGTTTTTTGGGTTTCCAGGAGTTTTTTTTCATTAAAGCTAAAGGGTAAATAACCAGATGTACCATAATTAGTTCTAAATGCTGTTATTGGGATTTATTTGGGGTTTACTCAGATTTTATGACAGTCTGCTGTGAGTCCAATCATGTAAAGAATCAAGATCCTACCAGGGCATTAAATAGGTCATCAATAAGAGGGTGTAGATATTTTTCCTAGCTTTGGCTTCAGTTTGAGCTTTATTTTGGTTAAAGGTATAGAAAATCATTCTTTTTATATAGGTTTCTTCTGTTATAAATAAGGAACTTGAAGGGTACGGTTTGTCCTTTTCTTAATGCCTTGTATAGTTACTCTTTCAAATTGGTTTCCTCTTGTGGTTTAAGTTAATAAATATATTTCAATTTCAGGATGCATACCTTGGGATCAATATTGTTCTTTACTCCTTGATCAGGGGGTACGCAGGCAGTTTCTCTTAGACAGCATCAGAGAGCTCACAGACAAGCTTTTGGCAGATAATATTGCCTTGTTGAGAGAACTATACTTTCTTTAAATGTATTTCTCTTAGTTTCAGGCTCCCCAATCTATTCTGCTGGGCCCTGCGTCTCCTCAGGCTATGTGACCTTGATAAAGACATGCTCTACCATGAATTTTGCAAGCTGTATGATTATATTGTTATGGGTATCCCCAGGTTGAATGTGGATGGGGCACTTTACCAGCCAACCTTTGCCTTGTTTTTGTATTCTTGTCAGGCTTAAGCACTGCATCATACTTTGGTATGGGTACTATGGGCTTGCTCTGGGTGAAATAAACATAACCCATTGCACCCCAGATGGTTATTTATTTTTCAGTGGATTTTTCATCTCTATTGATGCCGTTATCACTTGCTTTTGGTGTCTCTGGGGGTGGGCATCTAAAAGTTTGACAGTTTTTTATTGGGGACCACCTGCTTCAGTATTAAAAATTATGGGCCATGATATCTTTAAACCCAGAAAGGTTAGGTGCATCTTTTTAAAACTGGGGCCTGCAGGATGGGGGTTTAAGAGTGTTCCTGGATCATGGTGCCAGAGTCCATATTCTTATCCCTGTACAAGTCTCATGAATGGGGATTGTCTAAGCACTTCCCTGCTATCTTTCTACTGCAGGGTTTTCCAGTTAGCTCTATATATTGTTGGCCTTAGAAATATAGATTTTCTCTGGTGTGAAATCAGTTATACATGGTGGTTTTTTAGTGGGACAATTCTCCTTTCTAAAAGTAGTTTCTTCCCTACCTTTGGTGTTATAGAAGCAGGTATCTGCCTCTGGGCTACAGTTTGCCTTATGGAAAGTTTTCCTGGAGGTTGCAAATTTTTGATCCAAATTGTCCGATTTTATAGGGCAGGGGTGGATTGTAAAATTTATATGGTTGGGAGAATCTGAAAAGTCTTTTTTGACAAGGGGATTTGTTACACTTGCTTTTGTAGGCTTCAATATACTTGCTAATTTTATATTCATTCAAGACACATCAGCTTGGTGTATTTCAGTCTCTAAATCCTTGAGAGCAATCCTCTTGGTAAACGCAGGGCTGGATAGGTCCCAACCCTTATTCTGGGTCTTCTTCATATCAGCTACTTTTAACTTGGCAGCAATCCCAGTAAGTCAAATTGTGATTTTTCTAGCCAAAGCCTTTGGGCTGAAATCCTGGATGTTCTTGGTCTGTTTATTTCAGATCCAGGGGGAAGTATCTCTTGATGTAAGCCAAAATAAGCTCCAATATATGCAGGGTAAAGGGGTTGAACCCCATTTGTTGTTATGGGTACTTATTGTGGGACATTTGGTCCAAGTTTTCTCTTGCAGTGAGGTAGTTTTACTGCCTAATGGGTATAGTGGCAAGATTGAATATGGTGTACCTTGTGAGTATGGTTTTTCCTTTGTAAGCTATCCAGTCAGCAGGAAGTACCATTCCATAGGGTTTCTTTATTGTAAGTGTTACACCTTGAGTTAGTGTAGATTTAGATAACCTAGCTGTGCTACACCTATCATTTATATACAGTAACTGCATAAGTAATGGTTCAACAATATTTTTTAAGATAAAGAAAGATTTTAAAAATTGAAAATGAGTAAAATTAGCATGAAAAGATGCACCACAAAATTTTACACAAGGCTATAATAAAAATATGCAAAAATAAATAAAAGTGAAACAAAAATAAAACAAAATCAAAAATATACATATTTATTATCATATTTAGATAACTTACAATATTGAATATCTCAAGTACTTAGTACTTTGTTGGTCTCCCTTTGGCTTTGATAACCGCAGCAAGTCTTCTAGGCACTGAGTGGACAAGATTTTTGAGAGTTTCATAGGATTGCCTCCCATGCTTTAGCCACTCCAAATTCTAGTCCAATATGCATTGTTTGGAGTCTTCTGGCAAATTAGACTTAATGACATCCCAAAGATGTTCAATAGGGCTTAATTTGGGTTTGAGGAGGCCAATCCAAACAAATAATGTGTTTATAATCCAAATATTTCTTAATAATCTTGGCCTTGTGGATAGTGGCGTTATCTTGTATAAAGATATAATTGGCTGGATCTTGCAGATCCCTCATAAAACAACAGAGATTCCAATCAAGGATCCTTTTGTAGACAACAGCATCTATCTTCCCAGTGAGTGACTGGATCTCTTCTCTTGTATTGGCTGTAAAACAACCCAAAACATAGCACCCGCATTCTTATCTTTAACAGTACCTTTTAAACAGCAGAGCTTGAGTGATTCTCCTGGTTTCCAGTAGCAAGTTTTAGGTCTCTGAGATCCACTGAGAGCACTTTGGTCTCAACAGGCCAAATAACCCAGTCCCAGAAAGATATAAGGTGATTAATATATCAACAAGCAAAGGACAATCTTTTAACCATATTTTCTGGGTAATAAATGATTTTTTCTTGCAACATGCCCAAATTACCCTTGATCATGTAGTTTAATATGTACAGTAGTCTCAGAAATTCAACTTCTAAGGAGTTTTTGTACATTTGCTTAATTTGTTTGGCTGATAAAAAGCAAAATTTAAAACCTTTCTAATTACCAATTAATCATTTTTCTCACTAGCTTTTTTAGGGCAACCTGATCTTAGAAATTCTTCACTGAGTTAGCTTTTTGGTGCTGTAGGTAATTCCTTGGGCAGTTTCAGCACTAATCTTAAGTTTGTTGCTTATTTTTCTATAATATACCCTATATCTTTTGCAAGGATACTTGACCAAAAGTATACTCATGTATTTCTCTTGTTTTAGCTATCTTTTCTGGCCAAAGATTCTCTAACCTCAATTTTATTATATAGGTAAGTTTGATAATGTGGCTCTGTTTCATAAGTATTTTATGAGCTTAACTCTTATATAGATTAAAAGCTATATAGTGTTGTTTTTGATTTTACTTTATATTTGTTTCACTTTTATTTATTTTTGCATATTTTTGTTAAAGCCTTGTGTAATTTTGCGGTACATCTTTTCATGCTAATTTTACTCATTTTCAATTTTTAAAATCTTTCTTTATCTTAAAATCTGTTGCCCATTACTTATGCGGTTACTGTACTTCTGGGGTGGGCTATATTACCAGAACAGGGGGGAATCATGAAGGGATTGATATCTTTGTTGAAAAAAGTGGTCTTTAAAGAGCTATACATGGTCATGTAGGTCATGTTTACCTACTTAAGAAGGGATCATCTGAAAAATCAAGGGAGGATTTGGTATAATGTCTGTATCAAGTTAAATTGCCCTTACACTTGAATATCTGAGCGATTTCCTGGGAACCTTTTCCCAAGTGGGAGGGGCCAGAGATGTTATAGAGCTACTGATTTTTACCCCCATTTTATTATTTTTGGCTTAAAGTTAATCACATTGCCACACTTGTATATTTTTCTACTCTATAAGATATCCTCTGGAGAAAATAAGTATGGGGTATGTTGTCATTAAATTGGATTTAAACTTGGTTTCAAATCCCCCATGCGATTGATTATGGTGATGTCCAGCTAGGTTCAACTATTGTAAGAGGGGTTCACTAGAGATCACCTGTGGAATGTGATTTTAAGAATGCTAATAAGCTTGATACAATTTATAAGCAGGAAACTCATAGGTATAAAATAATCAAACTCTTATCAAATGTGGTGTTGCAGCTGAAATGGGTATCCCAGTTGGTAATATATCTTGCAATACACAGGGGCGCTTATTGAGTTGCTCCAGGACAGATCTAACTTTGTGACCTCACCTGAGCCCACCGCCATGCCGGGATAGTGGACTTCCCTATAAGGAGACAGATCAATTATGATGTTATTACCAATAAATCATATGTAAACGTTGTGGATCTATATCCTAATTAATGTTATGCGTGCTATCCCAGGAGCCCCAATAGATTTTCATACTGGTGTAAATATCATCCTTCTTCCCAATACAGAACATATTATTCCATGTCCCCTCTTGGACTGGTATCCTCCCCTGAACCAAGCTTTGCACTATCAATAGTTCAGCTGCAGCGGTATGTAAAGTTAAGAAAATATGTTCTACAGTTGAAGCAGGGTATTAAGTAGGTTGCTTGGTTACGTTGCTAACTGTTTCCGAAGCGGCAAAAACCATCCATGGTTATTTTAGGTTCATGCTGCATAATGTTTTGTTGGGCTTCCTGCTTTAGAATTAAGGGGTTAGTCATTGCTTTTATCCAATCGGCAACTTTTGGCTAGCCTGCCGTTGGATGCTTTGGTCGTTTATTTTTGCGCAATGGGGGATTGATATGGCTGGGGTGGATTCGGAGTTGAGCGAGAGTATGACTAGTGTAGCTTCCGCCCTCCGAGCCATGCCAATAGCGAGCCTTGCATGGAGGGCTCTATTTGGAATGGGAGATCAGCTGGGTGAAGCCATATTCGTTTTATAAATAGCAACGTTCACTGCCATAAAGTCTCGCTTATATCTGTTTGTCTAGGCTGGCGGTGGTAATTTTTGAATCGCGATGGACGGTTTCTAATGTGGATTTAAATTCATAGGTTACTTGGCTTTCTTAGCCCTGCCATGGTTCATTAAACTGAAACTGGCGAGAGTTTCGTTATAAATTCTTAGTTTAAGTTTGGGGAGCTGATATGATTCGCTGCAAACCGCGGGGGTTTCCAACTTGGTTCTTGAGTTGCCTAAAGCCACTTTATGGACTTAGGAGAAAGGCCTCCCTGATTTTCACCGCGCTAGTATAAATGCTAAACTAAAGCTGCTCTCGTTGAACGGATAAGATTGAAATTATGGATCGCGTGTCGATAAAAGTTCCTGCACAGGAGTTTTGAATTTAATCTTCGTAAAGGCTTTCAAAGCGAAGACATACTTAAAGTATAAATCGGCTGGGAGTTTAATTTTGGTTTAAACCAAATGCGTTTCTTCTTCCTTGTGCTCGGGGTGTTTGGCATTGAACTTTTCTTTGACCAAAAGGTTGATCACTTCTCTCCGAATACAAGTACTACATTCCAACAGCGCTACTACGTCAATGACGTCTACTATAAAGACGGCGGGCCTGCGTTTATCTACATTGGAGGCGAATCGGCACTAGAGGAGCACAGAACACAGAATGGGTTGGTGGCTGATCTTGCCAAGGAGCATCAAGGGGTGGTTTATGGGCTTGAGCACCGCTACTATGGCAAGAGCCATCCCTTTCCTGAGCTTACGGTACAGAACCTCAAGTATCTCTCTTCAGAACAGGCGCTTAAGGATTTGGTTTACTTTGCCTCCAGGACCAGCCCGCGTCGTCCAAGCAAGTGGTTTCTGATTGGTGGAAGTTATCCTGGCATGCTGGCTGCGTGGGGGCGACAGCGATACCCTCACGTGTTCCATGGAGCACTGGCATCTTCGGCACCCGTTTTAGCCAAGGCTGACTTCTACGAGTATGACGAGATGGTTGGTTATGCTTTGGGGAAGAAGTGTCAATCATCGCTAAACAAAGTCATGGTTCACTTGGATAAATTGTATGCACAAGGAAAACTTGAGCCATTCAAGAGAGCTCTCAGCTGTTCCCAGGTCCATAACGACAAACAGTTTCTTTTTATCGTAGCTGATGTTGTTGCGGACATTGTCCAATACAACAAGCCCACCTCTCCAAACATCACAGATCTCTGCACCAGCGTCAAGCCAAATGCAAGCAACGAGATAAGACTTTTAAAGTTTGTAAAGCTGCTTAACTCCTACTTCCACACCCGCAAGAAAACATGTCATGACTACACCCGCAAGATCCGATCCACCAAGCCCATAGAGAATCGTCACAGGCGGCAATGGATATATCAATCCTGCAATGAATTCGGGTTCTGGCAAACCGCCTCCAAATCCCCCTCCCGCTCCAAGCACCTTACGGCCGAGTGGATCGAATCCTTCTACTGCGGCCCGTCCTTCTTCTCTCCTGCCATTGGCCCTGCCAACACCAAGCTTGTCAATGCTAGGAACAAGGGACTAAACCTCAACCCAAGCAACATCATCTTCACCCACGGCGAGAATGACCCCTGGTCCGCCCTCTCGTACAAGAAAACCAACTCCATCGTCATCCCCAACGGCAGCCACTGCAACGACCTCAGCACCAAAATTTACAACTCCAAGTCTTTCACTCCCATCCGCAACAAACTTAAATCTACATTCCGATCCTGGATGAACTACTAATCTCCCACATTAACCCTTATCAGCATATCCATACATTCATAAGGGGATGTACTAATCTCATAACTACAAATACTGTGTCAGTGTACATAGCCCTACAGCCTCCCAATATAGATCCTTTCTCCCGGCCACACATCTCCAGATGCCCTTCCGATTCATCTCTCCCTTTTATATCTGCTGCCCATAGAACATCTAAAACAGGAGCCTCACAGCTGTGAGAACGATTAAATAAACTACACTCAAAACAATTTGGAACCAGTTTAGATCTGCTGTTAATCAAATCCTTTCATTCTCAATTTTACCTTGAGCTCTAACAATTTAATCAGCTTCATGGCAGGGAAAACTACGGAACTATTTAGTTGAGCTCATGTAAGAATAAAAATTATATCCCCGATTAAATCCATATCCTTTATTCTTGGGTACGTGTATAAATTTTCAACCCAGTTTCCTGGACAAGAAAGATCGTTGTGATGTCAAGGGTTCGATGTTGATTGTGTGCCCTGAGCTGGAGGCAAGGTTAATTATCCTTAAAATCAATGTATTAATAAAATCGAGCCTGTCAGTACGGCCAGCTTGATTGCACTCGAGAGATAAGGAAAGGAATCAAACGATCTTTCCTTATATTCTTCTAGCTTTAAAGTCAGTGGCCAAGCCAGCAGATTGAATTGGATCATCCTTGCATGCGATCCCTTACAGGTTACCTTTGAAAGTATGAAGGTTAGATTTGGTGGAGGGTGGCCTAAATTATATCGAACTGAGAATATAGGCCACTGAACTACTATAAATTTAGTATTCAATCACTTGATTTTTAAAAGCGTATGGCTAACCCCATTTAACCATATCAAAGTGGCTTATCTGGGTAGCTTATCCAACCTCAGAATGTGTGGATTGAAATTAGAAAGGGAGCAGATTATTTAAAACTAGGCATTGCCCCAGCCAAGGGCAGATATAACATTGGATATAATAAATCAATTAAATGTATTTCATTGTACTTTTCAGGCTGGGATTGCTTAGCATATTTTTAATTAAATTTCCTTTAAAAGTCCTTCTTAACCCGCAATTTCAATTATGCTTATTTAAAATTCAAACCGTATATTCCAAGTAAAAACAAATCATAGACCTAAATCAGCAGAGTTTTACTATTAAGTTTATTAAGGCTGTCAAGCCTCTGGAATAGTGTAATAGACTTGACCATTTTTTCTCCTTGGTTGATTGGTTAGACAGCCAATTGCTATTTAGCTGGCTTGCTTGTAGAAGCATCAACTTATCCTGCTCCTGGGATTTGGCTAGTTGGTACATTGATGATTACTCTAAAGATTGATCCTGATCTGAGAATGGTCCGCTCATTGGATTGAACCTGAGAAAACAGGCTTGATGTCTTGGGCCACAATCACAGAACATTGTACAGCCAATAAGACAGAATGCCCAGGAATATTAATGCAAGATGGTTGACGCCAAACATTTGCACTTGTAGATACCTCAAATTCTATGACCAATATAGAAGGTTGTTCAGAAGAATAATGTATGATGAAAAACCCAGTAGACAGGGTAACTAAACTTGCACATGCATAAACTGTAGATTAGATTCTGCCAATACACTGATGAGATAAGCTGAGGCCCAGTAATCTATTGAAGTCCCATGCCAGACCGGCATGGCTGCCTAGCTCTGGGGGCTGAAACTAGCGGTCTGGGGAACAGATAGATTGACTAGTAAGAGTTAAATGCGTCAGATTACAATCTGGCAAGAGGACCTATCCACCCTATATAAAGTGCTCTCCTGATTAGAGATTGAGCAGAATATTCACCCTTGAAGATAGAGATTAAAGAATCTCTATTGTTGTATCACTACTAGCCGACACCTAGTAGTCAGAAGTATCCAAGTAGAGCATGTTGCCGTTTACTTGTCAGATTTGTGTGTTTTCTCCTAAAGACTTGGAATACTGCCAGGCCTTAGCCTCTCCTAAGACCCAATTGGTAGCTACAGACTGTTGCCATACAGTCCCCTATCAATACTAATATTACAATGTCCTTTAATAAACACAATTCCTCAAGACAACAAAATATTGACAAATGCTAAAAAATGATTTAAAAATTGACTTTTAAATCTCTTTAAAATGTAGAGCTGATCTGCAGCTTTAAAATAAGCTATTGGGCATCAAAATTGGCTTAGTATTCACTGAGATGCATTGATTTTAGTTTTTAGTGTACATTAAAAGTAAATTTAGATAATTTCAAATCGAGTCTGAGCCTTTGATTATGACGTGAACCTAATTCCAGAACTTAACTATATATCTCAGCATCTAGAGCAGTTAGAGCTATCATGTTTGGTACTATTGTGATCGGAATTGTCTGAAATATATATATACGTCCTCTAAATTTCATGAAAATCATTATATTGAATCATAATTTTATCATATTATTTTTACTCCACTGATGTTCTTTTGGGATGAAGCTGTGGCAAGCAAGGTTTACTCTGTTCAACATGCAGCCATTTGGACTGTGTGGTGCATCTTAGTGGAGTTGTTTATAGTTTCACTTTGGAATAGATAAATTCAAAATGTCCAAGCCAACCATCCTTGTCTAAAACTAACATATATCTTTTGCAATCCAATATTTTTAAACCTGATCAAGCTCTTTTTTCATTGGTCAATCCAATCCTCAGCAGAGTTTAAAATCCAATCATATAAAAGGATCTTAAACAATTTCTGCTTCCTTTCTAATTTTAATCCACACATCCTAGAGTTGGTTAATCTTTACAGATAAACCTCTTTCATATGGCTGTATGAGGTTAGCTACTGTTTTAAAAATTAAGTAATTAAATACCAATTTATTTTGGTTTGAGTGGCCTATTTTTTCAGTTTGACATAGTTTAGACCATACTCCACTAATTTTAACCTTCATGCTTTCAAAGATGTATGTAAAGGATTGGATGTAGGGATGAGCCAAATCAATTTTGAAACTGAACCAATGAGGATTTGGTATTTGATTTGGGGGAGACAACAGTCCAATAGAAAGGATAGGAATGAATAGGATAAGATGTTGTTTATTATAGAATACAGTGATTAATATACTATATGGGGAAAGCCACTGGGCCACAAGGGGGTGGAATGATGGCATGCTCTATGTAAGGTTTGGAGCCAAGGAATAGCTCATGCAGGGATCGGCAGGTCAAATTGGTAGTGCTCCTAATTAGGAGAAAGTGCCCACAGTTTGACATTGTCATTGGATTGGTTCATGTTTTTAGACACATCAAGGGGCAACTCATTTAGCGCACCATATGTATTGTAAGATATGTTGGCAGGCAAGGAGGGAAACTTGGTTGCAACACATCTTTATGTACCACTTGAAAATAAAGGTGACACACTACCTTCACTGCTATACTGTATACAGTGAACATGTTGTGATTAGAATATTGCATGCACCTTGTAAAAGAGAGAATTTTCAGATAAGAGATCAGGAGCAGCTTCTCAGACAGGGATGCAATCCTGTAAATCACACCCATGACAGGGGAGTACTGAGTCACACAGTCTACTGAGTTTTATTCTGGGACAACCTCCTTTCCGTCCAGGGTGAGACTGGCCTTGTCAATTCCAAGTGAAATCTCATTAAGGTCTTTTATTCCCATGCCTATCCTGAATTAAAACAGGTACTCAATGTAAACTATAAGATGTAGCCTTTACCCACCAAAGACCTCCATATACTTGCACAGCTTATTGTAAGTTGCACTATTTTTTCTCATATTTTATCCTTAATAATTTTGTCTCTAATGCTGGTGATATTTTTGGTAGGACACGCCATTTTGAAAACGGCATCTTGAAATACAGCATCTCAAATTTTTGCTATCTTGATTTACTAGTAAAAACACCATTTTGATTTACGGCATTTCGACTAAGAAAAAACGGTTTTAAAATTTTAGATTTTTGAACCCCCCAAAAAACCCTAAAAAATTCTCAAAAAATAAAATTCAAAAAACATTTCTAAGCTTAAAAAAGCCTCATAATTCCAAATCTGCAATAAAAAATGGGGTCAATTAGTAGCAACAAGGTTGCTTAAAGTCCAAAAGTTAAAATATCCCAAAAATAACTATTTTCATTGATTTTAACTACAAACTATACTTTAAAATAAGCATAGAATTGGCCCAATACTAAATAAAACTAAAATATTGATAAAATTAAAGGGAAAAAGAGAGAAGATAGAGTGGTGTTTATTGAGGAAGGATCATACATTGGTTGAAAGAGCAATAGAGATGGCTTGGAGATGTTCAAGCTTGCTATCCTTGGGATAGTAGGAAAGGACCACCTTGCTGATCTCTGTATACTTTTTCACCGCTTTGGTTTGCTTGGGGGGATCATCCTTGGTCTTGATGCCTGTTTTAAAGAGGCGGGCGGAGATGGCCTGCTGAGTCTTGAGATGGACCATGATTTTGTTGAATTTGGGCTTCTGAACCCAGACCCTTGTGGCAAATTGACTATGCCACCTTTCAAGAGAAGAGATGGTCTTGATTAGGCCATCCTTTACCTGCTTAAAGCAGTTCCATGTGATTGAGTCACTGCCTTTTCTGATGCGGCGTGCTCCTCAAAACACTTCAACCCATTGAGTTTAAAAATACTCTATGAATGGAACAAAGGCTGCCTGGTTGGCAATAATATAGGGATGGCGGAGGAGAGCGTCATAGAAGGCATTGGTTTCCTCCTTCCGCACAAGGGCAAGGGCAGCAAAGCAGTTGAACATGTCCTTTGCTTCCTTTGTGCCTTCAGTGTAGACCAGCTCATGGAGGTCAGAGCACTTTTGAAGGCGGCGGCAGAGTGCCTGCCAAAAGTGAAAGTAGCATCCCTGAGGGGAGCTCTTGAAGACTCTAATAAAAGCATTGGCCTGAGCCTGCTCAAAATCTACTACCAGGTATTCATGGTATGAAAGGCTTTTGGGCTTTTTCTTGATGGGGGTGGCTTCCTCTGACTGGGCCTTTTTCTTGCGCCCTCTAGTCTCCTTTGACTCCTCTTCAATGGTGGGGAGGATCTCATCAAGCTTGGCCTTTAATATTGTTAGAGCCCGGACATAGGTTTCTTGCTTCTTGTTAGGAAGGAAAAAAAAAGACAAGGGGAAGAACAAGATTGCTAACCTGCCCATGGATATTCCAAAGCTGGCTAAAGAGCTTTGGGCAGGCTGAGAATGTTCCATCTGCAAGCCAGGTCTTGCATTTTAAAAGGTTGCAAAGATCCTGGGAGGTAGCAAAGCAGATGATCCGCTTTGGGGCATGTTGCCCATCATTGTGAAGGAGAAATCTCTCTTTGTGCCGTGAAAGCTTTTGCTCTTCAGTTAAAATCAACTGGTCAATTGATGAAGCACTGACACCTTCAGTGCTCAGAGCATATCTCTGGTCAGTGAGATATCTCTGAAGTTTTGAGGCGCCACCAACAGTTGCAAGTTGGGTATCATTTAGATTAATAAGTGCATCATTTACAAACTCAGTTGCAGTTTGGTCTTTGGTGGTTGGTATGACCTGGCAAAGAAACCAGCGGATCAGTTGATACAGTGGATCAAAGGGCTCGGCACAGTCATGCCCAATAGTCAGGGCTTTAAAACAAGTGAACCCATAGGTGGTGAGTCTAGCTGGACAGCCAACGTTATCACATTTGAAGTGATGCTGACAGATGGGCTTCTTGTTGTTGTTGCAGCTGAAGCTGTAGCCCTTGTGGACAAAGCCAGCACCCCCTTTCTTGGTCATAATTGGATAGCTGGTAGGGTAAGTTGGGGGCACAGCAAAGGAGCTATTTCTGTTGTATACATTATGGATGGTATCAAGATCCCAGAGCTCAATTGGCTCATCTGCAGGAGCACCAGGCTCCTGCTCTTCTTCATCCTCAGGCTCTGAAGTGGGGTCAGAGTGGTGGTTAAAGTTGAATAACTTCTCTTGAGGGTCTGACAGGTAGTAAACAAAAGGAGAATGGGGAGGGGTTGGGCTTGTTTCCTCAGGCTCTGGTGAGGGCGTAGGGGTCTTGGGGGGAGCTTTACCCTTAGCAGGCTGCTTTTTAGGGGTATTTTTGGCCTTTTTGGCCTTTGGAGGAGTGGTCTTGGACTTTGAGGCCTTGGACGCAGCTTTGGTGGTAGGCTTGGGAGGCATCTAAAAGTGAATTAGTATCAAAATATGAGCAATTTGGGGGTTGTTTTTAAAGAGAAAAACAAGAATGTTTTTAATATAAAAGTATCATTTTTTTACATAGAATTGTAGAAGAGATCAAATAATATATACTATCAAAATTTCAATGTTTTTTTGAAAAAATAATTTTTTTTATTAGTAACACAAGTAGGCAAAACTTTGAGTTTTGACTGAAAACTTGCTCTCAAGATGGCGTTTTTGAAGTGACGTAATCAAGATGCTGTAGCTCAAAAACATAGTGTTTTTGACCATTTTTTATATTAAATTAAGAAATCTACGGTGGAGCTACCTCAACTGGGCCAAAGAGAAAAAACTTGAATTTCTCAAAAACTAGCTTATACAGCTGGGGTTAAAAAGTACCCAGTTGTTTAGAGGAGGCCAAAAAATATATATTTGCAAATTTTCATATGCTTTCTTACATTTTTTGCTTAAGTGGTTTTAGACAGAAACTATACTTTTGAAAAGTGGAAAGCAAGAATTTCAGTGGGGGAATCAATATAGCGTAGCCTGGCGTCATATGTAATTTCCCCTTGTTTTCCCCTATCCATTATGCACCTTGAATCAATTGGGTGATGTGAAACTCGGTGGAATTCAAAGTGACGTAAATCAAAATGGTGTAATCACCCTCTTCTATATCAAAATCACTATTAAAATATTTTATTGATGAAACCCTTATCAGTGTATCCATGTATAATAAAGTTATAAATTACATATAACAAAACTGGGTTTTTTTACCCAGCAATGAAATTACTAGAAGGACTATCATAGTGGCATCTTTTTAGGTTGTTCCTTTTATAAGTGTCTTAGATTAATACTATAGGAACATCTTCTGGCACTATACCACAGGCTTTATTTTAGTTTGGGTATTAACTTATTTTAGTTTAGGATAGATGGCGTAATTCAAAATGACGTAAAGTTGAGATGGCGTAAACACGCCCCACACTAAGTGATTTCATATGTAAATAAAGTTAGCAAAATAAGATTTAATTAATCTGACTCGGAGTGACAGAATTGAGATGGCGTAAATTCAAGATGCTGTATTATAAAATTATATGTAAATTTTAACTATTTTATTGTTTTTTATTTTTTTGTGATTCAAAATCACTAACACAAAAAACACCATCTCAAATTAAATTTGAGATGGCGTTTTTTGAGATGTCGTTTTTGAAATGGTGTGTCCTACCATATTTTTGTCTTGTCCTCACACTATGTCATACCAAATTCTGACAAAAGGATCTTTATCTTATTTGTGGCTTCTGCATTGACAAAAGCTAACTTCAAAAATGCACCCCCCAAAGCTCTTAAGAAGGTAAGATAGTGTGTGCTTAACTGGAAAGCAGAAGCAATCACCCCCATGGGCCCACTTTATCTCTGAGATGTTCTTGAATGGGAGCATCCACGTAAAATAAAAAATAATATCAATGGTCTTTTTACTGTAAACCCCAATAAGGGCCACTGAGTCCAGGAGAATCAATAGGGCGCTCTTTTAGGCTGCAAATTTTCACTTAATTCTCTTTCATCTGACCTCAGTGCAGAGAGGAATATTCATTTATTTGGAACATATTGTTGATGTGATCTTCAAGCTCACAGACAATAAAAGGCTTCAAAGATAGCTGGCAGCCCACATAATCTGTATAGGTGGAATAAAAGATATTGGGAACATATGAGAGCAGGGCTTTCATAACAACACCAATGATTTATAAAAAGGTAAGATTTTTTGTCTATCTCAACAGGTTTGAAAATTACTGCATTGTTTATGTAACTTTGACAAGGTAACACTATGGGAAGAAAATAAAGAGAAAAAATGGTAATTTTATTGGATATTGGGTGATAGCCTTATAAGACAATTATATAAAATAAAGAAATATATAATGCTTCCATATGCTTGTGAGGGAATCTAGAAGGCATCCTGGAAGTAGGAAAAATTGAGAAGGTTGGAAATCATGCAATAACTATATTTGGTTTACCAGAAATGCCAATATTGACTTCTTTGGATGCTTCATTCCCAACTGCTTCTACAGGTATTGTCATTTTAGACTTGGCCAGCTCTTCAGGCATCTCTTCTCCCTCTCTTCAGTGTATTTTGCAAGCTTAAGATGTTCATAAACCCTGGGGTCATTGACCCAAACATAAAGTGAGTTATAGCATGTAATTTGAACTGTAGCCCCGCAGATACAGCCTTCTGAATGCTGAGAGTACATTTAATTGTTTTCTCTAAAAGTTTAAGAATTCTGGATTATAAGGTCTTTATGTTGACCTTGTCAATTTTCTTTCCTCTGAGGACCAAAGTATTAACTTTGGCTTTGATTTTTAATCAATTTCATTGATATCAGCAATTTAAGAGTCAGGGCCCTTCAAAAGCTTCTTAAGTTCTCTCATTGATTTTTTACTAGCCTTTTCTTATGTTTTCATACAGTAGTTTTAAAATCTATGGCAACAAGCAAAAAAATCAGTTTTAAACAAAATGAACTCAAATTTAAACAAAATTAATTTTAAATAAATTTATATTGAGTTACAATAGATTTGAATTCATTTCAATTTTGTTTAAATCTGAATTGTTTTTGCTTGTTGCCATAGCTTTTAAAACTACTGTATCTTTCACTCAAATAAACTCTGTATGATTATGATCTTTTTCCCCTTTGTTAACTTTGTTTGTTTTATATAATACTAGTATATCAGATCTTTTTTCTTTTTACCCATTATGCACATATTTTTTTGGATATTATTAATTTCTGTTGTTTACTTTGTGGTTTGCAGTGCTTTCATAAAATTGCTTTGTTATTTTAACTTTTTAAAACAGCCCCTTGTATCAATGCCATAAAAAGTTTGATTTTATATTGCTTTACATTAGTAAATTAAGTGCTTACTGTATTTAAGTAGTTGTATATGATTCAAAAATAATATCAAAATGATAAACTTAAATCCAGACAAGAGCTTCATGTATAAAAGATTGTTATTATATAAAGGTTCATTCGAAGAGCACTTAATACTGAGTGAAAATTAATCTGACAGGCCAGTTTTTTGCCATCATATGCTATTGCTGGTGAGGTGAGTTATCTGTGGACTAGTGATTAGTCTGTGTCTCTGCTAGCACTAGTTCACAGATAACTCACCTCACCAGCAATAGCATATGATGGCAAAAAACTAGCCTTTCAGATTAATTTTAACTCAGTATTAAGTGCTCTTTTAATGAACCTTTATATCATAACAATCTATTGTACATGCAGCTCTTGTTTGGATTTAACTTTATCATTTTTTGTTAAATTTAAATTATATACAAAAACTCCAAACACAATAAGTACATAATTTACTAATGTAAAACAAGCTAAAAACAGAACTTTTATGACTTTATTACAAGGGGCTAGTCTAGAAAGTAAAAATGAAATGTGTTCTAAATCCATATATATGTCTTAAAAAACATATAGATAATAAGGAAATAAAATTTTAACAAGTTAATTACACTACTGAAATTGAGATAATAAAATAAAAACAAAAAAAAGTGTTTGTTGACAGAAGATTTTTATTTGACTATTAAAAAGAATTCTTATGAGGCGGAATAATGTCAGAAAGAAGGAGTGATAGCAGTATAGGGTTAGAAGTCTGTGCCTAGTATTAGGTGAGAGGAGTTGATAAAGAGGGTTGGTGGTGGCAGAGGACAAACCAAGTGAATTTTTTTAAAAAACCAATATATGGGTCATTATTTGTTAGATTAATCTGTTTCCTATTAACTGTGCTACTTTACAATTTAAAATTTTGTTTTAATTTTCTTATCAATAAATTTAAATAATTACAACAATTTTATCAAAATAAATCTTATTTAATCCTTATAATATAAAAACCTATATTAAATTAATCATTTTCTACTTACAGCTAAATTAAACTGTATTAAAAGCTAGTAACAATCTTATTTCATATACCATTATTTCTTGAAAGCTGATTAGTACAAAATGACATCATTCTAAAAAGAGAAACATAAAAATACAATAAAACTGATACAATGCTTTTTGTTGGAAATTAAATTGCTGCCTAAAATCTTAGCTTTTTTAAAAATATTTAATTTAAAATATAATAATTTTTGAATCCCTCTTTTTAAAAAGAGGGCAGATAGCTATTCTGCATATTTAATAAATAAATATTAAATAATTTTGGATTTGTTTTATAAAAATCTAGTAAAAAGTTAAAAAAACTAAAACTAAAATTAAAACTAAACTTTTATTGAAATTTCAGTGATCTCATTTAGCATAAGTAATTTATTCTTAAGTTAGATTTTATAGAAAATATATAATAAGAACTTATAAGAGAGTAAAAGTTTTTCTTTTCAAATTCTTAAGTATTTAATATTAATAAAATTATATTTTTATACTGTATGCTAGAGATAATATGTATAAAAAATTCAAACATAAAAAAGAATGTATCAAAATCTTGCTTTATTTAATTAAATTTTATAAAGGTTGAAATTTATTTAAACTAAATAAAAAATGATCTTAGTCATTGTATCTATAAAAATAAGATACAACTTTAATTATACAAGCAAATATTTATATGTGATTAAAAATATCATTTTTGTTTTGATTGATTTAAGATATATAAAGTTCATTTTTTAAGAACTGTTAAAAGTTATAATAAACTTAAGTTTATTTAAACAAAATTTTTTTGAGTTGGTTACTAGAAGTAAGCTAAATAATAATTTATACTTTAAATTTAGTTTACTGATTAAAATATCATACTTTAAGAGTTAATTAGCATATTTTATTTCAAATAATAATTCTATAAGCTTACATTCAAAGCCGCTTCAAGATACTAAATCAGCATTGAAATATAAAGTTGCAGCACAATTCCAAAAGCTGAGATTAAGGGCTTTCTAATGATACTAGTTTGAGCAAGATTTGAGTACTATTTGCTGAGATATCATCAGTTAACCAGAATATAAAAAGGGGTAAATAAACAATGATATCATACTTCAGGGGTGATATCAATAAATTAAGGAGATCAGTTGGGGGTCAGTTGGGGATTTATGCCTGTAGTGCAAAAGCTCAGCTAACATAGTATTTAAACAGCTCAACTTTACAGAAATTTACTTTACAATCCACACCTTTACTCCTCTCTGATAACTGCACATCTATTTCCAAGCAAGAACTGCCTGAACCAAGCCAAGAAACCCAACCACTATCATTATAGAACCTATCAAATTTGCACCTCAGATGACACCCTTTTTCTCACTGGGGGCTTCTACTAAGAGAGAAAGAATCTCTATGCTTAAACAAGAATTTCTTTTTACTGCTGGCAGTGATCTTAACAGCTTTGTTGAGCATTTCTTATTAAAAAAAGAGTTTGGAAAAAGTACCTTCTTACCTGTCATACAAAATTCTAAGACAGATGATTTCCTTAACAACCTAAAGCAATTGATGTTAGAGTCCCCTGCCAAGCACCTTCCTTCCCTAAGAGCATTGGTTACATCAAGCTACAGTCTGAAAGAGCTTTGGGATTGTGGATTTAAAATGACAAAAAATGAGTATTCATATTCTAAAAAAATAAAAAATGTTAAAAAAGCATCATTAAATTCAAAAAATAAAAAAGAAAAAAATGATTCAGTAAAGAAAGAAAACATAAAAAAATTTTAAAACACATATTAAAAAATTCATTTCCAACCAGCCAATTCACTAAAAAATCCCCTCGATTGATTTATGAAGAATTACAAAAAGAATTGAGTGAATACTCAACTAAAATAAAATACTCCTTATTGAAAACAAAAAAGAAATTTATGAAGATATGAAAATAAAAAACAATATTTCTATTTCAATTTCCACTTTCTATAAGCTTATTCCTAATAATATAATTAAAAGCAAAAAGCAAACTGATATGTGTAACATTTGCAACTTAAAAAAATCATTAGAAATGAAGAAAAAGGATTTGAGTATAAAGAAGTTGCCATTGCCTAAATCTATTAAAGAAAATTTGGAATCTATTGACCTACATGAAAAGTTTTATAAGCATCAAAATAAAGAATATATTAGTGATATAAATAATCTTGATAATAATTCATGTGTTATAGTAATAGACTATAAAGAAAACTTTAAAATAGGTGGGGGTCCTATAGAGACAAATAATTGTTTTTATAAGAAAATACCTATTTCCTTATTAGGATTTGCAATTGCTTATAAAGAAAATGAGAAAATTAAATATGAGTATCATGACTTTTTATCTGAAATCTTATCTCATGACTCTTTGTTTTCAGGTCAGTGTTTGATAAGTCTGCTTAAAAATAATAAATTTAAGAATATTAAAAATATTAAAGTTTGGACTGATAATGGTAATCATTTCAGATCTTATGAATTCTTATATTATCTTTTTAAAGAGGTACCTAAAATTATATAAGGAACAATTAAGTTTAATAGATTTGTTGAGTGTCATGGCAAAAGTATTGTTGATGGTCATTTTGGTGTATTATCTAAAATATTTAAACAAAAGGAAAATGAGATGTATAAAAAAATATAAATGATCTCAAAATGGTTTTTGAGAGAGAGGAAGAAAGAAAGGGTTTATATGAGTCACTTGTAAATAATTCAGATGTTTCCCAAAACATCTTTTTTTACATCTATGATAGAAAATCTAGGCCTAAAAAAAGCTGGCTTGAAGTCAAAGCATTTTATGTTAATCTTTCATATTTAATGAAAGATGGTGAGCTTTATGTTTCACCTTAGACATTTGAGGATGTTAAGGAGTACTCCAAAATAAATTATTGTGCAAAGTTCTGCACAGATGACAGAGAAACAAAGAGAGCTGATACTATTAAAGGATTAGTAGGACATGTTCATGAAGTTGGATGCATAACAAAAACTTATATTTCACATAGGGTAAATAGTCTTTTAAATACAACAACTTTTTTTTCTAAAAATAACTAAGAAATTAATTATATGAGCCAAAGATAGGTTAATAGCAATTATGGCTTTGGGGCTGCTATTACTCTCCCATACAACTCATATATTTGATTCTTGGCTTATTAAAATAAAAAAGGGTTTTTAGCAAAAATACAGTTAATAGAAATAAGATTTATTTTTATTCTTTGTATATTTTACACCCTTAAACTTTTATTCAGTAAACTAAGCATTATATTAATGTTCAAAAAACATAAGTTTACAGCTTAAATGATACCAAAGAAGTTAAAAGTCTTTAAAATGCTTAAGCTGGCGCCTTGGCTTAATCTAACAAATAATGACCCATATATAACTTGAGGTATTCCTTGTTGGTACTATAGATTCAGAACCTAAAGGTAAAAATGCGGTATTTTTAAATTCTTTTATGTGAAATCACCAACTCACTGGAATATTTTTCACCCTTTTATATAAAAAAGTAAGTTGTTATGGGATTAAAATTTATCCATTAAGTTGGTGAGTTCACAAAAAAGAATTTGAAATTACCGCATTTTTACCTTTAGGTTCTGAATTTACAGTACAGTAGTAATCAAACCTGTTGAGATAAACATATATTAGTCAGTTTAGAACACATGAACTCAGTCTAAAAACAAAATTAAAAATTAAGGAATTTATATTAAATTATAATAGATTTGGATACACTTTGATTTTTTTTAGACTGAGTTTAAGCGTTATAAACTGACTAATATATGTTTATCTCAACAGGTTTGAAAACTTCTGTAATTAGTTTGATTAGCTGGTAGACAGATTTTAACCACAGTGATAAGCAATTTTCCTGATGTGATTGGCTGATGTTATTCACATAAAAAAGTAGGGCCTGAAATTCAGCCATCATTTGCTGACCAAAGAGGGATATATGGTCCTGTACACCAAGGCAGAGATCATTGAAATTATGTGGGTGTTGTTGTCAGACTAATTTCTTTGATATTAAAGAATTTCACATTGCCTATATGGATGTATTAGTGACCATCTGGAAAAATTAGGCTTTCTGTTCTTGTTTTTTAATGGCCTTAATGGCAACAGTGGCAAATTGACTGTAGGAATGCAAAAGTGAGAATCTAAAAGTGGCCAAGTTGACAATTTAAAAATTTCAAAATTTAATAAAAATTACTCATCTAGAATTAAACATTATTATGGCCATATAAAATACTTTTTGTTCATTCTCTTAACTAAAAAAAGTCAAGAAAAAGGAGTTAATTTATTATAAAAAGCCATTTGAAAATTTTAAAACCTGTTGACTTGGCCACTTTTAGATTCTCACTTTTGAATTCTCACTTTTGCATCCCTACGGTCAATTTTGCCACTGCTGCTGCCTTGATGGCCCTTACATTTTTATTTCACCTAGTGGCTTAAAAATCCCCAATAAGTGAAACTTGAGATATCCCAGTAGTAAAGTAATTCATTTAGGATCTAAATATATTTATATTCCTTTGTGTAATCAGGGTCTGTTTTGATAGTGTTTATTAAAAGTAGGGACAAATTTTTATTCAATCTCAAATATGTTTGTTTGATAGTAGACAGAACCCCTTACCAGAACGGCCTGAAATGCCCCAATACATGTCCCCCTTTTGCACCTCTTCTTTTAACAAGCTGTATTAATTTTTATGTGCTTTCCAAAATTATCAAACACAATAAAAATGTAATACAAGATGGGCATGACATCATCAGATAACCTTTAAAGCATAAAAAAATGATGGATATCATAGCCGGATCATATATGGGATCCCCACTGCTGTCCCACTGGCTGTAATAAAAATTGATTGACACTGAGACTGAAGCCATTGTCCTGTGCATTAATAACTGCAATATGCAACACAATACCCATATACCATGGTAGGCAAGGTGATTTTTACTCAAGTCAAAGGAATCTTGGGGTTCTTCTGAGAGGATCAAGCATAATGGGATGTGTTTTGTTGATTAGGGACTCAGGTGCCTTCTTCAGCTTCTTGAATATCCCAATTACATTCCCCTTGCTCATGAAGCTGTTGAGTTCTTGCATGAAAGTAGTTGGATAATTTTTAATTGGTTGGAAATCTGGTCCCAGGTCAGGCTCCACTGATTGAGTGTCACAATTTCTTGGAGAATTTGGACAGTAATGATTCAGCTCTTAGGGCGCTGGGCCACAGGCGCTGTGGCCTGATTGGCTGAAGGGGGAGCAAGTCAGCTATTTTTTGGAAGTTGGTCCAAACCAGATCCATCAATCTTATTGACTTTTTAGCTGACGTCCTGTGTATGGTTAAGAAAGAGGGCCTGAGAAGAGCTAGCCCCTTGTTAATTATTGGCCAAGTCCAACCCATGTGAGTTAGGAGTCAGGTACAGGTCAGCTTCCTTGTTACCCAATCAAAGATCTGGGTGTATTTGGGTGCCTCCACGTACTGAGCCACACCTCCATTGAAGCTGTATTGGCTGCTGCCTTGTTTGCTGAAGCTTTCAAAATTGGTATTGTTAACAGAAACCATCATAAAATAAAAGCAATCAAGAGTCACTAGAAGAAGATTAAATTTCATGGTCTGATTTTTCTTATAATGACAAGTCTATATTTGGATGCTTTATGAAACTTATACACATGAATAAAGAGTCTTAAAATTAATAAAATACATATTTTCCTAAATTAGATAGCTGTTGATTGGCTTTTAAATGATATTTTTCTGTTTTAGGATATACGTGCTGCACACCTTGTGTGACTTGATTTTGCTTTGTGTTTGTGAAATTTTGCTTCTTTTTTGCTCTATTTTTGTTTCATTTTAGCTCTTTTGTTGTTATCTCATCTGAATCCTGATAGGATTATAATATATTCCAGAACAACCCCAATCTAACAACGTGTTATACAAAGTAATTTTGTTTGTAGTTTGGACTATATTGTTTGATGTTTGGTAAAGTTGTATTTTATATTAGTGATATAATGGTTCTTGTCTTAAATTTTTCTAGTTCACCAAAAATACTTAAATTATTTGCTATCTGAAACTTTCCTGACTTGGAGTTTACTTAAATCTGAGTCCAGTTTGTTTAAATCTGAGTTAATTTTGCTTACCCTCATAGCTTTTAAAACTACTGTACCATGTGACGCATCAAGCAGGGCACATGTTCATCCTTGCATAGGATTAATAAGTATCTACCTATTATCACTTAAAAGACAAAAAGAGCAAAATAACCACCATCATAACAAGAAAAAAAACAACCCTTATAGTTAATAAACATATAAAAATACACTTTCTATGATGATAAGAAAACTAACCTTTTTACCTTAGCCCATGCCTGCAAATTAACTATGCTATATTCACTAAAGGTAAAAATGGGCAGGTTGGATAAACCTTCCTTGGTTGAAGGACTTGATAATTTTAGCAAGGATTTTTCATAAGTATAAAAGGTAAAAGACAAGAGAGATTTGAATTGAGAGGGCACCAAGAGGCTATGCAACCCTACAGTGTGCATCATATTTGTTGCACGCTTCCTTGGATGTAGTTAAAAGACACAGAAGTAGATCTTAAAAGTAAATTTGAGGCTTTACTAAGGAAAGAGTTGGTCTTTAGGGATCAATAAGGGTTACCTTAAAGCTCTAGGAATACAGAATATGCAATAATCTTCTCTAGGAGTGGCTAGTAAGAGTGCACCAGATTAAGGAAATTATACAAGAAAAGATAAGAGTGGAAGTTTTTTATTAAAAAATATATTAGAGATTATTATATTTCAAGCAACCTGTCATGAATGCTGCCATTCACCATGTTTTGATTTCGCCTTTGTTGGGTTATTTTGAAGAAAAATCCCTCTCTTTTGCTTTTGCCCTTTGAAATGAGGCTGGCTCTAAATTGGGAACTACAATTGTTTGGTTTCCTGATTCTGTACAACTCACTTGCCCCAATCATGCTTGTGGCAAGTGATCCTATTGTCCATGCACTGTTTTGTGGTAAAGCTACACAGAATATAATCCCAATTTCTATACCCAATAAAATTTAAGTTCTATTCACATTTTTGACTTTGTGTCTCCACATACTTTGGCGCCTCTCTAGCCACATCTAGAAGATATTATTCATTCTGGGCCACAAGGTAATCACTTAGCCTTCCCTGCTATTCTAACTGAGACTTAGTACTAATTAAATCCTAAGGTTAGGATTTCCCGTTGTGACTCTGTGCTGTGCCTCAGATCACAACACAACCCAAAGCATTACTTAGACAAAAAGCTTATTCACCACTAGTATAGGTGGGGCAAAGATTATTGTGTTGCAACTGAAACAATGAGGATTTAGTATTTGATTTGGGGAAGACAAAAATCCAATAGAAAGGACAAGAATGAATAGAATAAGATGTTGTTTATTGTGGAATATTGCGATTAATATACTATATGGGGAAAGCCACAGGGCCACAGGAAGTGGCATAGTGTCATGTTCCAAGTAGGGTTTGGAGCCAAGGAATAACTTGTGTGGGGATCAGCAGGTCAAATTGGTAGCGCTCCTAATTAGGAGAAAGTGCCCACAGTTTGACATTGCCATCAGATTGGTTTATGTTGTTAGACATGTCAAGGGGAAATTCATTGAGAGCCCCCTGTGTATTATAAGATACATTGTCAGGCAAGTCTGGAAACTTGGTTGTAACACCCCTCCTTGCCCCCTGCTTGTTGTCAGACACCAGGATCAGAGCTTGTTGGAGGTCTGGGAAGGTCTGCTCAAATAATCTTTGTGTGGGGATGGCGTAAGCAATTGTGGTGAAGCTTATTGGTGTTTCCTTGGGCATCTTAAGTTTGGTAGGTGTGGTTGTAATAGACTGTGGCTATCTTGAAGGGTCCCAAGTGGTTGGGTTCCAATTTGGCTGAATTGGTATTGAGGGCGTAGACAGGGTCACCTAAAGCGTATCTAGCCTTAAGGTGCCTTGTCCCTCCCTCAATTTGCTTGTGTTCAATATCTTGGGCTTTGGTACGCCATTGGCTCAGGGAAGGAGTGGTCAATAAAGAGGGTTTCCTGGGAACTGTGGATTTTAATTTCCCTTTTTCCACCCCTGCCAAGCTATCAGGCATCCCAAAGGCCAGGGTGCTGGGGCTGAACCTGGTGCCCCTGTTGACCCTCACTTGTAAGATGGGTAGAGTGGTGGGCAAGTGTTCAGTCATTGCAGTATTGGACAAGTGCCTAAATTCAAAGTGTGGAGATTGAAATCTCCAAATTGATGGATTTTTTGATCTCTGCACTTTTTTTCAATAAAAATCTTCCCCCAAAAAATTTAATATTTTTTCTTAAATTTGACTTTTTTTAAAATGTTTTTACTAGTAGCTAAAATTGAAAACCCAAGTTTGAAGTGCCCAAATTGATGCAATTTAAAACACAACTTAATTTAATTTGTCTTTTAAAATAGAATTTATTTACCCCTTTAAATAGAGAAGAAAAAATCAAAAGTGCATTAATTGAAGTACAAAAAAATCCTCAATTCAATATTTGATACATCAAAATTAAAAAATTTAAACTTTAAAAAAATTTCTATATGTAAAAAAAGAAATCAAGAGCCAAAAAAAGCTTTTTTAGCTTTAGGTAAATTTTTTAAATTTTTTTTAAATCTTATTATAAAATACTATTTTAAGCTCTTTCTTTTTAAAAAATAAAATTTTGTCTCATAAAAATTTAATTAAAAATTTACATATAGTTTCTTAATGGGTGCAGAAATCAAAAAGTAGTCAAATAAAAATCCAAAAAGGTACCAAAAAACTAGGACCGCTTAATATTAAGTTTTTGCAAAAATTTGTACTCCCCAAAGGGCAGGCTTCAAAACAACTCTAAAGATTCAAAGTTCATTTATATTTGTTTGATTTTATTAGTTTGTTTAAATTGAGCTTCCTTGTTTTTTGCTTGTTTTTGGGTTGCTTTTGCTTTTGCTCTCAGGTTTTCTTTTGCTTTTGCTCCTTTGTGTGTGAGCTCAAATTCAATTCCTTTTATATTTTCTATTATAAGTGGTTTATTTTCACTTTTAACTCCTTGCTTAGCCTGCCGTTCTCCCCACTGCTTCATGCAGATCTTTGGGCTCCTGTTGCCAGCTGCTTCCCCATCACCATGTGTTTTTCCCCTCTGTCTGTCAATCACATCTGTTCGAACTCCCTGTTTTGCCCTGAAGCTCCCCAAGACTTGGATTTTCTTGCCTTAAGACCCGGGCTTTTTGCTGTTTGTGGTTTTCCACATCCTGTTCGGTTTTTTCTTCTTTTTTTTCATTCTCCAAATTCTCTTTGTTTTTGGTTATCATCTTTTTGGTTGGTTTAGATTACTCCTTGTTGTTCTTTTTGCCTCCCAGGCTCAAACAGCTGCTTTAGTGGGTAGTTGACACGCATTTGCTTGTTGTCACCATTTTTTCTTTGGGATTTTGCTGTTTTATGTTGAGATATTCCCCTGGATATCTACGTGGTATCCTTTGGTTACAAACAAATCCTTTTTACCTTTTTTTATGTTTGTTTAGGATTAGTTACTCTTGACACCTTTTGTGTCTATCATGTTTTTGGCAGGTCTTTTAGTTCTCCTGCACTGTGCCTACTTTTTATTCTTTTCTATCCAACGCTTTCCGGTTGTTTTTCTTTTGCCTTGGGACTTCAAAACATTAATATTTTATTCATTATGTTTTATTAAGTTCCTCAAATCAAAAGTGAGGAAATCAAAAATTGAATTTTTCAATTTAGTCACACTTTTTATAAGCTTATAAAATTTTAAATAATTAATAAAAAATTTTGAAATTCCTCATGTAGATTCTTTAAGATCTGATATTTAAACATATAAAAAATAAATGAAGTTTTTAGTAGGTTTTTATTTTATTTCAATATTAATAAATTGGTATGTTTTGGAGGAAATTTCAAAAAACATTAAATTAATATAATATTGTACTATGTTTCCCTATGTTATTCCAGGGGACAAAATCAAAGTGCAATAAGCTCTTGGTTTTTTTGAAGGTTTCTCTCTTGAATTCTCTCCTTTCCCACCTCTTGTTCCTTCCTCAAAAATAGTTTTGTTGGCCCCTTGGCTGCGCTGGGGGCCAAAAAACTTTTAAAAAAATTCTGCGTTGTCAAGAGGGTGGATTATATAAAATCTGATACCAAGTAGAAAAAAACTTTCTTTTTCTTCTCTTCTCTTCTTCTCCTCTCTTTTCTTTTCTCCTTTCTTCCTCAATTATCTTCTTCTCTTCTCCTTTCTTACCCTCAATTATCTTTTACTATCCTCTTTCCATTCTTACCCTTGATTATCTTCTATTATCCTCTCTTCATTATTACCCTCAATTATCTTCTACTATATCTTTTTACTATATGTAAAAGAGTAAAATAAGATGTATAAAATGTTTCTTTTGATATACAACTTTGAACTATCTCTATCATATTTAGTGGGAGTACAGTGTTTTTAACATAAAAATATTCAAGTCTTCATTTTATGATATGTAAGTGGCAGATTCTTGATATCTTTGAATATTGTGACTTATAAATAAGATTAAGACTATATATTTTATTAAGTATAAAATTGTATAATATAGCTTTAATAAGAAAGTAATGTACTTTATATTATCTTATTGATAAACTTCTATAACTTTTATCATTGAAATAAGATCACTAATAAACCAAAATACCTAAAATCATATACTTGCATCTTGTAGGAAAAATCCTTTATTTTGCTTATACTGAAGTATTATTATAGCTTTACATAAGCTGGAAATTAAAGTAATCTTTTTTTATTAAACTTATAGTTTATAAAGCAGTTTTTTTTTAGTCTCATATTTTATATTCAATTGAATACAGAAACATATATATTCCAGTCTAATTTTACCTTTATAACTAAATTAAACTTTCTTTTAAAAATAGCTAATTTAATAATCTTCTTATTATCTAGAATATATTTTTTATTGCAGAAATGAATTCCTTGGGGTCCCTCTGGTCTATAAAATTTTTTAAAATATATAGTTTTATATTATAAACTTTATTTTATTCTGCTTCAAAAGTTAACCTCTGGAAAATCAATTTTTGTACTTTTGACCTTAGGAACTTCGACCTAAGGAACTTGCCTGTCCCAATCAACTCCTCAAATGCTTTGTTCATTAACATGGCAAAGGTGGAAGGAGTGTTAGTCATTCCAAAGTTCATGACCTAGCACTCAAACAATCCAAAGCGTGTTTGGAAGGCAGTTTTTGCCTCATCCCCTGGTGCAATGCGGACCTGGCTGTAACCTGCAGTGAGATCAATCTTGGTAAAGACATTCACATCCGTAAGTGTGTCAAACAGGTTGTCAATCAATGGCAGGGGGTACTTATTTTTAATCGTCACCTCATTTAGGGCGCAGTAGTCTGTGACCAAGCAAAGGGACCTGTCCTTCTTGGCTACAAAGAAGACAGCAGCCCCATATGGTTAGAGTGAGGGGCAGATGAAGCCCTTATTGAGTGCATCTACAAGGTGTTGGTGGAGGGTCTCATCTTCTTTTGGTGTTATGCAATAGAGGAGACATGCCTTTGGAAGCAACCCTTGCAGTTATGCAGCATGCTGAATCTCTCAGGGAGGGGGTAGTTGGTCCAGTGTTTCACAGAAAACATCCTTATACTCCTTGAGGAGAGCAACAAGTGCTGGTGGAGATGGAGTGGTTAAGGGGAGAGCTGTGGGTGGTTCTGCATGGATAACTTTGACTGAAGATTGGTTGAAGTCTAGTTTCCTCCCCCTTGAAATCATATGGGCCTGTTTATGTTATTCTGACAAACACGGTATCATGAAGCAAATTGTTCATTTCGACAGGATTCATATGGAAACCCAGCCCATTTCTATTGAGGGTAATTACAGACATATCCCAGTCAGTATAGGGACAGTTGTGCCGTAGCCAGTCAAGGCTAGCAATGACATTGTGGCTGAGCCCTGCCATGATTGGCCCAGAGAGCTTAACCTGGATGTTCCCCATCCTCATGGAGAAGGGTACTGTCTCATGGGTAATTGCTACTCTATGGGAGTCAGTCACTTGTACCACCTTGAACCTGCTTGGCACTTGGTCTAGTTGTTGAGAGTTGGCAAACACCTGGTCAACCATATAGTGATTGGCACCAGTATCTACCAATAATTTGTGGGTGTTCCCACAGAAACAGAAGGGATAGGCCAAGCAAGTTACTTTATTTGAAGAGTGGCTTGCTTGGAGTACAGGGGTGTCACTATGGACCTGGAATATATTGAGGGCTTCAACTTCATGCACATTGTACTCACAGGGGTTCTTTGCAAGGAGGGATTGAGAGTGAGGGTCAAGTGGGGTTTTAGAACCTCTTGTAACTACAACCCCCAGGCTTTTCCTGGGTCCTTAATTTGTGCTAACTGGAGTTCCCCCTTGAGGGGACGCTTAACCCCATTTTCCTGTTGGCGGGGCTGGTGGCAGCCTACTTGATTGTGGGCAATGCCAGGTGTAAAACAAGGTTGGGGTGGTGCGTCATTGAATCTGTGGAAGCCCATTGAAGCCTGGTTATTGGCCTCTACGATGGCCTTGTAGCAGTTGTTGATTGAGGTGCAGCAACTCATGGGAACCCACTTACAGATATAGGGTTTGAGCCCATTGATTATCAAGGTAAGGAGCATGGCATTCCCATTGGTCACAGCCTTTGGGGTGGTGGCAAGATATTCAGGAAAAGACCCAGTCTGTTTAATGGCCAGGAGGGGAGTTCCCACTATAATGGGTGCAAATTTTTTCACTTTAGCAGGACTTGGCAGCATTCCTGAACAACACCCAGGTAATTTCTATTTCTTGGATGGCCCAGTTGGTGAACCAGACTGCAGCAGGCCCCATAAGGTGGCCTGAAGTAGTGGCAACCCACATGGGCTCAGGTAATTGACAGATACGGAGGCAGGTTTTTGGTAGAGTGGAGCCAACTGACAATGTCAGCTCCTTTGACACCTCCCACAAAGGATTCCAGCTGGAGATTAAGCATGCGCTGAGAGAGGTCTGAATGGGGTGGGGTGACAGTTGTGTCACGCTGCCCAAGGCAGAGTCAATTATACACACTTGTAAGTACCAGTTGGTCTTGATAGAAGACATACCCGTCAGGGATGTCCCCCTCAGGGATGGACAGGAAGGTTTCTTGATGGGGAGTAACCATATGGCCCAAACTCTGTCCTTTCTTGGGGGATTTTCTTTTAGGTAGGTTGTGAACCTACCACTGCTACCACTGTTGCAACTGAGCCAATTAGAGTTCAGTAGTTTTATTGAGGAAGACAACAGTCCAATAGAAAGGACAAGAATAAATAGAATTAGATATCCTTTATTGTAGAATATTGTGACTAATATACTATATGGGGAAAGCCACAAGGACACAGGGGGTGGAATGGTGGCATGTTCCATGTAAGGTTCAGAGCCAAGGAATAACTCCTGTAGGGATCAGCAGGTTGAATTGGTAGTGCTCCTAATTAGGAGAAAGTGCCCACAATTTGACATTGCCATCAGATTGGTTTATGTTGTTAGACACATCAAGGGGCGACTTATCAAGTGTCCCCTGTGTATTGTAAGATATGTTGTCAGGCAAGTCTGGAAACTTGGTTGCAACAATTGGTGCTATTAGAGGGAAGAAAAAATGAAAATGTCCTTTTTAAGGGAATACTGGCCTAGAAAAGAGAAAATGGGAAATTAGCTGTCCTCTTTGTGTTTTGAAGCAAACACAAGCAAAATCAAAATTATCTTAATATGCTGATTCACAGATTGTACACTAAATAAAAATAAAATATAATTGTTATTAATAGTAGAAGTCAATCAATTAAAGGTTAATTTAGTGCACAACTTGGGTACGTTCTGGACTTGGTTTGGTTGTCTATCTCAACAGTTCTGAAAGTGCAGTACATAATATTACATCTCTAAGTTTTAAATTTAATACAATAGTAAAAGAAAAGGCTAAAATAAAATTAGAGGAGTGTTGGTTTGGTCATAGTTAAATTATATAATTCAAATTCAAATGTATCCTTTTTAACACACGTTCAGAATAGAGCGCTGTAAACTTAGTACAAGGTGCAAAGTTGACTCATTTGATTGGCGCTACCATAGTTTGTGCTAGATTCATATTATAAGAAGTGGGTGTAAGGTGGCACTTGGGACGTGTTCGAATCTATACCCTGCTAACTGCCGACCTTGCTCTTTTCCAAAGTTCTGAGGAAAGATATAAATTTTTATCCAGATCAAAATAGTAAAAATTAAACTTGATTTTCCTAAAGAACTTGAAAGATTAAAAGCAGAAAGGTCATGGATGGATTGGTTTGACTTTGTTTGTGACAAAATGGCAAGTTTAAGAATCAGTGCTGATCTTTTTAGGCCTTTAACGACGGCGCAATAAGGACATCAAAGAACGCCACATTCTATTTTAAGAAGCATATGTTATTGTGTAGAAGGGATTTGGTTATTAAACGCCACAGGCAACGAATGTATTTGGATGACCAGTCTTTAATTTTTGGGTAATGCGTTTTTTAAGTCTCATTACATGTGTGGTTGGGAATGAGGTTTACTTTGATCAAATCCTAGATCATTTCTCTTCTAATGTAAGTACTACATTCCAACAGCGCTACTACGTCAATGACGTCTACTACGAAAAAGGCGGGCCTGCATTCATCTACATTGGTGGGGAATCTGCATTCAACGAAAAGAGGTTGATGGATGGCATGATGGCTGATCTTGCCCAGGAGCATCGTGGGGTGATTTATGGCCTTGAGCACCGCTACTATGGCAAGAGCCACCCTTTTCCTGAACTTAGCGTGGCAAACCTCAAGTATCTCTCTTCAGACCAGGCTTTGGAGGATCTAGTTTACTTTGCCTCCAAAGAAAGTCCCCATCATCCAAGCAAGTGGTTTCTGATTGGTGGAAGCTACGGGGGAACGCTTGCTGCTTGGGGGCGGCAGAAATACCCTCGGGTGTTCCATGGGGCACTGGCATCTTCTGCTCCTGTCCTGGCCAAGGCTGATTTCTATGAGTTCGACGAAATGGTTGCTAAATCTTTGGGCAATGAGTGTCACTCCTCTGTAAACAAGTTGATAGCATATTTGGATGATGTTTATGAGCAGGGGGATCTTGGCTCTATTAAGAAGATGTTTAACTGCACCAAAATACAAGACGATATTCTTTTCCTTTCCATGGCAGCGGATGTAATTGCTAATATTGTACTACATGAGAGCCAATTTCCACTTGGGATAAATGAAGTCTGCTCACAACTAAATTCTGTAGACAGCGAGAAAGAAAGACTTACAATATTCCTGGACATATTTTCTTTCGTGCTGGAAAGGTTTGGTAGGTCAGGTCATGAATTTACATACTTTGATGAAATCAAATCTCAGATACCCACTGAGCACACTTACTTCAGACAGTGGATCTACCAGGCCTGTCAAGAGTTCGGGTTTTGGCAAACTGCTTCCAAGCTTCCAATGCGCTCAAAGTATCTCACATTTGATTGGTTTAACTCGTTTTATTGCGGTTCAACCTTTTTCAACCCCGCTATTGGACCTCCCAATACTGACTTGACTAATTCCAAGAACAAAGGGAAAGAACTCAACGCTAGCAATATCATGTTTACTCACGGAGAAAAAGATCCATGGAGTGCCCTTTCCTATACCAAGGGGAACTCAATTATAATCAGCAATGGTAGTCATTGCAATGACATGTATCCTGAAATCTACAATTCCTATTCCTTCTCCGAAACAAAAGTCAGAATCAAGGATACGTTCAGAGCATGGATAGGCCCTTAGCTTATGAATATCCAGCTAGTTTTTTTTCAGCTAATTGGTTTGATAAAACCTTGAGTAACTAACCCTTATATTTTTTAGTCCATCTAGCTCATTTTTTTAACATAAGGATTCAGCTGTAGATTTATTAAACCAAACAAATTCTTTAATGAAAACATTTATTTAAACTTGCTCGCTCGGGTGCTTTATCTTGTGTTATCACACCAGTGAATCTAAATTTACACAATCTGTTCCAGCTAGACCAATGATAGTTCACATTTGGATTGGGGAAGACAGCAGTCCTTAGAAAGGACCAGCATAGGAATAAGATGATGTTTATTTGGGAATAGCATAATTAATATATTATACCGGGAAGCCACAAGTCCACCAGGGCGTGGCACTGTGATGGGTTCCAAATAAGGTTTGGGTTAGGAATATCTTTGGCAAGTAGGACTGCGTCGTCCCACCCCCGGACAAAGATCTTCTTTTTTTCCGGCATTCTGAAAGATCTGATTTAAAATCAGCTTCAAATAGAAAATATATTACCCTCCACATTTTCAGAAACTTTGGACAGAATCTGGGTTTTGTCTGGGGGTGGGACGACACAGCCCTATTGGCAAGGGATCAGCACATCAAATTGGCAGCACTCCTATTCAGGAGATAGTTCCTGTAACTTGACATTAGCCACAGTATACTCTATAGTGTTAGATATGCTATGGGGCACCTCTATGAGCACCCCAGGGTATTATGAGATATGTTAGTGAGTGGGGGAATAATCTTGTTTGCAACAATACACAGCTCAAAGTTTCTCTAGAGTGGGTTGTCGGCAGAGAGAGAAGTAGAACATTATGGAGAAATGTTAAGTGAAGACATAATAGCATTTCTCCAGGGACAAGTTGTGTCGTGCCCTGCCCCAAAGGGCAGGCTTTTTAAAGACTATAACTTTTAAATTCAAATTTAAGTTTGATTTAGAAATTATTAGTTTTTTTTAAATCAAGATCATTACCTTGGTTTTATTTTTGCTTCAGCTTTGATTTTGGTTTAGCTTTTGTTTTTTTGTGTCCCTTAGCATTTACTTGTATAATTTATTATAAATCCTATTTTAAATAGATTCTTTTCATTTTATGGTGTTGTTGATGCAACTGACACCTTTCCCCAACCACTGCAGTTGCAGATCTTTGGGTTGCTGTTTCCCAACTCTGTTTATAAATCTGCCATGTGTTTCTCCTGAGCTATCAGTTCTACCTACCACAAACTCCCTGTTTCCCTTTGGCAATCTTCCCCAGGGTGCATGTTTCTTTTATCTATAAATAAAGGCAATTTGAAGAGTAATCTGATAAGCCAAAATTCTAAGTGGTTTCCCCCAAATCACTATCTACAGGGTTTTCCCTCTTCAATCTTTTAAATTTACTTCTCAATCTTAAACCTTTGTAAATTTTAAATTATATTTCTTAGCCATAGCTTTTAAAATTGACTTTTAAGGTTATAGTAAATACATTTCTGATCAGATCTATATTCCTTCTAAATTTGATAGTGTTTTAATAGCTAGGATAATTAGAATGGAATAGCCCAACAACAAGTAATTGGCTTGTTGTCACCATTCTTTTATACGAGGGATAACCCCTCTACTTTCATGTTAAGATACACCCATGGGAAATATCCTGATTTAGACATTCCTTTAGTTACAAATAAATCTTTGTTCAACTCCTTTTTTAAATAGTTTGTTTAGTTTTGGTGAATTCAATGACACCTTTTATATCAAATTATTAGTTTTTAACAGGCCTCATAAAGGTCTTTTACAAACATTATCTAATTTTATTTACTTTTTAAATCTCAACCCAAACGCTTTAGATGGTATAGTATATAATCTTGCACCCTATTGGGCAAGACATTATAAGTTGCTGAAGGGGAAGAAGGCCTAGAAATTTGGGAAAACATTTTTCTTCAGTTTCAATTAAGAGGCAAAATTGATGGGAAAATGTTGAAAAAAGCATAGCAAACAAATCTACCAGTGATTTCCAATGGCTAACCATTGAAGAAAACAGTCAATTTGTTTGAGATCCAAGGCACAAAGTTATTAGTGTTTTTCAGTGAAACAATTGCTTCCTTTTCAGGTTTTGGTGAAGTCATGAAGCAAAGAAAAGTGCTTCACATGTTTGAAGATTAATAACATTGACGGGATTAATTGAGTTTGAAGCTTATTTTACTGATAGTTTCTCATTGGTATAGTAACCTAGAACCTTATGAAATAACTTAGAAAAAGAAGGGAAAAGCTTGGGATTGGTTACAGTAAGTCTGGAATATTATTTTATTATAGAAAATTGAGAGCAAAGGTAGTTTAAGCTTTTAAAAGAACAATAATAATTGTGATTTAGACTAAAACAAAGGGGAACTATATAAGAGGGGTGGCTGAACAGGTGCAAAAAGGAGTTTTTATTAAAGAACATTAAGTTTGAATACATTTTTGGGTTTCATAATTGGTGGGAATTCATCCCAAAGCAATGAAGAAGGAGCTATTGACCCCCAAGGCAGCAACAGTGCTCATTTTGACAGTGAACATGCCAAAATGGCCACTTTCAACTCAAAAATTTAAAACTACTATGTTTTTTGCTAGTTGTGCTAGCTTAATTCCTACTTTTTAAAGCGCTCAGAAGTGCAAATCCAGAAAACACAACAAAATTGTGGCCATTTTGACACAATTTAATATTAATCTTAATAAAAAATTAATTTAACCCATTTTCCCTTTACTTTTACTAATAAAAACTTATTTTTTATAAAGTCATTTTTCAAAATGTAAAAGTGCCAAAGTCAACACTTTTTAAGCCTAACTTGCTTTTAATAATGAAACTGAAACATTTACAATAAAAATAAGTATATCACATAAAAATATTTTTCATTAAATTAATATATAAAAATAGGTATAACACATATAGCAGATTGTTGAAATGTTCATCTTATCAATTTATCTGTGGCCCTTATTCTGTCTTTAATATCATAAATGTATTAGTGGCTAAAAGTGACCCCATAATTTAAGCCTTATTTACTATGTAATTTACTATAGAATTTATTATTGATAATAATTTCAACAATCAGAAATTTTAACTACAGTAGTTTTAAAAGCTATGGTGACAACCAAAAATACTTCAGATTTAAACAAAATGATTTCAGATTTGAACAAAATCCAAGTCCCGCAAGATTCAGGATTCAATTAATTTATAAAATTTCAGTTAATAAATGAGCTGTCAAACAAAAAACAAAATTTCACTAGCCCATTATACAAAATTATATCAAACATCAAGCGGTGTAGTTCAAATCACAAACAAAATGAACTGATGCAACAACTGAAATGGATGGATGCTGTTCTGGAGTATATTATAATCCAATCAGGATCAATACAGGCACCAACAGAAGGACTAAAATAAAACAAAATTTGAGCAATCTAGAAGCAAGATTCCACAAGCACAAAACAAAATGAACTCACACAAGATGTGTAGTATGAGCAGCCTAAAATAGAAAAATAACAGTTTAACAGCCAATCAACAGCTATCCAATTTAGGGACAGAGGCATTTTATTCATTTTCATGGATCCTTATTTGTATGGAATGTTTTTGAGAACCTTCCAAATATGGATTCAAGATTACAATAAAAATAAATCTTTAAATTTTAAAATTTCTACTTTTAGTGATTTTATCCTAGGTTTTTTTATATGGTTTTTAACAGCAACATCTTCAACGGCACAAGCAGCCAAGCCAACAGTAGCCAAGCCAGCTTCAATGGAGGCAAGGCTCAGAACGTGGAGGCACCTGTTTACACCCAAGCCTTTGAGGCGGGTAACAAGGAAGCTGACCTGCTACTGACCCCCAACCCATATGGCTTTAACTTGTTCAGTAGTCACGTAGTGTCTAGCTCTGCCCCTGCTCCTGTACCCACCCCCGCACAAGCTTCCCACCAACCAACTAATCAGAATGGCAACCTTAATTTGGAACAACTTCCTGCCTCCATCCAACCTGCCTCCCCTACAGCCAATCAGGCTTCAGCTCCCCTGGCCCAGTGCCCTAAGCAACAAATCATCACCGCCCAAATTCTTCAGGAAATTTTGGCACTGAATCTACAGGGTCTGTCCTGGGAACAGATTGTCACCCAGTTGCAATTTACCCGAGCTACTGCCGTGCGGGAATTCAACAATCTGATAAACAGGGGGAATCTGATTGGGATGGCCAAGAAGTCCAAGAAGGCCCCCAAGTCACAAATATCTGAGGCATACCCAATAATGCTTGACCTTCTCCAGCGGGATCCCAAGCTTCCCTTGACCCAGGTCTGGAAGCAACTTGCGCACCATGGCATTTGGGTGTCTGAGAGCATGGTGCAGCTCTGGATGTATGGGAAGGTGGCTTTAATATGGATTCTTACCAATTTTTCCGGTAACCAATGGGATGGCGCTGAGGATTATATGTATGACACTGCCATCAAATCAACCCTGGTCTGATGCCTGACTAGTCTAACTGATGATGTCATGTTCATCTCCTATTAAAATCTATCAATAGCTTTTGATGATTTTGGCAAGCAAGGAAGAGCTGCCACTCAAAAAGGAAGGAAGAAGGTCAAGAAGGGGACGTTCATTGGTGCCTTTCTGGCTGTTTCAGCCAAGGGTTTTGTCTACTATCAGAAAAACCCAGATTTCATCAATGGCTACTCATACAGCCACATCCTCGGTGGATTACTTGACTCCTGGGATGGCTCAAATTCCAAGTACCAGGTTTTCTTGAGCCACCAGATGTAGGGTAGCTCCACTGCCCTTGAGGCCATCCAGCAACGCGGGCATCAGGCCTCTGTGTACCCTACCAATCATGCAGACATCCATCTGGCTGATGTTGTCTTCTTTAACATTGGAGATACACTACAGGAGTGCTGCCCTCAGGCTTTCACTGACCTCTATCTTGGGGTCCTTGACTACAATTTTTCTCTTTGGCCGCCAAATGGTGGCTGACTTATTTGCGCAAATGGTTTTCCATGTGAACATGGGCAACTAATCACGTAAGGATAAGCGCCTTCCACCCTGGGCCACTTCCATCTACCAGCCCATCCAGCTAATGACCAATGAGGAATACAACAAGTGTTATATTGCAGCCATCATACAAAATCCTTCTGCCTCCACCCCCGCCACCAACACCCCTCATCTTCCAGCCCCACCCACCTGATTACCAGGGATCTAGTCTTGGGCAGCTGGCCCGCCGTTTCTGGGGGTAACTTGGGCTGGGGTTTTTGCAGGCAGGGCCCACCACAAGAGAGGAGCTAACTTTAGAAGGTAGGAAGCAGACTTTCCCACCCAAGACCACGGGCCGGCGGCCGGTACAATGGTGTCCACCACCCCTGTGAGGGCAATGTACACTATTCTAAAAATCTTGCTGGTATGGTCAGTTGGAAGGTCAGGTGAAGAGGCTGGCATAGGTTTGGGTGTTACAGGCGGTTCCATATAGATATTGTAGGCCAGGAGATAATTGAATTTTCCTCTAAATAGTTTTGGGGTGGAGAATATCCACGGGCCTTGGCAGTTGTATCTAATAGCGGATTGGATGCGGGCTAGCAGGTCAAGTTTGAGGATTTTCTCTGGTGTATAATCCTTATATTTGGGCTTCAAGGGATAATCAGTGAAGTGAACGGGCCCAAAGGGTGCACCAGATGGACAAGAAACTGTGGGCGGTGGGGCAGGAGGACCAGGAGATCTCAAACTGAATTGATAGACGGCAAATACAAAATATGACAATAGCTGTAAGAGCCAAAGTAACATAACCTTTATTTAAAAATGGCAATAAGGTTTGAGTTCAGAATCTATAGGCATATATAGCATTCCGCCTCCAAACTTAGTATTTTCCATTGGGGCTTTATCAAAATATTGTGAAAAGTGTGGGCAGGCAGCCAGAGGGCACGGGTGTGGGAGTGGCAAAATGGCACCTCAGCTGGGTGTTCTCTCATTGGTCAGAACATCCAATTTGGTAACTCAATTTTCTTGATTCTTTGCTGTGGTCACGGGGCCGGTCCCAAAGCCCAGGTTTATCTTTGGCAGTAGGGTTTGATTGGTTACTTGAGAGGACTTCAAACTCATGAAATTCACAGAGGCGCCATCTCTGCTTTCATTAGGCAATTTGAGAGGCTCCTCTTTGGGTGCCACCATGGTTGAGCTGGTGCAGGTATTCTGGCTTTGGGACTTAGCGGGAGCCTCAGCTTGCAGGGGCTTGATCCCAAAAAAACACAGGCAAGCGGGCCCTTGGTC
The DNA here is from genome assembly GCA_014839935.2 of Entomophthora muscae. Lineage (NCBI taxonomy): Eukaryota > Fungi > Entomophthoromycota > Entomophthoromycetes > Entomophthorales > Entomophthoraceae > Entomophthora > Entomophthora muscae. Next base: position 101,066 of record QTSX02001452.1, on the reverse strand, counting down.
CATGGGCCCAGCGGTCCGCAGGAATGTAGGTTCAGGGTTTAAATCCCACCCTTGGGCCCGGGTTTCCTGGGGTAATGAATTGTCAATCCTGACACTGATCCCAGACCCCCCAGGCCAGCACTGCCTCTACGTCTTTCTTCCTGCGCTATTCTGCCTAATAGGCATCACTCTTCCCTGCCCCAATAAACCCCCTGTTGCCAAACATTTTCTGTTTATATTATCTATATTTTTACTTTCCATTGTTCATGTTCTCTTTGCTTATAGTTGGTTTTATTCTTTATTTTCATCTTATTTCTATAAAATCATATATTTACTATGCCATGTATCTAGATCCAGAACACAGTTATTTTTAGTACCCAAACACAACCCCCTGTGAAAATATTAACAACAATTTGGTGATCAGCTAAATTTGAATTAGAAAATTATGTGTTAACTGTTTTTAGATAAAGTTGTTACTGATCCAAATTCAAACCCTTAATGATAAACTTTAAGCCAATCAGGAGCCAAGTGATAAATTGATTGTTATGACATAAAGGGACATTCAATAATTCTTTGGTGTATGGGCGCTAATTAATATAACTGGCTGGATGTTTTGCCATTGTACGTCATTGCCGCTGTGGCGAGTTGTTGATGGACTAGTGCTAACCCAGTAGCTAATTGGGCACTAGTTCATCAACAACTTGCCACAGCAGCAATGGCGTACAATGGCAAAACATCCAGCCAATCATATTAATTAGTGCACATACACCAAAGAATTATTAAATGACCCTTTATATCACAACAATCACTTTATCACTTGGCTCCTGATCTGCTTAAAGTTTATAATTAAGGGTTTGAATTCAGATCAGTAACAACTTTATCTAAAAAAAGTTAACACATAATTTTCTAATTCAAATTTAGCTGATCACCAAATTGGTGTTAATATTTTCACAAGGGGCTATGCCAAGCGCCAAAAATAATATGATAATCAAGGAAATAATGCCAACACAAAGCAAATGACACATATTGAGATGAGCGTAAAACATATACAAAATGGGTAAAAAGATGGGATAATGTAGTAAATTGGAAAACAAAAAGGAATAAACTAAGAGGCAACAGTATCAAAATAATACATAATTTATTGGGGCAAAAGCTACAAAAACCTATGAAAAGGTTAGTAAAAAATCAATGAGAGAATTAGAGAAGCTTCTGAAGGATCTCGGCTTGGCAATTGCCAAAATTAAAGACATTGACTGCAAGGTCAAAGCCAAAGTGAAGTCTGCTGTCCTTGATAGAGACAAAATAGACAAGGTGTCTGCAAAGGCCCTAATGACAAAAATGCCAGACACCCCTGAGAAGACCATCAAGTGTCTTCTCAACATCCAGAAGATGGTGGTCAAGGGCCTGCAATTTAAGGCATACAATCTTTCTGCACCGTCCATCTGGGTTGACGACCTGGAGATGTATGAAAATCTCAACCCCGCCAAGCGTGCCAGAACAGAGGATAAAGAACTTCCCGCACAACTGCTTGTGCTAAGAATGGCCAAGCCTGCTGAAGCAGCCGGCAAGGAAGAAAGCATGAAGGTAACATAAAAAAATAAAATTAATAAAAATTTCAAAAACTTACCTGTTTTTTAGAGAACATAGATGGTGAACTCTGCCAAGTCCTGGTCCCCTTTGTCCCTGCCACATTCTACGCCAACTACGCCACTCATGTGGCCAAGCAGCTGTATCTGTCCCCCCTGTCTTGTGGGAGTTGGAGGACCTCATCCACAGGTCCTTTCCAATGTCATAGGAGGCATTGGCTGGGCTGACACATGGCAAGGGGGCATTCAAGTGGGCTTTTACTGCCTACAAAGATGCCCAATTGGTCCGCATTGACCCAGTATCCCTCAGTGGAGTTTACTGTGTAAACTTCATTGAGCTTTTTGGGACGTCCTGGTGACGCTCTCATTCAAGAATGTACCGGAGATGGGCCAGGCCCATGCAGCTGCTTCTTCTGCTACCCCTTGGAGAACACAATTTCTTACCTGCTGGACAACTTTGGGCGCGCGGTGGGAAAATTGGCTGTTGCAGACACAACAGCTGTCAAGAAGACAAAAATCCTCCTTGCCAACTTTGGGTTGGCCTGGATTGCTGACAAGACGGGGGTCCCTTCAGCCATGGAGCTGACCTTTGCGAAGACCAAGCACAATAAGAAGATCAGTGTGGTTTTTAATAAATTATACAAGTTTACAGAAGCCTTTGCTGGGCAAAGGCTTCACTTGGTGGTTTACCTTGGGTATCTCTTCTACTTTGGAATGGGCACCAGCGTGGAGGATCTTGACGGGGTCCTTCTAGGAATCAACGAGGCCCGGCTCTCACTTGACAGGACAAAGGTCCCCCCGGGTATGACTTGGTGGATCATGTCATCCAGGACCCCCTGGTCCTGGCTGGTATCTACGGGCTTGCAGCCCCGCCAGAAAAGCTGCTCCTCCATTTGCACCTAACCCTACTCCCCTTCATCAGCAGGGGGAATTTTTTAATAAGGGTGTATCCACTGTCCACAGTGTGGCAGTGGAGGTTGTGCGCCACCTCCATTGCGGGGTGGGTACATACAGAAGAACTCACTACAGGCGTGCTTAATAAATTCTCTCTTCCAAATAATTCCATTGCAATTTATATTGTTTTATTATAATAAAATTTTATAATTCTTATTTTAGCAAACAATATTTGCAGAATATATCCCAGAGAAGATCTTAATAAAAGCATAATAATATATTTCAATAAAATCTACTTCCAACTTGTACATTTTACGCTTATTTTTTATAAGACTATTTTATATTTATTTGACAAAAGTGGTATAAATCTATTTGCGCAATCCAGTATTGAGCGTTTGAGATTACCTCAGATGGCATAATAAAATAATATATAATAAAATATATAAATTACTTACATCTATTGAATGTCCTACTGAATGTGATTGCGGGATTGGAAACATCTAAATATAAAATGATAATTAATAAATCTTGAATAGTAAATTAGAGAATATAAAAAAATTGGACACACTAAGCCTTTAATTAATTGGCTGTTTGGCTAGGCACACAGGGATGAACAAATCAGCATGGCCATAGAATTTGGCCTTGGTCTTGGCTGAGAAGGTGTGGATCTTGGTCTGCAGTAAATTAAAGAGGTCCTTGGTCCCAGTTGGGGTTCCTTGATTGACAACTTGCTTGAGCCACCCAAAGACTTCCTTGATGGGATTTAGGAATGGCAAATAAGCAGGGAGGAAGAGAAGGCACAAATTTGCCGTGGCCAATTGCTGGGGGCCCACTACAATGCTTGTGTCAATCATTGGGAATTCCTCAAGAATTTCAGCCACCTTGTGGAGACCAATGTTGTCCAACACAATGACATTGGTGAAGCCAGGGCTTGTGCGCCTCAGGTGCTCCTGGACCAATCAGAGAAATGATAGGAAGGTACAGCTGTCGTGGGAGCCCAGTATCATTTGGTATAGCTCAACCCTCTTTGGACTGAGGAGAGCCACTATTGAGTAGGCTGTGGCGCGGACTGCAGCATGCTGAGCCATCCCATCATTGGAGCCTTTGGGGACATAGCCATATGCATTATGAATAGATGAGGCAAATGCCAATTTTTCAATATAGTAAAATTTGACTGTTCCTTTGGCTTTGAGGGCAGTGTAGACCTCTGAAATTTTTTCTGGATGTCAATGTTGGCTGGGCTATTCCAATTGTACAGAGATACCCCAAGATTTTTCCAGGAAAAGTGCATTCCCTTTAGCAGATGGTAGTAAAAGGAAATTGAGGCCTCAACCCCAAAATTAGATTTGACCATTTCCTGTATATTTTCCAGTTCAATATGGCAGTCCCGGGTGATCCACTGGCAGATTGCCCATTTGCGCTCCTTGGTGAGCATAGTGGAAATGCACAAGGATTTCTCCGCGGCAAGGACTTGGCCAGTATTGATGAACTTGTTGAATGTCTTGGAAGCGTACTTGGGATCCACCCCAACAAGAGCTGCAGCCGCCTTGTAATCACCAGATTCCTGCATTAGCTTAATCAGGAGGATGCGTTTAATATTGGGAATGCGCTTCTGAGTGGGCTTTTTAGCAGTGGGGATTGACTCATTGGCATTGGGCACAACACAGGGCATGGGAACCCTGGTGTAAAATGCAGCAACCTTTTAGAGCACCAACTGTCCCTCATTGGTTTGATAGAACTTGGGCTCCTCATCATCCTCCTGATTGCCATCACTGACGTAGGGCTTGTAGCTAGTATCAAGTACAGGCTTCACCTTCTCCAGCATGGCTGACGGGACCAACTTTTGCTGGTACACAATGTCAAACATATATGAAGTAAGTTCTACCTCCTTGTTTCTAACTTTCTTTGTAGTGGTGACCTTGGTGGGCTTCTGGGTCAGCTTTGGGACCCAAGGGTTGATGCTCTGCACCCTAGCAGCTTGTGCTCCTTGAACCAGCTGTGTCAGTGCAGCGTCACTATGGAACTCTCCTCTCCCGTCTCCTCCTTGAGTAGGCACTTGGGTTGCACTAACTCTATTCTTTTAACCCGCGGGGGCAACCACAACTGCGGCGCACAACAGGTGTATTGGTACTCTGTTATTGTGTTCCTTCATTTTAAAATTTCATAAAAATATTAAATAAATTTCAATTAAGTTACTCCCTAATTTTATTTTTTGCTTTTATCTGAATATGGATATTTAATTAGAGTTTTTCCCACCCAATATCCCAATTATAGATTTTTTATTTCTTAATTAGTTGTTTTTGGTTTTACAACGCCCATTTTAAAATACTCAAAAAAATCCACCCATTTTCCTAGATTTTACTGCCAAATTCAAACACCCAACACAATATTTTTAACTTTATGTTTCAGATCTTGTGTCTTATTTTAGATACCTTGGTATCATTCATGATTACAATCCATTGCACACATTGCGTGAGTGATTTTGTTTATGTAGTGAGTTGCTATTGTGTTTTGTTTTTGGTTTGAGTTTTGAATCATCTTGCTTGGGTGTATTTTGTCACTGATTCAACTAGTAAACATATGTACACCAAAATTCAACTCATACCATTTTGTTTTTGAATCAATGTATTTTGGATTATTTTTGAATGGTTTTGCTTTGCGCATGAGTACTTTGTTGCTGTGTTGACCCATTTTGCCCATTAATGCCAAAAAACCCTGTTAACAGAGTGTATATTTTAACCTGATAGTTGGATTTTGTTTAAATCTGAAATAATTTTGTTTAAATCTGAGGTATTTTCAATTGTTGCCATAGCTTTTAAAGCTACTTTATTTGCTCATGATCAATCACCCAGGTGGATTTAAGAAATTTAAAGTGGTGCAATTAAGCCTAAATTACTATGCTACCACCTATTGAGGATGTCGTCAGTGGTGAATTCAACACTTTATGTTTTTCATACCTGATGTCAGGAATTTATACTGACTTTGTTCTACCTGTCAATCTTGACAGACTGCCAAGCTATTAATTGAAGAAGCCTCCAATATATTACTAGCAGGCTTAATTGATCTGAGAAGCCTTAGTATTATAGATTTGGATCAACCAGTACAAGAACAACCAGGAATAGAATGGCCTTCCAATTATGACTGGTTTCCAATTGGCTAGAGTTATTCCAGAATACTCTGGCAATCCGCCGGGTTAGTTATTGTGGGTTTCTCTGAGAATCAAAAGGAATGTGATCAATTTGCACTAGCAAACCACCAGTGCCACTGGAAATTCATGCAAGAAAGGTTGCCCAGGAACAATATGTTATGCGCTAAAAATAGAGTCATAAATTGGTTCTGCCACCGCCGGCACACTAATAGATTATGCATGACTCTATGGCAACAAGTACCCAGTGCAGGGTACTATGATATGGGATCCCATGCCATTGCATGGATGCCTGACTCTGGGGGTTGATGCTGGCAGTCTGGGGAAAGAAAGACTGACCAAGCAAGAGTTAGAAGCATCAGATAATCTTATCCTGGTAAGAGAGTGCAAGCTCTACAAAAGCCTTTCCATTGGACTAATGGAAGGTAGACAATAATAAAAAGATCCTACTACAGAACGTTTTTGCAGTAGAAAAGTAATCCAGGTTCAAAGATCATTGTCAGTACTCAAAGAGCGTAGCAAGCCGCCAGCATAGAAGCTGCCAGCATAGAAGCCGCTTGCTAGTTGCCTCCCTTGCCATTGCCAGCTGTTGCCTTGACAAGGAAAGTCCAGACATTGCAGGAATGCATGTCCTCATACAAGCACTATAATAAAATTAATATCACAAATACCATCCATACAAAACAAAGCAAATCATAATCAGACCGCCAGGTCTGAAAGCAGAACAGAAAGTTCTGATACCTGAAGATAACAACTTAACAACTTTCAATATATGGCATGGTAAAATATCATATTCCACTACCCAAATATTTTTTTAATAAAGAATTTAATAACTTTAATGATTTTTTTACTTATTTTTATATGTTTTATTTTATAATGTGAAAAAAATACACTGAAAACAGTTAATGTGTTGGTTTGCTTAAATTTAATTAAATATACTATGAAAAAACAGTAAATTTTTGAAAAAGTGTTGAAAGTGCCAATGTTGTCTCTGATAATGTCTACAATTTTTCTAATTGTCAGCAGGAATTCAGCTTTTTTCACTAATTGTCATTCATAATGTCAATGCTTTTCACTTCTCATATATTAAACTTTATCTTTTACATAATAAAAGCATCTGGAATTTTTAAATGTTGTTTTTTAAATTTTCTCTTCCATATTTTTTAATTTTTAAATAAAATCTATATCTGAAGTTAATACTTTTGCATGTTTCTTTTAACTTTTAACTTGTTATTTAAAATTCTAATAAAAAAACTTATATGACATTTTTATATTTTAGATTTCAATAAAAGCCATATAAGGTTTAATTCTATATTGATTATGTTTTTTATAGTTATTTTGAATTTGTTTTTAAATACAAAGCTTTATTTCATAACTTGTTACTTATTATTTTAGTATTGAATACTTCCAAACAAGCTAGGGCACCAAGCATCCCCAAGGCTCCCAAGATCCTCAATCATAAGCCTTCATCCTCAAAGAGGGCTGCCCCTAACCCCTTCTAAAGCTCTCCCCTGAGAAGAGCCCAACTCACTCCATTGGGTGAGAGAAATCTGATGATTCCCTTCAGACTACAGTTTCTACCACTCAGCATCAGATGAGGAGCTCTCCAAGAAGCGGATCCAGGCCCAAAAGAGCCCCTCAAGGATAATTCTCCCATATATGAGGAGCACAACAACAAGCCCCCTTCTTCTCCCCCCACCAAGCTCTCCCCATTCTATTGTCACAACTGTGCTGTTTTAGCATAGTTACAAGGGGGAATATATTTTTAAGACTAGATAATATTCTTTATTGAGAGACAGTTATTATATATCTGATGTGGATTGTGGATATCAGGAACATGATTGTGTTGATCACACAGCTGGATGGTGAAGAGGGTGGCTTGATCCTGGTAATGAGTCAAGCGCTAAATCAATTCATCCACTGTATGGTGTTGTAACCAAGTCTCCCTCCTTGCCTGCTAACATATCTTACAATACACAGGGTGCACTCAAAAAGTTGCCCCTTGATGTGTCTAACAACATAAACCAATCTGATGGCAATGTTGAATTGTGGGCACTTTCTCTTAATTAGGAGCGCTACCAATTTGACCTGTTGATCCATGCACAAGTTATTCCTTGGCTTTGAACTTTACATGGAGCATGCCAATATTTCACCCCCTTGTGGCCTTCCCCATATACTATATTAATCACAATGTTCTACAATAAACAATACCTTATTTATTCATTTCTGTCATTTCTATTAGACTGTTGTCTTCCCTAATCAAACACTGAATTATAATTGGTTTATTTGCAACAGTGGTAGTAGTGGTAGGTTCACAACCTACCTAAAAGAAAATTTTCTCCTAAGAAAGGACAGAGTACGGGCTGTATGGCTACTCCCCATCAAGAAACTTTTCTTCTAATCCCCAAGGGAGAAATTCCTGAGGGGTATGTTATCTACCAAGACCAATTGGTACTCACAAGTGTGCATAATTGACTCCACCTTAGGCAGTGTGACACAAGTGTCACCCCACCCCAGTCAGACCTACCACAACACATGCTAAATCTCCAACTTGAGTCTTTTGTGGGTGGTGTCAAAGGAGCTGAAATTGTCAGTTGGCTTCACTCAACTGAAACCTACCTTTGTATCTGTCAGGTGCCTGATCCCACGTGGGTTGCCACTGCTTTGGGGCGCCTTACAGGGTCTGCTGAAGTGTGGTTCACCAACTGGGCCAGCCAGGAGATAGAGGTCACTTGGGTATTGTTCAGGGACGCTGCCAAGTCCCGCTACAGTGAAACCTTTTTTTACCCATTGTGGTGGGAACTCCCCTCCTGGCTATTAAACAGACCAGGTCTGTCCCTGAATACCTTGCTGCCTGGCAACAAGCTCTTGCTGCCGCCCCAGAAGCCATCACCAATGGGAAATCCATGCTCCTTACTCTAATTGTCAATGGACTCAAACCCCATATTTGCCAGTGAGTTTCTGTGGGCTGTTGTACCTCCATTGACAACTGTTACACGGCTATTGTGAAGGCCAATAACCAAGCTTTAACAGGCTTCCACAGATCCAACAACATGCCACCTCTGTCTTGTCCCGTGCCTGGCAGTGCCCACAATCAAGTGGGCTGCTGCCAGTCCCGCCAACAAGATAATGGGGTCAAGCGTTCTCACAAGGGGGAACTCCAAATAGCGCAAATTGAGGACCTGATAAAAGTCTGGGGGTTGTAGATATGAGAGGTTCTACAACCCCACTTGACCCTTGCTCTCAATTTCCGCTTGCAAAGAGCCCCTGTGATTACAATGTTCATGATGTTGAAACTCTTGACGTCTTCTGGGTTCATAGCAGCAACCCTGTTCTCCAAGCAAGCCATTCTTCAAATAAAGTAACCCACTTGGCTTATCCCTTCCATTTTTTTGGAACACACACAAACTATTGGTAGATACTGGGGCCAATCACACTATTGTCAACCAGGCGTTTGCTGACTCTCAATAATTAGACCAAGTGCCAAGCAGATTTAAGGCAGTATAAGTAGCTGATTCCCGTAGAGTGGCAATTACCCATGAGACAGTACCCTTCTCTGTGAGGATGGGGAACATCCAAGTTAAGCTCTCTGGGTCAATCATGGCAGGGCTCAGCCACAATGACATTGCTGGCCTTGACTGGCTTTGTCACAACTGTCCCTACATTGACTGGGATTCATCTTAAATCACTCTCAATAGAAATGGGGTGGGTTTTCAGATCTATTCTATCAAAATGAGCAATTTACTCCACAATACTGCCTTTTTCAGAATAACAGAAACATGCTCATACAATTTCAAGGGGGTAAACTAGACTTCAATCAATGCTCAGTCAAATTTATCTGCGCTGAACTAGCTGCGGCCCCTCCCTTGACCACTTCACCTCCACCAGCGCTTGCCACGCTCCTTGAGGAGTATAAGGATGTCTTCAGTGAAACACTGGATCAACTATCCCCTCCCCAAGGGATCCAGCATGCTGTACAAATTCAAGGGTTGTTATCTAAAGCATGCCACTTATATTATCTTATACCAAAAGAAGACGAGACCCTCTGCCAGCACCTCATTGACACACTTGACAAGGGCTTCATTTGCCCCTTGCTCTCTCCATACGGGGCTGCTGTCTTCTTTGTAGCCAAGAAGGATGGGCCCCTTTGCCTGGTCACAGATTACTGTGCCCTAAAAAGCAAATGTCAAGAACAAATACCCCTTACTGCTAATTGACAACCTTCTTGACACGTTTGCAGGTGCAAAGGTCTTTAGTAAGATCAATCTCACTGCAGGGTACAACCAGGTATGCATTGCACCAGGGGACAAGGCAAAAACTGCCTTCCACACACGCTACAGGTTGTTTGAGAGTTGCATCATGAACTTTGGAATTACCAACGCTCCCTCCACCTTTGCCATGTTGATGAACAAAGCATTTGAGGATTTAATTGAAAAATATGTTGTTGTGTACCTTGACAACATTATTGTCTTCAGTCAAGATCAAACCACATATCTTCAACACCTTCATGATGTCCTCAACACCCTTTTTAAAAATAAGTTAAAGTCCAAGTCTTCTAATTTTAAATTCCTCTGGCCAGAGCTTCTATTCCTGGGGCACCTTATCTCCAGCCAAGAGATAAAGCCTAATCCTGCCAAGATTAAGGCAATCACAAGCATTCTGCCCCCACTAATGTGGGTCAGGTGTGTACATTCTTAGGTATGGTTGCTATGTGCAAAAGTTCATCTTTGACTGTGGAGAACTAATTGCACCTCTCACTGAGCTCCTAAAACAAAACAGCGCTTCCACTGGACACCCACTAGAGATCAAGCCTTTGAGACGTTGAAGCAGAAGCTTAAAACTGCACTTGTATTGTAATTTCCTAATTGGAACTGCCAGTAAAAACTCAAGACTGATGCCTCTGACAGAGCCATAGGGGTTGTGCCAAGGATGAAAACTGACAAGGGTATCTTCCTCCTTGTGGCTTACAAATCCAGGAAGCTTACTAACTCAGAGCAATGTTACCTCATACACAATAAGAAGTTAGCAGCAATTGTGCACTGTTTTAAGTATGCCGTTATTACCTGGAAGGAGCCACCTTTCCATCCCACGTTCTGACATATCAAAAGTCACTTCAGTACTTCAACACTTAGTCACACTTAACGCAACACCAAGCAGGCTGGGTTGAGCGCCTGTCCCTGTACTAGTTGCACATCAAATACAAGCCTGGGACAGAACTTGTCACAGCTGATGCCCTCTCCAGACTGTATATAGTGTCCCCCGGGGAGACAATGGATTAGACCCAGACTGGCCCATGCTCTACCTACTTCCTGAGGCCACTTTTTACAAAGGCCTCAACTCTGTGAGCATTTTCAAGCTGAAGGACAACAAAAGTTGGTTCACCACTGACGCTGGCAACGTCTGCTATCAGGCAGAGACAGGTGAGAAGACGCCATATATTACTATCATACAGCAAGGGGATACTATACTACACTAACACTGCACCTTGGGTCACATCAGAGGATGTAATCTCTTCAAAATCATGAAGCTTAAGGTTTGGTGGCCTTGTATGCACCAGGACATCTTGGACCTCCTCAAAACATGTGTATTGTGCAAAAAGAACACATCTAAATCTGCACCTCCCAAGTCTGTTCTTCCTATCAATGCCATGGAACCCTTTGAGCAGTGGGCCCTTGACATTTTAAGGCCTCCCCTGAAGACAGTCTAGGCAATAAGTATATCATTACAGCCATCAACTACTTCACATGTTGGCCAGTATTGTGGGCAACCACCAGCCATACTGCCACCACCATCATGCATTTCATTGGCAAGGAAATTTCGGTCTGCTTTGAACAGCCCAAACGTCTTATCACAGATGGTAGACTCAAGCTTGTAGGGCATTTTATGAAGGCGTATTGCACCAAGAATGCCCTCCAACAAGTAGTCACAACTCCCTACCATCCTCAATCCAATGGACGCGTAGGCACCTAAATGGTTTGTTGGTCCAACTGATTGCCAAGCTCTCACAGGAGCATCCCAATACCGCGTGGACTGAACACCTACCTACCACCCTACTCATCTTACAAGAAAGAATCAATAGAGTTACTGTGTTCAGCCCCAGCGCCTTGGCCTTTGAGACACCTGACAGCTTAACAAGAGTGAACAAGGGAAATCATGGTCCACGGTCCCCAGAAAACCCCCCTTGCTGACTACCCCCTCCCTGAGTCAGTGGTGTGCCAAGGCCCAAGACATCAAACACAATCAAATTGAGGGGGGGCAAAGCACCTTGAGGCAAGTAGACCAAGGGTGACCCTGTTTATGCCCTCAATCCCAACTCAGCCAAACTGGAGCCTAACCACTTGAGACCCTTCAAGATAGCTGCAGTCTATGATAACCACACCTACCAACTTGAAGATGCCCAAGGAAAAACCAAAAAGCTTCACCATGATTTCTTTTGCCCCTGCTGTGTCATCCTCACACAAAGGATGTGTGTTTACCTTTCCAGATCTTCTGCAGGCTCCAATTCTGGTGTCTGACGGCATGCAGGGAGCAAGGAGGGGTGCTCCAACCAAGTTTCCCTACTTGTGATGAGGAGCACCTTTTTGGGGAAGCTTCAAATATGGAATTAAGAAGAGAGAAGTATATTTGTTGGATAATACCTTAGACTTATGAAGCTTTAGCTGTGGCAGAGATTTAGTTGGATCAAACCTAGTGGTTGGTCATGTGCAGGATGGGTTTGAGTTGCAGGATACTTGGATAGTCATGTGATATTGCTTTGTTGCCAGTTCTGGCATGTTGAACTGTATATTGGAAAGGCAACAAATTGGGCAATGACAGGATGTTAAGTGGGTTGGTGGTAGCCAGAAATACTTGTGCATCCAGATCCTCAACACCCCCCCTTAAGGGGTTACTCTGGTACATCAGGAGGAGTCTTTGTCTTGACATCTGCTGCCTGATGTTCCTGGAGCTGTTTGCTAGTTGGTATCAGTTGGGTTGAGTGTTCTCCTTTGCTAAGGTGGAGGCAGGATCTGTGATACTTCTTGGTAATGGGCTCTTTGGCGCCCTGGAACTTAACCAGGTTTGTATTCCTGTCTGGTCTGTGTTTGATGATTCTTCCTGGTCCCCTGTGTACTGAGTCTAGCTTCTTTCTGTTTCCAGCCAGGACCCAGACAGGGGAGTTGATGGGGAGTGGGTCCTCTGTTGAGGTTACCTTTTGGGCTTTGAGTCTTTTTGTTTCTACCAGTTTGGCTTTGAGGTGTATGTGTTGTAGAGTTGGTGCTTGTTCTACTGTGGGAGGTTTTCCTGAGAGAATTTTCACATATGGTTGGTTTTTGTGGGTAACTATATCTGATTTGTATCTGTATGTTAGTTCAAAAAGTGAGTAGCCTGTCCCTTGATTGGTGCAGACCCGGGATACTAATAATGCATATTTCATGTATAGTGGCCATGTGTCTTTGGCTTTGCCATTCATTATTTTCTTGGGGGTTTTGATAAGGCTGCCATTTAGGTGTTCAACTCTGCTGTTGTCCTGAGGCCTTTAGGGCAAGTTTGTGGAGTGTTTGATTTTTTTTCTTTTAGATTGTTGTTTACTAAGTGACCAGGTAACTCTTTTGCTCCATCAGTTATGATGTAATCTGGGGTGCTGTAGTTGGCTATTATTGCCTTGTTAATGAAGCAGTTTATTGTTTCTGCCTTGTGATTCTTTGTTGCCCAGCAGATAGGCCGGCATGTAGCAAAGTCAATGGCTACAATTAGGAAATGTTGTTTTGTTTTTGTTCCTGGAAGGGTCCCACCATGTCCAGCCCCCAAACCTTGAATGGTTCAGGAGCTGGTACTAGGTTAACTGTTGACTGGGTAGCCTTGATGCTGGTGTATTTATCACACACTGTGCACTTTTTAAGAATGTTGACTATGTCTTATTTAAGATTGAGCCACCATACTATCTCTTTTGACGTGGGGTATAGATTGTTAACCTTTTTGTGTGCTAGTAGACAGTGATGTCTTAGGATGGTGTTGACTCTCTGTGTGAATGGGATGTAGGGAACATATTTTTCTTTAATGATTTGGTATACAGTGCCATTTAATACATGGAAATAGTTTTCATTCCTTACTAATGTATCATGGGTTAGTTGATGTGTGGAGAAGTCTTTCCCTTTTATCTTGTACTTGGTGTTATATAGGTTGATCCAGTCAGGGTCAAGGTGGTCAGAATAATCCTCTCTTGGCTGACATAGCCTAGAGAAAGCATAAGCTGTGACCAGCTCTGCCCCTTTTTGTATTGGATGTCCAAGTTAAGCTGTTCAAGCAAGGACATCCATTTGGCTTGTTGCTGTGTGAGTGCGTTCTGAGTTTTGAAATAGATTAAGGATTTATGGTCAGTTAGTACTCAGACGTTTAAATGTCCTTCCAGATAACATCTCCATTTCTTGCATGTGTGGTATATTGCTGGCAATTCCTTATTGTGTATTGGGTATCTCTGCTCAGTATTAGTTAGTTTTCTGATTTCATAACATACTGGCAGGAAGTCTTGCTGCCCTGGCTGGCAGATGCACAGGACTGTGCCAATGGCAGTGTCACTGGCATCTGACTCAAGCTTGTAGCACCTGTTATTGTTAGGGTATTACAAGATTGGTGCTTTGATCAAAGCTTGTTTTATTAATAGGAAATTCTTGTCACATTCTGGAGTCCAGATGAATTTCTTTTTGGCATTACCCTTGGTTAAGTCATTGATTGGTGTGGTGAGCTTTCCGCAGTCTTTGATGTATTTTCTTAGGTAGGCTACCATTCCAAGAAAGCATCTTACTTGTTTAACAGAGGTGGGGCGTTGCATGTTATTTATGGCTTTTATTTTGTCTGGATCTGCTTTGATGCCACTTTCAGAGACAATTTGGCCCAAGAACAGGAGTTCCTTTTCAATAAATTGGCACTTACTTGGTTTTGCGTAAAGTTTGTGCTTTGCAAGTCAATCAAGTGTCTTGCAGACATGCGTGAGGTGTTCCTCTTTGGTTTTTGAGAATATGATGATATCATCAAGGTAGCATAATGTATTTGAGAGACTGTTTAGTGCTCGGTTCATCATGGTGACAAATGTTGCGGGAGCGTTGGTCATTCCAAAGTTCATTACTCTACATTCAAAGGATCCAAATTGCGTACAGAACACAGTTTTTGGTATGTCCTTTTCCTTTACTTCAACCTGGTTGTACCCTGAGGTGAGGTCAATTTTGGAGAAAATTTGGCACCTGAGAGTCTTGCAAACAGGTCCTCTATGAGGGGAAGAGGGTATTTATTCTTTACTGTGCTTGCAGTTAGTGCTCTGTAGTCAGTTACTAGGCAAAGAGTGCCTGCCTTTTTCTTTACAAAGAACACTGCTGCCCCCCCACAGGGATTCAGACGGGCAAATGAATCCTCTAGCTAGGTTGTCCTCAATGTGGGTTTGATGGTTTGAGTCTCCATTGGGGAGAGTCTGTAGAGGGGTGTAGGTTTAGGAATGGCTTTTCATATATTGATGCCATGTTTGACCTCCTGTTAAGGGGGTAGCTCTGTGAGCTCTTCCTTAAATACATGAGTGTATTTTTTTAGGAGTGCTGCAAGTTCTAGGCATTGGTTCTTGGTTGTTTGCATGTTATTGAATTTGGTATACCTTGTTATGTGGAGCGTACTGTCTTTGGTTAGACGTTCTGATTTATCCTGATTTATGACTTGGATAAATACTGTGTCTCTTAGGATGAGATCATTGGGTTCTTTGAGAATATTAAAATTAACTCCACTGTGTTTGATGTTCATGGTTTTTGTTTTCCAACATACGCTGGGGTTCACTCGGGTGAACCAGTCCATGCCTACTATAATTTTGTAGTTTATGTTGTTCATGACAAGTCCTTCAATGGGCGTTTGAATTCCTTGGAAGTTAATTCTGAAGGGAGTTGTTTTGCCTTCAAGTAGAACCTTTGATTTGTCTGCCATTCTTGTGACAGAATTGCGGGATAGTAAGAAGCTGTTTCTAAGTGGCAGGGAATTACCACCCAAATTCACATAGAGTTAATGATTAACCACCAATGTGGCTTCAAATATCTTTTTGTAAAATTTCCAATTGAGATATTAGGATTAAGTAAAACAATTATTACTAACCAAAGTAGTCCAAGATAAATAGCCTGTGAAAGCATCAGAGTATCTTCAGAATAAAATTCAGGACATTGAGATCCAACACAAATTTCAGTTCCAAAGACAGGGGGTACAACTCCAAGATTGGCAGACATGTAATTAACATTGGGAGGTACCAACAAAAAAGTCACAACTGCAGGGCCCCATCTTCCAGTAATTATCTGGCTTAGAACCATATTATAGGGAATGTAGCGCAACAATCCAACTACAGGATGCATTTTAAAAATGTAAATTAGACCAAGGTATATTTGATTTTTATTGAGTAAATTTTTGGGAGAACTCAACTCTTAGATTTGAAACAGCAAAAATTATTCAATATATATCAAAAATTGACTAAATAATATCACCTGGATCCTGAGCTCCTATTCCTTCCTCATTGTCAAGCAAGTACCTGGTTCAGGTTGCAAAAAACCCTTGGGTGACCAATTTCTGATGACCATGCTGATAAATAAGTTCATATCTGGTGACCCTTAAGTTATGTCAATTTATCAACATCAACTTACAGGGGGGAATCAGATTTGACCAGCAAACTGGAGCAGCTGTAACCCATTTGTGATCAACTGTTTGATATAAGTCCGTTAAATCAGTCAGTTTTGTTAAAGGTTTTCTGGCTTTCTGAGCTTTCTTACTAAGCCAAATAATTTCTGGCATTATGGAACTTACTGTGACAATTCTGGGGTATTCAAAGTTGGATTTGACAACTGGTATTTTGTATTTGGTTACAAATGTTTTTCTTGACATGATGTGTTGTGCACCAGAGTCAAATAAAATTTTATTTTTATGTGATTTATAAGTACATTGGTATACAAGAAGCTGTGAGTGATCTTTAATTTTTACGCTCATAAAAATGGAGGATTGCAGGACACGTGGGATGTGAGCAGTAAAGTTTATGCCTTGGTACAATTTCTTGTTGTGTTGGGGGGAGACAGGGGCACTTAAGCCTGTTCCCCCTCCTCTTTTCCCTGTTCCTCTGGTTTGAGAACTTTGAGGTCAGATAATGTGGGGTCAGATTCATAGTGGGTTGCTGTTTCAGCATTGTTTACTTTGGTGGTGTCCTCTTTCTTGGGATGGGAATGGTTTGCGCTCTGGCTGTGATAGCCATTGTTACAATTGGAGTTGTTGTTGCTATGATTGGTTTTTTGGTGCTTGTTGACATTGGAGTTTTCTCTGCCATTGCTGTTTGAGGAGCAGTTGCTGTTGTGTGCAGCATATTCCATGTTTGTTGCAGATTAAATAGATTAGACATTAAGTTGTCCATCTAGGAATTGAGTGACAGAACAATTGCGCAATCACGCTATTGCATCCTGATTTTACTAGTAATAAAGACGTTTAAAACGCCTCTAAAATGGGTGTTTGATTTGCCTTTCAAATGTGCACAAGGCACAGGCTTCACTTCCGGGATTATAAATAGAACAACAAAGTTATTTATATCTACCTCCTTAAGGAAAGCTGCAAGGAAGTGGTTGTTCTCTTGCGCGGGACTTTTAGCTGTGCCAATCCACTCTCCTCCATTTGGGAAGTCCTTCTGTCTGTGCCTCCCTGCCTCTGGTGGCAAATCCCCCGCCTCACACTATATAAGTGTGATACTATCTAAATAAATACCAGTTTTGCCTATACACCTTATTATTCTTCTGTCCTTTCACAGGCTGCCACTATACCATCAACAGGTATAGTAATAAGAATTAGGTCTCTGACTAACTTTTTGTAGAAACTAGCAACCCTTTGCTGCAACTTTTACAACAATGTTTGCTCATTTTTCTGTGCGCTTGGCTTCTGCAATGAGCGTGGGCATGGAGGTAATGGCCTCAGGGCAGATGAGGGCAGCAACAGTTGGTTCCTTCTATTGATAAATGATGCTCTATTGTGTACGTTATCAGCTTGAGCTGGGTTTTGGATCTTGTGGTGTATTTCCTCAAACTTATTGGCGTAAGCTGTGATAGTGGCCTTCTTAGGAAGATTGCTGAGCTGTATTGCAATGTCTTGGAGAGATTCAGTGACGCGGAAGTTGTGAGTGATGTCTGCTTTGAACTCTTCCCAGTTGTCAAGCTGGTTGTCAGTTTGTGAGCCAACCCAGGTGACAAAGCAGGTAGCTGCAGCCTTTTACAGGCGCTTGCTGGCTTCCTGGACCCATTTTTGTGGGGGATGCAGCTGGTGCAAAGTTTAGCAGCTGAGTGATCTAGCCGGTTTATGATGTTTTCTTTGTTTTTATCAAAGAACTTGTCAATACCAATGTATTTGGTGTTGGTAAATTCACCTGTGATAGGTGGTTGTGTGTTTGTTTGTGGTTGGAGAGAGCAACTGTATTGAATTATCTTGGCACATGCTTTGGGCATGAACAGTCCTTTAAATATGGTGCATCCACTAGGTATATCTTCATTGATGTTGTGGGCGCAGAAGTACGTTTTCCAGGTATCCTGGGATGTGGCCTGGTTGAGTACGTGAGCAAAGGTGGGCGGGTTTTTGTCAGTCATTTTCTCTTTCATTGGTGTGGTCAAAAAAACTGTAGCTGCTACCAGTGATAAGGAGCGCCTTTTGGGGAAGCTTCAAATATGGTATTAGGAGAGAAGAGAAGTATATTTTATTAGATAATACTTTAGACTTATATAGCTTTAGCTGTGGTGGAGATTTAGTTGGATCAAACCTAGTGGTTGGTCATATGCAGGATGGGTTCAAGCTGCTGGATACTTGGACAGTCATGTGATATTGGTTTGTTGCCATTTCTGGCATGTCAAACTCTATATTGGAAAGGCACCAAATCGGGCAATGACGGGATGTTAAGTGAGTTGGTGGTAGCCAGAAATACTTGTACATACAGATCCTCAACACTTTCCTGCCAACATATCTTACAATACACAGGGGGCGCTTGGCGAGTTGCCCTGGGATGTATCTAATGGCATGGATCAATCTGAAAATAATTTCAAATTACAGGCACCTTTTCCTAATTAGGAGTGTTGCCAATTCAACCTTGCTGATCCCTGCATAAGTTATTCCTCAGTTTCAACCCTTAAATGAAACCTGCCACTGTGCCACCCCCTGTGGCCTGGTAGCTTTCCCCATACAATATATTAGTCACAATATTCTACAATAAAGTACATCTTATTCTATTCATTATTGTCCTTTTTATTGGACTGTTGTCTTCCCCAATCAAATACTGAACTATCTTTGGTTCAGTTGCAACATAAGCTTGAGTTGATTCCTGAGCCAAAGAATTCACCTGAAGACTCAGAATTAATGAAATCTTTGACAATGTTATCAGATCATGTGTTTCAATAAATTTAACTTTTGTCTAGCTATATTAGATACAGCTTTATAGTTAAATAAAATTTTCTTCTCTTGTTTTAATTTTAACAATTAATACCCAATTATTTTTTAATAATTAATACATTTTTAAAATAATATCTCACATTTAATCACTGAGTGCTATATAAATCAGGCTAAGTAAATAAATCTTTTTGATCTATCATATTGGTATATGTCTTATTTTAGGCACCATTATTTCTAGGAACATAATTCCAACATTATGATATCATCATGGGGCTTTTAAAAAAATATATTTTTAAATCCTAGAATAGAATCATAATGTTAGAATTGTGTTCCTAGAATTAATGGTGTTAGAAATAAGGTTAGTATCATCTTATCAGCAACAAAAGGCTTCAATATACTCAACTTTTTATTCCTGGTCAAAGCTGTATAGGGCAGCTAGATTACAACTTTTTGCCACAACTGTTTGACTTTCTTGAAATCGATTTTGTCAACATTATTTATTATTTTAAATATTATAGTTAAGTTAAAAATCAAATTTTGGCAACCAAAATAGACCTCTCAGTTGCCACCATATCTCGCAATATGCAGCGGGCACTCAACAAGTCACCCCATGATAGATCTAACACCATATTCTCTCTTGATTCCCTTGATTTGGCAGGATCACATATTCCCTTATAAGGTGCAAATCTCATTACGACAATGATCCCACACATGACCTTATCCAGTACTATTTAATCCTTATTTGGATCATTGCCACTACCCCACCCCGCATGGTAACTCAATGGCTTATTACCTTGGTATAAGAATCCCCATTATTCTCAATAAACATTGTCTTATAATTGATCCATTTTCCATCCCTTTCTGGACTTTTGCCTTCCCCCAAACCAAATACTGGGCTATAATTAGATCAGTTGTAACATTTTTAAGTGGGGTTTTTCAAAATGACACCATCTAGAGTTTGCTTTAAAATTAAGATCCAAATTCAAACTAAATTTTATTAACTTAAAAGCAATGATTCTATAATGCTAAATTTTAAAGTTGATTTTGTACTTTGCAAGAAATTTCTAAGTAGGTTTTTATCCCCGTTAATTATTTGACATGCTTATAAGGCTAGCGCAAACAGATGGCAAAGTGAAACAAATAACTTTTAAAGCTTTCTGAAATCAAATCTATCGTGATATTTGAAAAATTAAATTTGCGATGATGAAATCATACTGTAAGGAATTCAAACAGTTGTGGCAGCTGGTGTATTGTAGGACTAAGGATGTCTTAGCAAACTAAAATGTGGAAATTATATTGTTGTTTTTTGTTCAATAAATCTAATTTTTTTCTTGGTTGCTGAGGTTCAATGGAAAGTTAGCGTTTTGGGTTTGAAATTATAATGATTTATTTGTCTTTAAAATTGCTTCTCTATGCGAAAGTGTATGTAAGTGCATACAGCATCAATTACTTTGTTAAAGAAGTTGAATGCGATCACTAGGATGAGCTGTATTTTAGGGATCTGTAACTGCTAAAGTTTGATTCCGAGCCAGAACACGCGTTTTCTTAAGGCAGAACTTACAAACCCAAACTAGGGATTCAGGCTGATCAGGGTGCATTTGTTCACGCAAAATTTTGGGACAAGCTTTGTCATCTATCATTTAATGGGATTAGGAGTAGTAAATCATGAGTAATGTTTTTGAAGAGGAATCTTAAGCAACAAAAAAGGATTGATACTTTAAAATTCAATATATCGTAAAAGGTATGAGCAGTATATTCCAAGGTCAAGTCTGAAAATTTAACTAAGTTTGTATAGGTTTTGAAAAAAAGGAAAATATACCAAAAACCCAAGACCAAGTTTTAAACCTAAATGACAACTGGTTTACGGTAGTCCAAATGAGCACTATCATATTTTTCTATGACTGAGATATATGTTTCAGAAGAATACTCTAATTCGGATTGCTTTGCTATTTTATAAATTTTTCTCAAGCTTGAATAAAATTTTTTGTGAAGTATAAAATATCTCAATAAGGAACCTGGTAGGTTGGGTAAATGTGGAAATGGTTTATTTACAGAATTCGTAAATAATTTACCTTCAATAAACACATAGGCTGTTTTCCCAAGAATCAGAGAGTTGCCACAAGCTTTACACATACTTTTTTTAATGGTGCGGTCACTAAGAATAATAAAGTTATCTTTTATTCTAAAGAGGCATTTGAAAAAGATGAAAGTGAGAAGCAGGAAGCTTACAGTCTTATCACAAGTTTTTTTGATATTGACTTTACATGCTCGTTATAAAACCTGCCAAGTCCCTCTAGATCTTCTGAAAGATATTGGTTGCATGGCTATAAAGATGAACCGATGTAGAGAATAATGGTACCTTAAGTGATTCCCTGTTGTCAGTTTGTAAAGAAGCTATTTCGGAAGTACTTAAATTTTCACAACTAATTAGCTCCGGACAAGAAACGGTGGCAACAGGAATAGTTACATCGCCAGAAGTGATTTCTATCTGAGTCTGAAAGGCTTGAATTTTTAACAATGGATGACATTAGAAAGGAAGCTTGATGAAGGAAATTAATGCGCTGCATGACTTCTTTATGAGGCATATTGGATTTACGAGATCCCCCCTTTTGCTTGACACTTTTTGCCATCTCTACGAGTGTATAGATGAGAAGAAAAAACAAAGGTAATTTGTGTTTAGTTGGATAGTTAGAGTTGTTTAAACGCAAACTTGTATCTTGCAGAAACGAAAAAAACTGATAAGTTGTATATCCTAAGAATGATACTTAAGCAAACAGACAGATACAACCAAGTTGTTTTATAAATGTTTGGCTTCATTCCTTTTAAAATCTCCAAAAATATTTTCCCAGACAAAACTAACGGTTGAAACTTTCTGCTAGAAAAAATTTGAGCTCCTTCTTAAAGGCTGTTGATTTTTTAACTTATTAAATGATGCCAGTATGAACCATTCTTTTATGTTTTCAGGCCTCATCAGTATTTTCGGGAGCTCGTAAGATAACATTGTTTTTAGATCTATCAAGTACCTGGCTGTATGGTTTTAAGTTTATTAATTAGAGACTTGATAATTAAATTATGGACTAACTTATAATGCTTATTTGTATGCCTTATTAAAAGCTAAGCTTTGCAGTATGGAATTTGGGAGCCAAAATCTTCAGTTAATATATTTCTAACTAGGTGGCTTCCCCTTCCAAGGACAGAATTAAAGTTGAATTTAATAAATCAATTAAATATATTTCATTGTACTTTTAGGTTGGGATTACTTGTCACATGTTTAATTAAAATTTTATTTAATTGCTTTGTTAAAAGATAATTTCAATCATATTTATTTAAAAATAAAAGTGCATATTCCAAGTATAAATAAAAACAAAATATAAATAAGTATAGTATCACTGTTAAGTTTAGTAAAGCTAAACTAATTATTTTAAAATTTAGTATTTGACTTTTTAAATCCCTTCAAAATGTTGAGCTAATCTGCAGCTTTAAAATAAGCTATTAGACATTAAGGTTGGCTTAGTATTCACAGAGATATGTTGTTTTTGGTTCTGTGTTTTTAGAGTGAATTTAAATGAATCAAATTAAGTATATGCCTTTGAATTTGACGTGAACCCAATTCCATCACTCAACTATAAATCTGAGCATCTAGAGCAGCTAGAGCTAGCATGTTTGGTGTTATTTTGATCAGAATCATCTGAAAATCTATTTATGCTATCTAAATTTCATGAAAATCATTTTTTAATCTTAGTATCATTAAAGCTTGTTTACTCCACTGATATCATTATTTGGATGATGGAATAGCAAGCAAGGTTTACTATGAAACAATATGCAGCCAGTTGGATCAGCTGATGCATCCAAGTGGATTATTCTATTATTTCACTTTGGAATAGATAGATTTAAAATTTCTAAGCTGACCATTTTGTACTTAATGTCATGAATGACATTTCAACCCTTGTATTGAAAACCTGGGAATCAAACCCTGGGTCTCAGAAAAAGCCTTGTTATGACCAGGATAGATGGGAGCCAGCCAGACTACCAGTTGGGCCAAACCCTGGACTGCCAAAGATATCTTGCCCCAACCAGGAGGAACAGAAACCTGCCAACCTACCAAGTGTCAAGACTGAAGGTTTGAAATCAACATTGGAAACCCTGGAATTGAACCCTGACCCTCTAAAGGCTACTCAAGTCACATAAAATGGACTGGAACCCGCCAACTTGTTAAGTTGCAGACCCAAGTTGTCAAATTACTCTGAGACCCGCCAGACTCTTGAAGATAATTCCCTCGAATGGACATCATATTGATATTAACCGCGTGCCACCAAAGACCCCAGACCTATGCTGAAGTTGCAGCTTGCCTAAAGGAGGTTACAACAAGGCCTCCTGCCAGTCCTGCCAATGATCACCAGCTAATGCCAGCCTCCAGTCCAGAATGGGTAATACAATTTGACTGCTCAGGTAATGTGGTGAACAGTAGCAGTGGAACAAAGCATCACCACTTCTGTTCATCAGAGCAAGCACAACTGGGATCTGCTGCCCACAAAACCAGAAGCCAAGGACTGAGCCCTGCCAGTGAACTGTCCCCAGACCTGAAGTCCATGCAAAAAGCGAAGAAGAAAAATCACATGGTATAAGAACCCCAGCAGTATGGGGATGACCCCATTATCATTTTTGATAATAAATTTTTATGAACCTTTGGTTTGAACAAGTCTTATTTTATCTAGTCTTAGTGATCTTTTATCTTAACTGCGGCCAAGTAGACCATCAGGCAACCACCCCCTCCAGAGACCAACCTGCTGACCCTCCTCAGGCACTATACCCTCCCCCCTGGAGCCCCCTTTGGACCTGTGCATTTTACCAAATACCCGCCCAACCCTGCCTACTCGGAGTACAACTTGGAGACCATCCTCATTTCTGATCCCTTGGCAAGGACTAGAGAGACCAAATACACAGGACACAAAGGAAAGTGGTACAAGAGGCCGCCAAGATTGTTCAAAGACAAATACAATTATTTGCCTGCCTACTTTGCCCCCATGACTCCGCCCTTGACCCCGCGACCCGAACCGCCTAATGGAACCCCCCACTGCTGCTGAGACCACATCCACTCAACTGTTTGGAGTACTCTACATTACTTTGACGGGAATGGTAGACACTATGGTGCCCAAATCAGGGCCCTGGTCCTTACTTGGGCAATCTGTATCCTATATTATCAAGTTAGCACCCATCCTATGGTGGGCATTACCCACTGGCCAGGCCGTACTCTGTCCCAAGTCAACCAATGCCTCTACCTATGCCTGGCTTCCTGGCACTTAAACTAACATTTATGTATCTTTTTCAAGACAATATTTTTAAACCTGTTCATGTTCTCTTTTCATTGGTCAATTAAATCCTCAGCAGAGTTTAAACATCCAATCATATAAAAGGATATTAAACAATTGCTGCTCCCCTTCTCATTTTAATCCACCCATTCTAGAGGCGGGTAATCTATACAGAGAAACCTTTTTGATATAGATGTATGAGGTTAGCTACTGTTTTAAAAATTAAGTAATTAAATACCAATTTATTTTGGTTTGAGTGGCCTATATTTTCAGTTTGACATAGTTTAGACCATACTCCACTAATTTTAACCTTCATGCTTTCGGCAATCATTTAAGGGATTAAATGTAAGGATGAGCCAAATTGAGCTTTTGGCTTGCTCATCAACTTCTAAAAATAAAATTTACAGAAACATCTATTCAGTCAAATTCTTTACAGCTTGAGCCCACTCAAGGTGACATTACAGACAGACATAGAGACTCACTTTTGTATATATTAATAGGGCTGTGGCAAATTAAATAAACACTGATTATGGTAAATACTGCAATTGGCCCGTCTTATCCAGTGCGTTTTTGGATTTTGGATTCCACTTACCTAAGGGAATCCAAAAAAATTAAAAAGGTCAAAGATGGCTTTCTTTTTTCAGAGGAGCCAGGTCCTATATATTTTCAAATAAATTTTTTATTTTTGACCTAAATTTGGTTTCAAATTCTTATATTTTTTATTTATTTTAAAATTTGAAACAAAAAATAATTTATATTTTTAGAAAATCCGAAAAAATATACTTCTTTACATGATACAGCTTTGATTCAAAAAAATTTAGCCAGTAGAATTTTTTGAAGTTGTTTCTGGACCTGAGACAAATGGCTGCTTTTTTATAAAGCAGCCATTGGTTCAGATTTGCTGAAGCCCTAAGTTCAAAGAACAAATTTATGCTTCCATGCTGTTAATTTGTTGCTATTTCAATCAGAGCTGCTTCAGCTAAGCCCTGGGAGGCCATGAAAAGTTTCTGGCTCTGAGCCAGTTGTTTTAAAGATTTCTTTAAACTGTTTAAATATTATGTAGTTATGTTTTAGCTGTACCAGCTTAGAGCTAAAATTCAGCTAAGCTGAGCCAAAGCATCCCTAATTTCAATAGGGTTGCAGTTGATGAAAAATACAGGGATAACAGCATTTATCATAATTGTTGGGTTCAGATCTGAACAATTTCAAAAAGTGGGTTACCCTAAGTTAGGAGAATCTGACATTTCTAAAAAGGATCCAGAGAGAGAAGAGGTTTTCTCTCTGAAATCCAGTGCCAACTGCTTAGTATCTGGTGGATTTTTCACCAGTGATGTAACCAGTGTGTGACAATTGTGATAATGAACTAACATATATTGTCAAGATTTTGTGATCTTAAGGAAAGATCTCTATTGTTCATTATAGTAGGGATGTTGATATAGATTGTATGAGGACAATCTTTGCTACCAATCAGGTCTAGGCTGGGCTACAGCCTGGCGGTGTTCCAAATCCGTAGGAGAAATACACTGATCTAAAAATAGACAGCAGCGGTCTATTTGGATTCTTCTGACTACTAGGCTTTGGCTAGTAGTGATATAAAAATAGAGGTCTTTAATCTCTATCTTCAAGGGTGATAATTCTGCTCAATCTCTAGTTAGGAGAGCACCTTATATAGTGTGGATAAGCCCTCTTGCCAGATTGTTATCTGGCGCTTCCAACTCTTGCTAGTCAGTCTATCTGTTCCCCAGACTACTAGTTTCAGCCCCCAGAGTTAGGCAGCCATGCTGGTCTGGCATGAGACTTCAATGGATTAATGGCCTCAGCCTATCTTGATAGTGTCTTGGCAGTATCCTGTTTGTAATAATTCATATTTAAGTTTGGTTCCTTGTCAATTGGGTTTTCACATTAGGCAGTATTATTCTGATTGACCTTCTATATTAATCGTAGGTCTCAATGTGTCTTCAGGCGCAAATGTTTGGCAGTAGCCAACTTGCATTATTATTTGGAAACCCTCAGGATTATTGGCTGATGAGCATTCTGTGATTATAGTCAGGAATCATCAAGCCTGATTACTTAGGTTTGGTCCAATTAAAAGACCCTTATTGGATCAGGATCAATCTTTGGAGTAATTATAAGAGTACTAATTACCCAAAGCCAGGAACAAGATCAGCTGGTACTTTTGTAAGCTTGGCAGCTCTATGGCAACTGGTTGTCTTTAAACAATCATTTAGGAGAATGATGGTCAAGTCTACCATACTATTCCAAAGGCCTGAAATATATATTTAACCATTAAAAATTAAAATTTTAAACCAGGTTTCAAATTTAAAAAATATGTATTTCATTAGTTTTAAAAATAAAGTCCAAAATGACTCATTACACCCCATTTAAGATTATGGCAGGATTCAAAACTTATCTTTCACCAGTAGCACAAGTAAGGATTTGATTCTGGAAAAATCATGCTGTTTGCAATTTTTTCCAAATCAGATCCATATTTGAAATGGAGGCTGCTTTATTGTAAAACAGCTATTGTTTCATATCTGCCACAAGCCTATTAATCTAAGGATACTACAATGCCAGCTTTGAATTTGCACCAAATATCATATTTTTACAACTTAAAATCATGACCAAATTTAATGCAAAATTAGGGTTGAGACAGACTTTCAGAACTTTTGGTTCTGCTATCAAAACTGGCAGTCTAGTTAACATTTATTTTATTTTTTGTAATATTAGTTTTAGCCATTTGTATAATGTTTGCTTTTATGATAAAAATCTGTTATATGTGCAGTCTATTTGAGCCCTTGATTTGGCAGGCAACAGGGCGGTAATCAGGGAAGGCAATAGACATGACACAATGGTGTATCTAAGTGTCAGCTTATTGGTATCTTTGAGGACTGATACTGGTCTTCAAGATTAGATTATTTTTCTACTGTGAAAATACTTTACAATAGATATGTCTTATTTTTCTGCCTTTCGTTATTCCAATGAGAGAGGTTTTATAGAGTTAACACCCTCTTTCCAGGATTAACACATGGGAATTCCAAATCTTGCTCAGCCTGTCTTTTCATCTCCAGACTGCCAGCATCAACCCTCAGAGTCAGGCACCCATGTAATGTCATGAGATTTGATTGCATATTATAATATCCTAGATACTATTTACCTCATAGCTATTCATAATTCATTGACATGCCAGTGGTAGCAGTGCCAATTGATTGTTTTATTACTAGTGCATAACTTTCACATAGTTAGGTCCTCTTTGACAATAGAAATTTTCAGTGGCGCTGGCAGGCTGCCAGTGCAAATTGGTGCCAATCCTTGTTATTCTTGGGAAATCTTGTCATCTTCTTAGTGCCTCAATGTTGAACCTATTTTTCTCCTAACTTGATGGGCTGCTAAGGCATTCTGTAATAACTCTAGCCAATCAGGATTTGACCTCAATTGAAGTCTTGGGATGCTCCTGGTTGGCATTGCATTTATTGTCCTCAATTCATTTTTTTAAAAGCTTCTGAGATCAATTAAGCTTGATTGCAATCTATCAAAAGCTTCTTATATTGATGAATTGATAGGCTATGTCAGGAAGACAGGAATAGGTGGAGGCATTAGGTGACTCTGGATGGGGTACTGCCAGGCCAGTGGGTAATGTCCACCATAGGATGGGTGCTAACTTGATAATATAGGATACAGATGCCCAAGCAAAGACCAGGGCCTGGAGTTAGGTGCCATGGTGTCTACCATTCCCGTCAAAGTAATGTAGAGTACTCCAAAAAGTTGAGTGGATGTGGTCTTGGCAGCAGTGGGGGGGTTTCATTGGGCAGTTGGGTTGCGTGGTTAAGGGTGGAGTCATGGGGACAAAGTATGAGGGCAAATAATTGTAATTGTCTTTGAACAATCTTGGCGGCCTCTTGTACCACTTTCCTTTGTGTCCTATGTATTTGGTCTCTCTAGTCCTTGCCAAGGGATCAGAAATGAGGATGGTCTCCAAGTTGTACTCTGAGTAGGCGGGGTTGGGCGGGTATTTGGTAAAATGCACAGGTCCAAAGGTGTCAGGAATATTCCTGACACTTATAGTTGTGTAACCAATAAACTGCCACCTGCTGCCACTAAAAAGATGTCCGCCACCAATGTGCAGACATCCACCGCCACTCAAGAAGATACATGCTGCCACCATGCAGAGGCCTGCTTCAACTAAGCTGTTGCCTGCTATCAACGCACAGGCAATTGCTGCCACCAAGAAGACGTCCACTGCCACTGCGCAGGCCCCTGCTGCCACCACACAGAAGCCTATCACAACCAAGCTGTTGCCCGCTGTCAACGTGCAGGCCCCCGCCGCCACCAAGCAGATACACACTGCCACCACAAAAAAGCCAACCACCAACACACAGACGCTTGCCGCCACTAAGCAGATGCCCACCGCCACTGCACAGGCGCCCACCACTCTTGCCAGCCTCACCTGCAAGACATCCTCAAACCAGGCCACCCATGAGCCAGCCTGCCACCTGCCAGCCTTTGCCTTCCAATGCCAGCAGGCCAGTCCCCATCCACCCTTTGGGAAATGGCCAGATTGGGAAACCAGGAATGGCAATTTCCCCAAAGCCAAACTTGGGAGGAACTGCTGCCCAATTTGGGAGCCTACCACAATGGGGAATGGACTAACAGGCTATCCAACAATGGAAACCATGCACAAAATTCAGTAAATGAATTTGGATGCATGAAGAAGACCAAACTTGCACTATGCCAATGCAAACTTGGATCCAGCCAAACCTTCTCAATTGCCAGCCACCCAAGCCAATCCAGAAAAGGGAACTAACAGATGCAACTCAGACTCTTGGTTCCCCAATGCTATTCCTTCCAATAATCCTGCCTTGAAGGTCCACTAGTATAAATAAAGACAAACCTCTCAATGATAGTTTGTGCTATCATTGAGTGAATATCCTCCTCAATATTATCAAATTAATCAATTCTTTACCCAGGCTAAGCAAGTAACTTTACTAAACCCATTACCCCTCCCCTAGTCAGAAGATGAACTACATCATATTTAAAGCTGTCTTGACATCTTACCTTGGGATAGGGGCCAACCAGCCAACCAATGCTCAGTTTGATCCTGAACCATAGGGATCAAAAGGGATATTGTACAATGAGCCACCTCACCTCAACTCAATGGTTTTGAACCTATGGACAGCTCTGGCTTCACCTCGCCCAACTCCCAACTTGGCTACTTACATGATGCTTGCAGCTGCATTACTGTACCTTGCTGTCAGCCTTAGACAATGCAACATCCTTGCCAAAACCTTCCTGTCAGGCAGTAAACCTCTATCCAATTGTCTACGCCCTGAATGGCTTTGAGCTGCCTAACCTGCCATCTTATGTTACTAAAGTTTTACCCTCAATACTTGGGTATTACAAAAGGGGGCTCCAGGGGGATGGTATAGTGCCTTAGGAGGGTTAGCAGGTTGGTCTCTGGAGGGGGCGGTTTTCTGATGGTCTACTTGGCCAGAGTTAAGATGGAAGATCACTAAGACTAGATAAGGTAAGATTTGTTCAAACCAAAGGTTCATAAAACTTTATTATAAAAAAGGACAATGGGGTCATCCCCATACTGCTGGGGTTCTTATAACATATGGTTTTGCTTCGTTTGCTTTTTGCAGGCTTCAGGTCTGGGGACAGTTCACTGGCAGGGCTTGGTTCTTGGCTTCTGGTTTTGTGGGCGGCAGATCCTAGTTGTGCTTGCTTTGATGAACAGAAGTGGCAATGCTTTGTTCTACCACTACTGTTCACCAAATCACCTGAGCAGTCAAATTGTATTACCCATTCTGGACTGGAGGCTGGCATTAGCTGGTGATCATTGGCAGGACTGGCAGGAGGCCTTGTTGTAACCTCCTTTAGGCAAGCTGCAACTTAAGCATAGGTCTGGGTCTTTGGTGGCACGCAGTTAATAGCAATCTGATGTCCATTCAGGGAATTTTCTTCAAAAGTCTGGCAGATCTTGGAGTAATTTGACTAACTTGGGTCTGCAACTTAACAAGTTGGCAGGTTCCTGTCCATTTTTTGTGACTTGAGTAGACTTTTGGAGGGTTGAGGTTTGATTCTGGGGTCTCCAATGTTGATTTTGAACCTTCAGCCTTGACACTTGGCAGGTTGGAAGGTTTCTGTTCCTCCTGGTTGGGGCAAAATATCTCTGGCGGTCCAGGGTTTTGTCACAAGTGACAAACTCCTATTGACCATGCTAACCAGAAAGCCTCAACTACAGGATTCAAACCCTGACACCCTGCGGCTCACCAGCCTGCAGGACCAGCAGCCTGCAGATTTTTGGGCTTGAACCAGAGCAGGATTTGACTTTGGTAAATCCTCTAAGGCTTGATGAGTCAAAATCACCCACATTGACACTCCCTACGTTGAAGGTTCCTGTTAACTCAACCAATCAGCAGGCAGGCCTAACCATAGACCCCAAAATAACTTGGGCCACCACGGATGTGAAAACAAAGAAAATTCCTATAGAATGTGGGCTGCCCAGAGATGACCAATCCCATGACCCAATAAGGAAACTTGAGTATTCTCAGTTCTAAACCAGCCAATGAAATAACTCCTGCAATGGATGCCACCAAGGACTGGAAAAACCTGGTAAACAGTAACACCCAGGCCAAAGAAATTTGTAAAAGTTTTCCCATGACAGATGGGCATACTTATACCCTGGACTGCCAGGAAGTTGCCCATTGCCATTCTTGCAATAAAGTGACATGAACCTTTGGTTCAACCAGGTTATTCCATATTTGATATTAGTTCTATTTCATTTACACTCTACCTCCCATTGTTCTGCACCTCACACCCATCAACCCCAAGAAACTGCAGACCAGCCGCCTGACCTTTATTGTCCACCAGGGGCTCTCTACGGCCCCAGTACATTTCACCGAGTACCCCCCCAACCCTGCGTATTTGGAGTTCACCCTAGAGAAAATTCTAATCTATAACCCTGATGCAAGAACTAGAGAGACTGATACTGTTTACAGTGAAAGCCGCAAATTCACTATACCTCCCCTGCTATTCCGCAACAATTACAACCACCTGCCTGTGTATTTGGTCCCAATGACTCAGCCTCTCACCCTGCGGCCCAACTGCCTGCAGGAATCTGTTGCCGCCAATGAATCCACTTCCACCCAGATATTTTGAGTGATTTACATCACTCTTACCAGCTTGATAGATTCTATGGTACCTGCCAGTGGACCTTGGGCTCTCCTGGGTAAATTGTTATTTTATATTGTAAAGTTAGCTCCAATCTTGTGGTGGGCCCTCCCTGCTGGGCCCGCAAGCTGTCTGCCCGCAAGTTTCCAGGAACCCCCCACAGGCTGAATCCCTGACATTATGGCAATCTACCTTAAACACGGTAACCTGGGCCCTAAGACATTGATAACTCTTGGGGCATCTTGTATGCTCCTCTTATTGATCTCAGCTTACTATGCATACAAGCTAGCTACCAATCTAATTTCATCACCAACCCAACACCAAACCAGTACAGAACCAAAAGACGCCTTGCTTGGCGTTGAGAAGACCAAGACCCTGAGCTTGCAAGTTCAGAACGTTATAGTCAATCAGACCACAACCAAGGTGGACATGCCACAGATGGGGAAGCTCACCTTGGAAGAAGCCAGAAGTGCCATGCTGTGACAGTCCACATGTTTGGTGGTTTGCAGGCGGGGCAAATGTTGGCCAAGCAAAAGTTTGGTTAGTTGTTGCAGGTAGAGGCCTAGTAGGTAACATAGGACTACTAGGGTAAGTAAGGCCTAGTTGGTAGGTAAAAAAGGTCTACCAGAGGCAGATGTTGCCTCCACCCAGCAGAAGATAGTGGCTGCTTTGGGCTATAGTTCTTCACCTAGCAGGGAACTGTGGCTGCAGAAGGGTAAAGACTGAAATAGCAAGCAGGGAACTTTGTCTGTCTGGGGGGAGTAGGTTTTGGACCCCTGGCAGGTAACGTGGGCTGCCAGGGAGGGGAAGAGCTCCAAGGGCTCTACATACCCTAATACGCTTACAGGAGGTCTGTGAGCAAGCATCCTAACTAACAGACTGGTAGGGTGTCCTCTTTTATGCCCCTATGGGAGCTTTGGGGGAAACCCAAAGTGAGCATTGGAGGGAATAGATTTGCTCAGAGGTGTCACCAAGGCGGTTTGCTCAGGGAAGAAAGCTGCAGAACTTGGTGTGATCAGGCCTCTGGGAAGTAGAGCTGATTAATCTGCAACTGAAAGCCCAGAATTAATCACCTGGGTGAGTAAAGACAACACATAGACATTGATCTATGGTTGAATGACCTAAGTGGATTGCCACTTGCAAGGGCCCAGTCAAACACCAGTTTAATGTAGACTCATGCCTGGGTCTACAAGTTCTGGTAATGGGGACTGAGATAAAGAACCAAGGTGGTTCACAGAATTAACAGAGAAGACTAGCAAGAGGGACTGTTTGATCACAGTGAAGGCTAGTTGACGGACTGTTGATTCATATTGAATTGTGGGAACCAATATGGTTCATTGTGCAGGTGGAACCAAGGTAGTTCCTGGTGAGGATAAGTTGAAGGGCTCAGAGATCATGATGCAGGAGTAGCTGGTCATGATAAAGTAGTAGCCAGAGGATTGATAAGCTGTTGAAAGTCTGGAATGAGCTGTTTGTTGTATAAGATGGACTGATTGATGGTTAAGCTGAAGAGCTGGAATATAAGCTGGCTGAAGGATCAGAAGATGATGATGAAGAACTAGTGGTCTGGAGAAATGAGCCAAGATTTTGCCAAATTGATTTGCAAAGGTGGTAAAATGTGGGATTTTTTGCCTTGGTTTATTATTAAAATCAAGAAGGAATGTGGATAGAAGTGTGGGTAAGATATTTATTTATTAAGTTCCTAGGATAGACAAAAGTATGTTGCTATGAGAGCAGAATACAAAGTTGTTTTGGTGGGACATTTTCCTTGGATTTTAATATATTTGTAAATATATGGGGAAAATGTTGAAGAGGTCCAGAAAGAAAAATTTAAATATTATTCTACTATTTAAATTGGTTCAGGTTGAATTCAGGGAAGACTGGTGCCGGAATAATGGACTGGTTAACGCTTTGGTGCGTGAAGAGATGTTGATTTGAGCGGTTTGAGCTGTGGAAATTATTTTCATAGTTGGATCCAGGTGGAACTTCAGGAATGGTCTATTTATGCGCTCTGCATTCATTGGTTGAGTTCTGGTAGGTTTCCTGATGAAAATGATTGGTTGGAAGCCAAAAGCTTAAAGTATAAGCAAGGAAATAGTGAATTAATACTGTAAGCTTTTGAGAAAGTAAGTATATAAGTTTAAGTTATTATAGGAAAAAGTGAGCGGCAATGATTTAAGCTTCTGAAGAAAGCCATTTTGAAGGCGGAACCGTTGGGAAAAGGACACTATAAGAAGGTGGCTGGCTGGAAAGTTACCGGGTCTTTTCAAGGTCTTTTGGAAGGCTTTTGGAGGTCTTTCCCAGGTCTTCTGAGTTTCTTCCAAGAGGTTTTGGAAGCCTTTTGATCACCAGAAGGAGCTTGGTTGGATGATACAACCCAAGATAATGGAGCAGGAGCCCAAGAATAGGAAGCTGGATCCTAAGTGCGGCGTCAGAGTCCAAGTTTAAGGAGCAGGAGTCCAAGTCTAAGGAGCAGATGTCCAAGACTGAGGTGCATAAGTCCAAGACCAAGTACAAGGAGTCCAAGATATTTTTGGAGGACTCCAAGTATTGGTAAATCCATATTGTTTCCTTGACCTCCCAGCCATATACCAGAAGGTTTCTAAGGGGATCTTCCTTCTGAGAGTGAATAAAAGCCCATTTTGACCCCTATACATATTTCTGAGATACATTTCCCCTTACTAGAGAATGACAACCCCTTCCAGCTGGTCCCTGGCTACAATCCTTGACACACTTGGGGACTGGTGGACAGGAACCCCATACATGCCATTCCAGTCCTCTGCCTCCATTTTCAGGCAAACACAGACTCATACTCCAACAACTCTGAGAAAGTCCTTGGAGTGACCTCCATGCTCTCTGGTGATGCCTTAGACTGGTTTGGGAAGGCCACTGCCAAGGACATCAAGTTCTTTCTGGACTACTACCAATTTGAGAGTGAACTGATGGCCACTGGCAATAACCAAGACACCCGCCATCACGCCCTCATCAGTTTACTAGACATCTGACAAGGATCACACACTCTACAAGCCTACACCAATGAGTTCCTGAAACCGAAAGCCAGATCCCAACTCAAGGACAAGTTATCAGACATCTTGTACCACCAAGGAGCCTGCCCTGCCTTGAAGGAGCTCCTTAAGCACCACCCCCTACGCTTGGCCTAGATGAACTACTCCTTTTGTGTAGAGGATTGATCCTTAACCAGGAAGGCGCCCCCTCTCACAATCAGCGCACAAATTGAGCCCTGACGCCCAATAGACCAGGAATGTCTCCTGATGAATTACAACGCCACTACCGTGAAGGGTTGTGTTTCTACTGCCACAAACCCAGACACCTCACTAAGGCTTTCCCCAAGAAGAGTGGTCCCACAGTTTCCTTGGCACAAATAAACACCTCCACCCAGTCTTACAAAATTATCCAAGTCAAAGCAAAAACACTCACAACATCCCAGACTATTGAAGCCTTTATTGATACTGGAGCAGAGGAGAGCTTTATTGACGCCACCCTTTCAAAGGACCTAGGACTAAAGGCCACCACTGAAGGTGTCAAAGTAATCATGGGAAACAGCCTTCATGACTTGGGATTCAGGTGCGCCGCCAAGTTGCCATTGAAAATTGATCAGAACACCTACCCAGAGCTCCCCATCATCCTGAAGGGACTTCCCCACCCCTTGATCCTAGGAGACTCCTGGTTCCAAAGACACAACACTATCCTAAATTTCTGTAATCAAACAGTTGCCTTGAAGGGAGAAAATTCATGTGATGTGGTGCCATTCCAGCTGGGTCCAACTAGCAAAAGACCCAACACACTCCTGACCCTGAAAATGGAGCCTATGGTGGGGATCCTACCTGCCTCTTTAGAGAAGTGGAACCACGTCTTCAGCGAGGAAGCAGCAACCCACCTCCCCAACCACTTAATCTACAACCACACCATAGACCTGTTACCAGGAACCCAACCACATCACAGCCTCATCTACAGCTGCAACCATCGTGAACAAGTAGCCCTGAAGACATACCTAGAGGACATGACAAAAAAAGGGTTCATCTGGGTGTCAAAGGCCCCTTGCTTGTCACTTATGCTGTTTGTAGAGAAGAAAGATGGCGGAATGTGTCCCTGCGTGAACTATCAGAAATTGAACAACATTACAGTGAAGAACTGCTATCCCATTCTCAATACTGACAACCTTTGTGACGTATTGACTGGAGCCCAGGTGTACTCAAAAATTGATATGAGAGACGCCTTCAACCAGATTAGAATCAAAGAAGGAGACAAATACAAGACAGCTTTCAAAACCAGATATGGGCTTTACAAATACCTAGTTATGCTGTTTGGCTTGTGAAATTCCCCCAGTACTTTCCAAAAGATGATCAACTCTGTCCTAGGCAAGTACCTCAACCAATTCTGTGTTGCATATTTGGACAACATACTCATATACAGCAAGTCACATGAGGAACACCTCCAACACCTTGACTGTATACTGGAGAAACTCACACAGGCCAATGTTGTAACTGTGCTGTTTTAGCAGAGTTAAAAGGGGAAAATATTTAGAAGCTAGATAATAATCTTTATTATGAGATAGTGATTATATAGTAAATGTGAATCAAGGATAACAGAAACATGATTGTTGATCACACGGTTGGATAGAAGAGGGGGTGGCTTGATCCTGATAATGAGTCAAGCGCCAAATCAAGATATCCACCATAAAGGATCATCATCTGTTCATGTTGTTGTATTTGGTAATTTGAGTTGACTTCCTAGTCTGGCTTTGAGTGACTGGATAATTGGATTGCAGGTCACAACCTGCTTGGTTGGAACATTGCTGGCAGGTTGAGCCTGCGGTTTTGACACCCCCCCAACTGAAGGTCAGCCTCCTCTGGGGGCAGGTCATCAGGGAGGTTGTCAGGAGCCCGGGCGCCATATTGAACTAGTTGTTGTTCTGTGGAAGACAGGGTGGCTTCTTGTTGTTTTTGTCTTTCTTTGCAGGGCCGTAGGCAATCATGGTGTAGGGTCTTGTCTTGCTTAAGTTTCCCAAGCCCTTGCACAAGGTAAGTGTTATTGTCATTTACCTTTAGAATGATTGCTGGCCCCACCTTCTTGGGTTGTAGTTTGCTTTTGTTAACATTCATGACCCAAACTTTGTCCCCAACTTCATGTCTCTTGTGGATGGGGACAAAGGTTTTTTGTAGACACTCATTCTCTTTCACTGTTTGTTTGCTGTTAGCTCTTACAACGTGAGGGTCTAAGCGTGGAGGGACTTCACTTGGAATTTCCAGTTTAGGTCTTGTCAATGCCTGAATGACATTTGGCTGTGTTCCATATACCAGTTCAAATGGGCTTTTCCCGGTGGATCTGTTCACTTGGGTTTGGCTAAGGCTTGCACAAGGCTACCATTAAGCTGCTCTACACGTCCATTGACCTGTGAGTGGTATGGTGTTGTTACGGTGTGTTTGACCCCATTTTTGTGAGGTATATATTGGTTGTTTCAGAGGTTAATTATTTCCCTCCATCAGTTATCAGGAGTTCTGGCTTTCCAAACTTGCTGATTATCTCCTTGCCAATAAATTGTTGTATGTTGTTGCCAGTGTGTGCCTTTACTGCTTGGGCTACTGGCCATCTTGTAGCAAGGTCAATGGCGGTGATGATGTATTTATTGTTGTTGTGTTTTCCTGGCATGGGGCCAACAATGTCAAGAACCCATACTTTGAAAAGTAGCTGTGTGCAGATGGGAAGTACTGACTTTGGCGGGGTTTTGCTTTTGGCAAACTTTTTGCATAATTCACATTGGTCTAGCACTTCTTGAACATTGCAATATAGGGTTGGCCACCAGGCCTTATGCTTAAGAAACTAATATAGGTTTTGGCTCTTGGGATTTCCAAGGTCTCTGTGATAGCATAGGATGGTGTCTACTTGCTGATGCGTGGGGATGTAAGGAATGGTTGTGCCGTCAGACATTTTTCTGTGAAGAGTCCTGTATACGTCAGCAAATAGGTATTCATTTTTGATGACTGTTTCCTTTGTTATGTCAGTTGTTCTAGGGGGAACCATTTGTCCTTTGTTTGTAGTAATAAGAGAGGCCAGTCTGGGTCAAGCCCATTTTCTCCTCTTGAAGCACAGACATACAGGCAGGACAGGGCGTCTGTTGTGGCAAGCTTGGCCCCTGGTTTGTACTGGATGACCATGTTAAACCTCTCTAATAGCTCCATCCAGCAAGTTTGACGGCATGGCATATTTGCTTGAGTTTTGAAATAGATGAGCAACTTGTGATCTGTTAATGCTGTGATTTTTCTTGACGTTCTAGGTAGCAGTGCCATTTGACTAGGCAGTGCACAATAGCCAACAGTTCTTTGTCGTGGATAGGGTATCAACATTTGCCATCTGTCAATTTTTTGATTCATAAGCTATAGGCAGGAAGAGACTGTCATTATTTTTGATTTGTAGTACCCCCAATGGATGCATCTGAGGCGTTGGTTTTCATTTGGTATTCCCCGTCATGTTTGGGGTATTGCAGGATGTGAGCTGTTGTGATTTTATTCTTGAGGTGTCTAAAACAGAGGTCACAATGGGGGGTCCACACAAACTTGGACTTGGTGCCTGTTATGGCGGATAAGGGGGCAGTCAAAACGCCACAGTCAGGTATGAAGCGGCGTACATATGCCACCATTCCCAAGAAGGTGCGGAGCTCCAACTTATCCTTGGGTGGTGGCATCTTGCAGATGGCCTCTATCTTTTGGCTGTCAGGTTTGATACCGTCCTTTGAGACTATGTGTTCCAGGAAGGGTAGTTGCTTTCAGAAGAACTGGCACTTGGAGGGCTTGGCTAACAGTTTGTGTTGTGCCAAGGTGGCAAAGACTGCCTCAAGGTCTTTGTGGTGTTGTTCCACTGAGAGACTGTAGACAATGATGTTGTCCAGGTACACTAGGGCGTGCTTGCCTATGTGGGGTGCAAATAATTTTTTCATGAAGGTTAAAAAGGTGGACGGGGCATTTGTCATGCCAAAGTTGAGCACCACACATTTGTAGGAGCCGTATTTTGTGCAGAAGGCTGTTTTGGGGATGTCTTCCTCCTTGATGTGAATCTGGTTGTAGCCTGCCATCAGATCAATCTTAGAGAAGACTGTGGCTCCTCCCAAGGCATCAAAGAGGTTGTCAATTAGTGGTAGTGGGTAATGGTTCTTAATGGGAACTTTGTTTAGGGCGCAGTAGTCTGTGACCAGACATAAGGTACTGTTCTTCTTAGCCACAAAGAATATGGCGGCCCCAAAGGGAGACTGTGAGGGGCGGATAAGTCCTTTTTCCAATGCCTCCTTGAGGTAGGCGCATAAGGCGTTGTCTTCATTTGGGGTTGGCCTGTAGATGGGGCGCGCCTTGGGTACAGCCCCCTTGAGTTGGATGAAGTGCTGAATATGCTTCTCAGGGGGTAGCCCAGGTAGCTTTCTTAAAGATTTCTGGATGGCGGGCCACAATGTTGTGGTCCTGAGGTGTGGAGGTATCCTGGTGATCTTTGAAATGTATTATCTTGTACTGGCAGGAGTCTCAGTCAATTGCCTTCAGGCTTTTCTTTTTTTCCAGGGTTTCTGTGATGCATACAAAGACGTGGTCACATAGGAGTTGATCCACAGAGTCAGGGTAGATCTGGTGGTTGACACCTTCACGCTGATGGTCAACACTGAGGTTGCCCAGTCTATGTGAGGATTTTTCTTTTGTAACCAGTCTAGTCCCAGCACAATGTCAAACTTTGGGAAGTCAATGACGGGATCTTGGATAGTGGAGTGGAGGTTCTCAAGCATGACAAAGAAGGGGGCAATTTCCTTTGTCACAGCAATGTGGTGTTCATCAGCCAGGACCACATTTTTAATCTGCAAAGGATTAGTGGCCATCTTGAACTTATCCAAAAAGCTACTGTTGACCAGGGTTTAATCTGCACCCAAATCCAGGAGTGCTGAGCCTGTGTAACTGCAAAAGCGGAAAGGATAAGACATCAGTTTATTGGGATGCCTGGCAATGGTGTACAGTACCAGGTCCTCTGAGAGCACTTGGATCATTGGGAATTGGTCCACATCCTTGGGTTGGTATTCATCATTGGGTGAGTCAGGAGTTGTTTAGGGAGAGCTTGGCTTGCTTAGTGCTCTCCCTGGGCTTTTCCCTTGTCTTGGTTGCCTTGCGTGGCAGTGACACAGAAATGGGTACGGTTTGACTGGTCATTGTTTCCATTTCCATGTCTATTTGAACCTGTGGGCTTGTGGTTGGCGTTATTCCTGTTGCCTACAGGGGGTGGTTGAGTAGAGCAGCCGCCCGGATGGGAGTCTTTGGGTTTTTCTTGTTTCCCAGTTTGTGCCTTATGAAGTGCGTTAGAGGTTTGTTGCGCTTTCTCTGCTTCATAATACAGGCTTTGCAGGTTGGTTACCTGTTCCAGGTTCACATGTCTCATTACGTGTGACTTGAGAGTGTCATAGTACATGAGGTGTGTCGCTGGGATGTCAAAGGCCATGTTGGATGGTGTGCAGAGTTGGAGTTCCTTGTAGGCGTGGGTGAGTTCCTTCACAGTGCCTGTTTGGGTTAGGTTCTTTACTTAGCATATTATCATGAGCGCTGTATCCTTGAGCACAAATCTTGCCAGGAAGTCTTGCTTAAAAGTATCCCAGTTCTTGTTGGTGTGCTCCTTGTGCCACTTGTTGCACCAGATGCCAGCGTCATGGGTCAGGCAAATGGAGATTTCTGCAATCCAGAATTCCTGCAGGCATTCCATCTGGTCCAGCTTGCTCTGGGCAGACTGGATCCATGCGGCAGCGTTGTTGTTGTTGGCCCTGGAAAAAGGTTCCAGGGCGGCACTTTGTAGTCTTTGAGCTATGTAGACAGGCATGGTGTTTTCATTAGCTGGTTGCAGCATCAAGGAGGAAGCCTGAAAGAGACCTTGTGCAGACATGGCGTTGAAGGCGGGTAGTGGAATCACCGTGTTCTGGTACAGGACAAAGCCATTGGGTATCTCAGCACCAGGGGTGTACGGAGTCCAGTCAGGCAGGAGGCCAGACATAATTCTGTTGAGGATTTGTTGGCCACGGCGTGTGCGGGCAACAGGCAGATTTTTTCAAGATAAGATAGGATGGAGAACCTACCTGTGCTACAAATGTCGTAACTGTGCTGTTTTAGCAGAGTTACAAGGGGAAAATATTTATAAGCTAGATAATACTCTTTATTGTGAGATAGTGATTATATAGTTGATGTGAATCAAGGATAACAGGAACATGATTGTCAATCACACAGTTGGATGGAAGAGGGGGGTGGCTTGATCCTGATAATGAGTCAAGCGCCAAAATAAGGTATCCACCATAAAGGATCATCATCTGTTCATGTTGTTGGATTTGGTAATTTGAGTTGACTTCCTAGTCTGGCTTTGAGTGACTGGATAATTGGATTGTGGGTCACAAACCCGCTTGGTTGGAACATTGC
Organism: Entomophthora muscae; assembly: GCA_014839935.2. Classification (NCBI taxonomy): domain Eukaryota; kingdom Fungi; phylum Entomophthoromycota; class Entomophthoromycetes; order Entomophthorales; family Entomophthoraceae; genus Entomophthora; species Entomophthora muscae. Next base: position 60,139 of record QTSX02001452.1, on the reverse strand, counting down.
TGGCGGGTTGAGCCTGCAGGTTTGATACCAACTTATACGCCAAGCTAAAGAAATGTGAATTCTTTCAGTCTGAAGTCAAATTCCTGGGATATGTGGTGAAGACAGGTGGGTTTGCTATGGCACAGGACAAAGTGAGAGCAGTGACAACCTGGCTGTGATGGAAACTGCGGGATAATATGAGGCTGTTTCTAAGTAATGGGGAATTACCACCCAAATCCATATAGAATTAATGATTAACCACCAACGTGGCTTCAGATATCTTTTTGTAAAATTTCCAATTTTAATACTAGGATTAAGTAGAACAATTAATCCTAACCAAAGTAGTCAAGATAAATTGCCTGATAAAGCATCAATGTATCTTCAGAATAAAATTCTGGACATTGAGATGCAACACAAATTTCAGTTTCCAGAATGGGGGAGCTCCAAGATTGGCTTTCATGAAATTAACATTGGGAGGCACCAACAGCAAAGTTCCACCTGCAGGGCCCCATCTCCCAGAAATGATTTGGTTGAGAATTAGATTGTACAGAATAAATTGTTACAATCCAACAACAGGATGCATTTTGAAAAGTAAATTTGAACTAGGGATAAATGATTTTTATTGAGTAAAATTTTGGGAAGACTCAACTCTTAGAGTTGAAACAGTGAAAATCATTCAATATATATCAAAAATTGACTAAGCAATACCACCTGAATTTTGGCCTCCTATTTCTTCCACATTGTCAAGTAAGTATCTGGTCCAGGTTGCAAAGAACCCTTGTGTGACCAATTTCTGACAGCCATGCTGATTAACAAGCTTTTTTTGGGTGACCCTCAAATTACGCCAATTTATCAACGTCAATTTGAAAGAAGGAGCTGGTTTTATCTGACAAACTGGAGCAGCTGTAACCCATTTTTGATTGACTGTTTGATTTAAATCTTTTAACTTGGTCAATTTTGATAAAGGTTTCCAGGATTTTTAAGCCTTCCTGCTTGGGCAGATAATTCCCAGAATGATGGAACCTACTGTGACATTAACCTCTGCTTTAGCCCTGGGCACAATACCACCATCCAGGAGATGGGATAAGGAGAAATTCTTGTGGGCAGGCAGGAGTTTCATTGCAGCTAATGTAAGTTCAGGGTGGCCAATAGCAATGGGATTTTGCTTGTAGAACTTGTGAATCAGATCTAGGGAATTGGAACAATTGTAGTGGGGACCCAGGAGTTTTCAGAATCAGGATAAACCTTCCAAGACACCAAATATTCCAAATGGTGTTGATTCTTGCGGGAAGCCAGAATACAATTTAACTCATACTCAGGTTCTCCTTCCACAAGAATGGGTTGGGAAGAGGGAGTCTCTGTATCTTTAAAGGGAGTAAGAAGACATTTATGAAAGGTGTTGAAAATCTTGAAAGCAGGGGGTAAATTCAGCCAATAGGCAGAGGGACCAATTTGACATTCAACTTTGAAGGGACCAACTTGCTTAGGCCCTAACTTGTGACAGGAAACCTTCAGTTTCATATTGCAAGCACCAATCATGCCTAAATCACCTGGTCTGTAAGTGGGACCTTCCTGGCACTTGCAATCTGCATATTCCTTGTAATTTGTCACAGCAGCAGCAAGAGTAACCTGGAGCTCCTGATGAACCTGCTTCAATGCAGCAGCCTGATTAGTTGTAGCTTCAACGTTGCTAACCAAACAAGGACCCATGTTGGAAGAATTATTGTAGCCCACATTGGCATAGAAGGGCAATACTTGAGTTGACGTGTGCAGGGCGTTATTATATGTGAACTCTGCCATGGGTAGGTTATCACACCAGTCATCTTGTTGCACATTTCTGTAGCAGCGTAGGTAGACCTCCAAACTTTGGTTTACCCTCTCTTTTTATTCATCAGATTGGGGGTGGAAGGCTGTGGAACAGCATAATTTTATACCAAGAATTCCAGTAAAAGCTTCCCAGAACTGAGCAATACATTGAGGCCCACAGTCACTTACAATCTTCATTAGGATGCCATGTAGGGAGAAGATTCTATTCACAAACAACCTAGCTGTTTCCACCAAAGTAATTATGGTTGAGCAAGGTACAAAGTGTTCCATTTTTGTGAAACAATCTTCCACCACCATGATTGTGTTAAACCCATTATAATTGGGAAGTTCACTAATGAAATCCACCAACACAGACGTCCAGGGTCCTGCAGCAGGCTGCAGTGGAACCAGTAAACCAGTAGTCTTGTTCAAGCTTGCCTTAGACCAAACACATACCAGACAATAACAAATAAAAGCTGCTACCTGCACTGTCAAACCTTTCCAGGAAAACTGGCGGCGGATTAGTTCCACTGTTTTGTTTTTCCCTGGGTGGCCTGCCGTTGGACAAGTGTGATGAGTCTCCATGATTTTGTCCCAAATATACCCTCCTGGAACCCAAAAGCAACTTTGATGATATAGAACTTGACCTTTTTATGATAGCCCTGGGGCTGGCCCACTGGGTTTGCACATGCTAGCTCTTATAGCCTATCATAGCCTTTGGGCAGATGTTGCAGAAACTTAACTTTGGAATATAAGTCCAGATCTGCGCCCTCAGTTAAGGACATGGTGACCAGTGTAGCAGGTAGAGGCAATACAAAAGGCACCACAGCCTTGTCTGGAATCATAGCATGTGTGTTAAACTTGGCGTTCATACTGCATCTGGGAGATGGGAAGGGTTTCTGCTCAGTGCATTGGCCAAGTGATTGTCAGATCCCTTAATAAACCCGTAGCAGAACTTATATCTTGTCAGGTCACCATGCCATCTGGATTGACAACCTGAAAACCCTCTGGGTTGTTGATAATACTGTAAATTCAGAACCTGAACGTAAAAATGCAGGATTGTCAAATCCTTGGTCCAAATTTCAAATCACTTTTGCGGGATAGCCTTTTTTAATTAAATTGATTTTTTTGAGTATTTATTTGAATATTTGAAAATGCGGGAACTCATAGACACTTTGCAAAGTTCAAGTCAAGCTGCATATTTCCTATGGACAAAATGAATTAACTGGAATCAGATTTGAAGCATTCAAATCCATCAACCATTTTCATTAAGTTTACTATGTTTTTTGAAATTGCGGGATTGTCAAATCCAAGAACCAAATTTCAAATCACTTTTGAATGCCACTAGTAAACTCAGATATTAATTGCGGGAACTGGAATCCAAATTGAATGTACAGTAAGCACACTAGGAAACACCAACCCAAATCAAGAAGCTCCACCACAACTAAAATCAAATGAAAAATTCAATCTTGATAACCATAATTAGACATAAAAAGTTATTAAACTTTAAAATCATCCAAACCTGGAAAGTATACAATATTATTCACTTCAAATCACGGATATAGAAACTCTGCTACTATTCAAGGCTATATCAAGAGAAAACAACTTCCCACAACTAAACCAATAACTCCAAATAAATACATATTTAATCTAAAATATATTTTTTATTTTATTTTTATGGACCGTCAATCACATTCCCAACCCGCTCCTGCACCAGCCCGCAGGGCAGCCTGTCCACGAGGGCGTCCCAGAGGGTCCAAGAACAGACCCAGAACCCAACTTGAAGGGAGTCATGCCAATACACAGGCCTCCCAAGGTGTCATTGCCAGCCAACCACCTCCCGCGTCCCAGGCCCAATCAACCAGCTTGAATCCCAGGCAGAAGCCACTCTCAAGGCCTGCTACCAAAGTCTCCTACACCAGGGTCACCAGGAACACTGAGGTTACTTACACCTCCACTGTGTACCCAGTTGTCACCCGGCCCCGCACTCTTGACCCAAGAGTTGCCACTTCCTGCCCCTGCGTCTTTGACACCACCTACAAGCCATTGGCAGCCACTGTTGAGCCATCTGCGCCTGTGATCTATTCCACCATTGACAGCGCCAGCGCAACCAAGCGTGATCCCACCTTCTACACAAAGGTCCCCGTCCCCTGTGTCAAGCCTGGTAGCCAGGATGCCGTGGTACCTGCCAAGGGCCGGCGTTGGTTGACAGATAGTGAGCGTGAAGCTCTCCTCAACTGCTTGAATGGGGGAATGGCGGTTTGGGATATTGCGTCCCAATTTGGTGTCACAGCCAGGTACATTGCCAACATCAACACCAAGTATGGCAATACTGGGCAAATTGCCAAATCCACCAAGGCTAAGCGGCAGCCAAAACTCTTGCAGCCTGTGCACATCAACACAATCAAGCAGTGGGTAGCCAGGGATTGCCACCTGGACACGCTTGCTGTCCAATCAATGCTTGCCACAGAGTTTGGGCTTTCTGTTTCTAAAACCCTTGTTTACAAAACAATGGTTGATTTGGGCTTCTCTTGGAAGGTGCTCAGAGTTTCTCTGTACAACAGAAACAGTGAAAAGACCATCAAGGATTGACACATTTATGCCAAGACATATCTGGCACTAAAGGAGACTGGGAATGTCCAGTTCTTCTATATCAACAAATTGTTGTTTTCCTCCTCACTCAGGTCCAGGCATGGGTGGGTTAAGAAGGGGTCCAAGGACGGCGTAGCCCATTGTGCAGCTGTCTGTTCCCAGACCTATTCAATGGTTGCGCTTCTTGGTCCTCGCAGGTTGGATCAATACCAGATGATTAAAGGCTCCCATAACAGCAGGACCTTTCTTGATTTTCTCCGAGTTGTCAAGGAGTACCTTTGGATAAATTATAGCGGCACAACCAACGTTGTTGTGCTTGATAATGTTGGGCTCCACAAAGTGGATCTGGTTGTGTCCAAGTTCCCCCCCCATTGACAAGAATAGCCACTCCTCCAGCCACCGCCTTGCTGATTGTCCAATGAGACTTCTCTTCCTCCCGCCATATTCCCCATTCCTGAATCCAATTGAGGAGGTGTTTGGTTGGATCAAGAATAAGGTGAAACAAGGCCTTCCTCAGGACACTGAGGACCTATTCAATATTCTTGAGGTCAGCCAATTTGCAATGCCACCCAATGTGGTGGCGGCTTTTTACAAGCACTCGGAATCCTTCCTCCCTAAAGCCCTGGCCTCCAAGCCAATCAGATAAATGGGCTCTCTGGTTTACTTTGTTTTTATTTTTATTTATTTTGTTTTTATTAGGTCTCAAAAATTATTATTTATATATAATAATTTGACGTGTGATTGTATTATAGACATATAAGAATACGTAGAAAAGGTAAGTAAAATTAACTATACTAGGTATGAAGAATATATTTTTATTATAATGCACTGAATACTTTATTGACTGTTGCGCTACCAAATAAATAAATTAAAAAAGATAGAAATAGAATTTTTTATTTAAATAATTGTTAATTGTTGATGGTACTTTGGCTTTTTTACGCCACAAATTGGACCTTGCGTGTCATCATATGATCCTTGTTATTTCAGTGCCACTATAGCCACACAACACGACAACCAATGATTTTTATATAATCCTTATTAATTTGTACTTAGGACGCAGTTCAAGTATATTGAATATGTGTATCAAATCATATTACAAGGGAAAGGTAATTTGAGTTGTAAACAATCATTTGTTTAGAACAATAGTGGAGCGGGCCGCATGATGCGGATAAATTCAATTCTCCATGTTTATCTTTGTGATAAATGGACCCGTACTCGACAAGTAGTAAATAAAAACATTTTTAATTCTTTTTTTTATTTGATGTATTGGCAACTATAACTAAAGTCTTTTAATATACTTAGATATATTAATATTATAATTTACACACTAAAATTTAAAATAAAAATAAAAATTAAAATTAAAATATTAATTATAAATCTTAAAAGTTAAATATTTAAGTTTAAATAATCAAAATATAACAATTTTATTAAATTGTGATTTATTCAATATCAAAATATTTGATATTAAATATGTCAATATTAAAGATTTTAACAGTGAATTTAATAGAAAATTTTAATATTTAAAATAAAAGAAAATAAAAAAATAAAATAAAAATTTTAAGTTGCAAGGGAAAATGATTTATTGGGGGAATGCAAATTGCAAGGGGAATGTGTTTATTCCGGGGAATTATACCCCAAAATTAAATTTTCAGCTAATGCATCTAATTGGGACCACATACTCTTCTGTATGTGGTGGATGACTCTGGCGCCAATTGCTAGAGGGGTGGCGCTCAACACCCCGGTGGTGGCTGACCGTCTTATAAAAGGCAAACAGGTGAGGGAATCCACTAGCAGGTTTTTTGGGGGGCACGTAGTACCCGTATAGAGTTGCCAATGCAAATGAATCATAGAGGACGTGCTCAACTGTCCTGTATCCCTGAGGTGTTTTCTGGCAGTCTAGGGCTACACGGCATATGTCAATCTGTATAGGTACATCTTCTATTTTTTCACATTGGCTTTCAGTATGCAATGGAGCAGGATTCCCAGGTACACTGCAACGTGGATCCTTTGCAAGGTATATTTTTCTGAGAACATGCACAGTTTTTTGAACGTTTGTACTAACCTATTGATATAGGACGTTTGGTTGAACTTGAAGAGGGTTCTGGGGGGCGCCCGACTTGTATCAGCCCCCCAGGCCTCGGCAAACAATATCAATAAAGGCTTAAAATTATTCACAAGGACTGCATCCCCAACTTTGTTTGATAGAGCTTTAAAAATTTCATTAAAAATTGCAGATTTTAAATATTCATTTCCAATTTGAAAGTCAGTTTTTATTAATTTTTTTTGTATTCATTGATATTTGTGAAGGGGAACCTTTGAACGCTTTCATAAATGTATTCATCAAAGTTCAGTTTTATATCCCCGCAAATTTCATTCATTTCTTTGATTTTAATTGTTGATCCTAGTTCATAGGCTTCCCTTATCCATGGCGAGCACCCCGCAGGTGGTTGATAATCCCTATCTTGAGCTTCACTATTAAAAAAAGTATTCATATTCTGTTGAACTATTTTATTTATTTGATTTTTATTTATTTGTTTTATAGGGGCCACCAGTGACTGGTAGCCCCCATAAAACCAACTTGGCGTAAAAGCCGCCACTTCCGCAACCTCATCCCCATCCCTGGTGATGACTAAAATAAATATAAGTTAAACATAAAAAAACTTACTGATTGTTTCCCCTGTGGCCCCCTCAGCCACAGGCGCCATATTGGCAAACTTCATGAGTGTTGGATGCTCTTCATTAATTTTCTTAGGCTTAATTTTTCTTATTCTTCTTGCAACTTGTGCTTCCTCTTGATTTTCATTTGATAAAGCTTCTGTATTTCTTGATGCGCTTCTGCTTCTTGCTTGTGTTTCATTTTCATCTGTTTCCATTTGGTCGGTTTCCTCTTTGTTGGTGTTAATTTCCTTTTGAATTTCTGTTCCTTCAATTAGTTTTATCTTCTTATTGTTTTCTTTGGCCCCCTGCCAGAACTCCCACAAATTGTAGGCCGTGTTGTTGAATTCAAGACTTGATAAAATAGTTCCCTGTAGATTAAGTAATTTTTCTTTATTCTTTTCATCTATAATATTTCCCAACTTATCCAGGGCATCTTCTTTTGACTGTATCAGTGGCTGGCCCTTGTTACCCAGCTTCCCTGTCACTATTTCCCTGATATTTCTTTCTATCTCAACAACCTTTTGAAGGTGTGCTTCTAATTTGTTGATTAAGTTATAGATTGTTGACATATTGTTCAAATTCCATCAAAAAACTGGTTTTTATAGTACTATATTCAGCGCATACATATTTTTCATCATCATTAATAAATTAAAGACAATAAACGTAAATATATCATTAAAATATTGCAATTAGACGTCAACTCTTGATATTTTGATATTATGTCCATAACTCAATGCATTTTGTTTAATAAAATTCATTGTAAACTTGGCCTTTTCCATTATAATTTAATGAAATGGATTGTGTTTATATTAGGGCCATTAACGCTTAGTACAAATATTGATACATAGTGCATTTTACAGCCTGTATATTTACCTATTGGTAATAATTCTATAAACTTTTCAGTTGGATTTTGTGAGGTAATAATAATGTAATGTGTTAATAGATTACTGTTTATTGTCATTAATTGGCTGATTTTCTTTGCTGTGGCAATTATGCATTTTCTGATATTTCTGCACTAGTATCCAATTGGTTGGCTTCACATCCAATTGCACAGGCAATAGGAAAACAAGCCGCCACCCCAACCACATCCAGTCTCGGGGTGGCGGCTTGTTTTCCTATTGCCTGTGCAATTGGATGTGAAGCCAACCAATTGGATACTAGTGCAGAAATATCAGAAAATGCACAATTGCCACAGCAAAGAAAATCAGCCAATTAATGACAATAAACAGTAATCTATTAACACATTACATTATTATTACCTCATAAAATCTGACTGAAAAGTTTATAGAATTATTACCAATAGGTAAATATACAGGCTGTAAAATGCACTATTTATCAATATTTGTACTAAGCGTTAATGGCCCTAATATAAACACAATCCATTTCATTAAATTATAATGGAAAAGGCCAAGTTTACAATGGATTTTATTAAACAAAATGCATTGAGTTATGGACATAATATCAAAATATCAAGAGTTGACGTCTAATTGCAATATTTTAATGAAATATTTACGTTTATTGTCTTTAATTTATTAATGATGATGAAAAATATGTATGCTCATAATTTTAAGCTATTTGTAAAATGTACAACATTGTATTAATTATGGGAAATGTTGCTAATGTAAAAAGAAAATATTATTAATTATGAATTGAAAGAGAGATATCAATTTTAATAAGTTGTCACAAAGAAAAGATTTATTTACTAATCAAAGGACGGGAAGGGAAGGGAATGGGCGGAATGGACGTTGCCTTCATCTGCGCCTGTGAAAGGGGCGGCATCAGAGATAGTGGGGAGGGAATTGGTAGTGGCTTGGGAGTCAGGGTTGGAAGGCAGGTGGCTTGATGGGGGGTTGGGGAGGCAGGGTTTGTTGACTGGGAAGGGGCAGCAAGAGCGGTTTGCTTCAATTGCTCAAATTCTTCTTCTGTCACATATACTGGCTTGAAAAAACGGATGGACTGGCGTGGGGGGAGACAGGGGTCCTTTCTGGACTTATCACTATCACTTGCATAGAAGATGATGAGATCAAATAAGTCCTGGACAGACGCAGAAGGGAAAAGCTCATACCCCTTATCAATCTGGGTGCATAGTTTGTTGTAGGTGGCAGGCTTCAAGCGCCTGAGGGCGGAACCAAAATTGTAGAGACATACATCTGCAAGATGCATGTTGGCGTAGTTGATGGGGTAGGACCAGCAGGTATGCCCCGCAGCCCTGATTTCTTGGGTAGCCCATTCCTGCTGCTCCATCTCTGCACTCAGTACAACTGTGTGCACGGTGTTTTGTGTGGCCCACTCCTCCAGCATGGCCTTGAGCTCTGTCTGGTAGGCATACCCATCTGCGGTGTTTGATATTGCCAAGTAATAATTGACGCCCAATGGGGAAACTGCCAATAAAACCCCGACAAAACAATACAAGATTGGGCCGCGCTTGTACACGTCAGATTGGATGCGCTTCTCTCCAAAGTCTTGGATACTGGCAGAGATCTTAGCATACAACAGGAATATTACGTCATTACGGGCCCTCATTGCCCTTCCTTTGATAAAATTAATAATTGTTGAATTGTAGGGGTTGGTATCCACCAAAATGGGGCCACTGAGAACTTGATTGGACAAGATTCTAGCAGCAACCACAACTCCGTGCATCCATGAATTCACCGTTCTTTTGTTGGTGAAGATGCTGTGGAGTCCCAACTGGAGACGTACCTGGACCAGGGGCATCTGCAGGTCACGTTCCATAATGGCCATCATAAGGGGATGGGCTGTGTCACCTTTGGTTGAGGTACAGGCACCAGTTGGGGTCTTCTTGGTGGAGGGGCCACAGTTGGCGTGGGCTCGCAGGGTTGCAGCCACAGTTGACTTTGCAAAACCCATTGCGGCTGCAATTTCCCCAAGGGACATAAGCTTCCCTTGCTTTTCAACCATTTTGAGAACAATGTCCAGAGTGATCAATTTTCTTCTGCGTCTTGCAGGCTGATTGGCTGGGGGAGGGACGTGTCCATCTTGGGAACTGGTTGATGCCATCTGATTGGCTGTTTTGGGGTTCTGGGCTCTCTGGGTGACCCCATGGCTAAAATGGCTGGTTCTGGATGCCATTGCTGATAAGGGATTTGGGTTGGCAGCTGCCTGTGCGTGATGGGCAAACAGGGCCATGCTTGAGGACGCGGGAGAAAGAACACACTCCTGGGTAGTGCTTGCAGAGGGGCCTGCGGGTTGGGAGTGGCCATAGACAGAGGCTTCACCGTTAAGAGACCCAGTGTAGCCCTGCATAATTTTGTCAAGGCCAGGGAACAGCTTGTTGACTTGGTTGTTGTTGAAAGAAGACATAATAAAAATTTTATTATAATTTTAAACTCAAGAAGAGGAATGTATATTTTAGTCAATTTTATTGTTATATATGTCAATTTTGTGAATATTACAATCTAAATTTTAGCCGACCTAAAATGGAATAGGGTGATTTTTGAGAATGCCTATGATTCCTAAAAGAATTTGCACAAATCCACTCTAGATCCTTTAACATCCTTTTTGAGACACCCATAAATTATATTTATTTCAAATTCATTGCAATTATGATTTGAAACTTGGTTCTTGGATTTGACAATCCCGCAATTTCAGATTTGTTAATTTTCACATGATGTCTATGATTTGTTTGATATACAGGAAATCTCAAATTGTACATAAGAATCCCACATTTCTGATTCATGTATCCTGCATTTGTTTGTTGGGTTTTGTCTTTTGTTAGTTGAGTTATCTGCTCAAGAGATTCAAAATTTGCCAATTTAAATAAACCAAAAAAAGTCAAATTAAATGGTTACTTTTATTAAATATTTTAATTATCACTCAGCTGAGTTGCCCGCAAAAGTGATTCAAAATTTGGACCAAGGATTTGACAATCCCGCATTTTTACGTTCAGGTTCTGAATTTACAGTACAGAAGAGCTTTGTGGTTGGTTCTTACTACAAATGGGTAGTGCGCTGACATGAGAAGGTGATGCCAATGCTTTAATGATTCCACAACAGCCAACAATTTCTTATTGTAAATCATGTAATTATCTTCATGAGCCTCCATCTTCTGGGAGAAATACCCTACAGGTCTCTCAATCCCATTGTCAGCAGTCTGCAACAACACACCAGCCACAGCGTATTTAGAGGCATCTGTAGAAACCATAAAAGGAAGCTCAGGATCCACATGTCTCAACACAGGTGACAACAACAAAAGAGCCTTGACTGCTGTGGACGCTTTTGCACACTCAGGCGTCCAGACCAAAGTTGTCTTTCCACTAGCCAAATATAAAGGGGCGACCACTTCAGACAAGTAAGGGATGAATTTCTTCAAGAACGTACAGGTACCCAAGAAACTACAGAGTTGGGATACTGTCACAGGCGTAGCATACTCTCAAACTGCAGCTTCCTTATCAGTGGCAATAGTGTGGCCATCATCAAAGATAATGTTACACAAAAAGGTAACCTTATGTTTAAAGAATTCACACTTACTCCTTTTAATGATTAAGTTTGCCTGTAGAATACGCTCTACAACTGCCAACAGGTGGGCCTTATGTGACTCCTCATCTGGAGAGGCCACCAAGATATCATCCATATACACAATGGCACATACACCTAGGAGATCCCCCAAGACTGAATCAATTAGCCACTGAAAGCAAGCCAGAGCATTCTTCAATCCAAAAGGCATTACACAGAACTGGAAGATGCCTTTCTTGGTTCTGAATGCTGTTAACCATTCCACTCCTTCTGCAATCCTGATTTGATTGAAAGCATTCAACAGATCAAGTTTTGAGAATAGCTTAGCCTTCTCAACACATCTAGAAATCTGGGCTTTGAGGGGTAAAGGGTAGGGATCAGGAATTGTAATGTTATTCAAGTTCCTGTAGTCAACCCAAGGACAAAGAGACCCATCAGCCTTTTAAACAAAAACAACAGGGAGCAGATTAACAAAGCCTTTTTAAAAATGTAGCCTTTTGCCAACATGTCACAAGTCCACTCTTCCAAACATGAATCTTCCTTCAAGGTTAAAGGGTAAATAGGAGACGTAATTTGAATCAGATCAACTGTAACCTTAAAGTCAAAGTCAAACTGAGTGTGCTTGGGGAGGACCTCGCCCTAGTGGTGTCAAACACCGCAGACCAGGGTTGCAAGCATGCCGGTAAATCTGAATTTGCGGGGACAGTGACAGGAACCAATTGAATGGTCTGAGAAGATTGCCCCAATTCAGAAATACCTGACAGCAGAATAAAAATAGATACACCCAAAGAGTTTTCCACCTGTAGCTCATTTTCTTTCAGCAAGGTTGATACATTATGTTCTCTCCACCAACCCACCCCCCAAAATGATAGGATACATAAGGGTAGAGCAAATGGAGAATCTTGCAGTAAAAGTCTGACCCGTAACAACAAATGTTACCGGCTTCTTCAGCTGGAAAGAGGGAACTGTTTGACAGTTTCCACCCCTAACAAGCATTCCAGGGTGACACTTGAGTTGTAGCAAGTCTGCAGTCTTCACACTCATGAAGTTCTCAGAAGCACCTGTATCCAACAAAATGGCTTGTCAATAGATAGTTTGACCATTATCAATGCTACCATAAAACAAGAAGTAACCAGAAGTAGATTTATTTGCAGCAAAGGCTGAAATCTTGGCAGGGCCTTGCTTCTCTTTGGCAGTACAAACAGCAGCTAAGCAGGCAGAATGCTCCTGAAAGTATTGCTTGATCATTTCTTGAACAGCAGCTGGAAGAACAGGATGATCACAATCAATGGGAACAAGGGGCAACTCTTCAGACATAACCGTGGAAGGCTTTGCAGGTATGACGTGCTGAAGCATTGCCAAAGAACTATCTGGGCCAGAAACCACTGGTGATTCATTCAGCTCAATGGATTTGTTCACCACTGCCAATTGCAACTGAGAAGAACTACAGGGAGAACAATCCTGACTTTGGCTGGAGGGAACTACCACAGAACAAGGACCAGAAAACCAGGAGCAAGCAGCGGGTTTGTCCTCAATCACCAATGTACCTTGCTTGGAAGTTGACGGATTCAAGACCATAGAAAGAATTTGGCTTACCAGGGCCTCAGTTGTGGTTAACAGGGAATCCCAAACCGCCAAATCCTGGGCAGTCTGGTCAACTGCTAACCACAACACTGAGAGTTTATTTACCTCAGGAACATCAATTGTACAGCAGTAGGCAATAAACTGAGGAAGGAATATCTAAAGCAGAGTGGTACCCTGTAGGAAGGCGCACAGCTTACAATATACTTTGAGCTCCTCAATAGATACACACAAATTTTTTAACAAAGGATACAGAGATGTATTTTCAGTTAAAACATGTGGATTGCGCTCCACTGCAGACAACAATCATTCACTAGCATCCTCAGAAACCTTTGTCATCACATGGTAACCTTGGTATTTGTGACTAAGGCTTGAACTGGAATAGAATGTTAATGCTGAAAAAACTTCACGCAAAATTTCATCAGTGGGTGGAGCAGGAAAATAATCTGGACGCCAAAATGACATGACCCAACGGAAATAGGAAACAGAAGATCCAGTCTCAACAACTGCAACTGGAGATGGAAACCACAAATTAAAGAAAAGTCCAAACTGAAAGCTCAAAAAAGAACTGATGCAAATAAACATGGTAAATGCAGATATATTGATGGAGCAGGAGAAAAGAAACACAAATTCATGACAAACTGCTTCCAAAAACTCAGATGTAGAAGAGTTGAGTAATGTGACAGAAATCACTGGATAATATGAAGCCGTTTCTAAGTGATGGAGAATTACCACCCAAATCCATATAGAATTAATGATTAACCACCAACGTGGCTTCAGATATCTTTTTGTAAAATTTCCTATTGTAATACTAGGATTAAGTAGAAAAATTAATCCTAACTAAAGTAGCCCAAGATAAATTGCCTGAGAAAGCATCAGAGTATCTTCAGAATAAAATTCAGGACATTGAGATGCAACACAAATTTCAGTTTCCAGAATGGGGGAGCTTCAAGATTGGCTTGCATGAAATTAACATTGGGCGGCACCAACAGCAAAGTTCCAACTGCAGGGCCCCATCTCCCAGAAATGATTTGGTTGAGAATTAGATTGTACAGAATAAATTGTAACAATCCAACAACAGGATGCATTTTGAAAAATAAATTAGAACTAGGGATAAATGATTTTTATTGAGTAAAATTTTAGGAGGACTCAACTCTTAGAGTTGAAACAGTGAAAATCATTCAATATATATCAAAAATTGACTAAGCAATACCACCTGAATCTTGGCCTCCTATTCCTTCCACATTGTCAAGTAAGTATCTGGTCCAGGTTGCAAAGAAGCCTTATGTGACCAATTTCTGACGGCCATGCTGATTAACAAGCTTTTTTGGGGTGACCCTCAAATTACGCCAATTTATCAACGTCAATTTGCAAGAAGGAGCTGGTTTCATCTGACAGACTGGAGCAGCTGTAACCCATTTTTGATTGACTGTTTTATTTAAATCCGTTAACTTGATCAATTTTGATAAAGGTTTCCTGGCTTTTTGAGCCTTCCTGCTTGGGCAGATAATTCCCAGCATGATGGAACCTATCTGTGACACTGGCCAGTACCCAAATGCAGAAAGGACGTGAGAAGTTTTTTGGGCCTGGCAAATTATTGCAGGGATTTCATCCAAAACTTTTCTCAAATTATATTGCCCCTGACCTGTATTTGCTCTGACAAGGTCCAGTTTGTCTGGACTGAGGAGTGCACCTCCGCGTTTGAGGCCCTAAAATTTGTGTTCACCTCTGCTCCTGTCCTGGCAATGCCAGACCCATCTAAACCTTTTGTGCTGGAGACGGATGTGTCCAATTTTTGTAGTGGGCAGGGTCCTTCTTCAGGAAGGAGGGGATGGTATGCTACATCCTGTAGCATATTAATCCAAGAAAATTCTACCAGCTGAAGGGAACTACCCAATATACAACAAGGAGATGCTAGCTATAATGAAGACATTGAAGCATTGGCACAGGTACTTGTGCAGTGCTGAACACCCGGTAAAGTTCTGACAGACCACAATATCAAAACAACAGGCTCAACCCGCCAGCAAGGTTCCAATCAAGCAGGTTTGTGACCCGCAATCCAATTACCTGGCCACTCAAAGCCAGACTAGTAAGTCAACTCAAATCACCAAATCCAACAACATGAACAGATGATGATCCCTTATGGTGGATACCTTGTTTTGGCGCTTGACTCATTACCAGGATCAAGCCACCCCCTTCACCATCCAGCCGCGTGATCAACACAATCATGTTCCTATTATCCTTGATTCACATTGACTATATAATCACTATCTCTCAATAAAGATTATTATCTAGCTTCTAAATATTTTCCCCCATTTAACTCTGCTAAAACAGCACAGTTACAACAACAAGAACTTAGTTTACTTCTTTAAACCACACCAGCTGAACTAACAACAAGCAAGATGGGCCTTAGAACTGACTGTCTAAACCTTGATCATAGACTATAATCCAGGAAAGGTGAACGTGGTACCAGACGCCTTGAGCAGGAGAGCCAACCTGATTCCCTCCTCCACAGAAATCAAGGACTGCAACACCCATATACTACTAGACTCTGCCAGCCTATGAATACAGCTGAATTAATTGAAGATTGCCGCCAGCAAACCCAACGTGATAGGAGCCCAGAAACCAGACACTTATTCAACCAAACTAGTCAAAGCCCTGACAAAGGACCCAGATTGCCATCACTCAAAGAAAGGATACTCCCTCAAAGGCGCTACCCTGCTGCTCCACAACAGAATCTATGTATCCTAAGGCCCAACCCAAACAAACATATAAATTGACCACCACAAATCAGAGATGGCTGGCCACCCTGGTAGACACAAATTTCTCTTAAGTATCAAGTGGAACTATTCATGTCCAGGCATGGACAAGGAAGTAGCTTCCTACATCAATGGTTGCAAAACAGCAACCGCCAGAATTAACTCATTCCACAAGTCAACTAACTATATGTCAATAATCAGAATTAAAAATACTTTAATGTTGACAGCATTGAAAAGTCATAATTAAGTTTTAACTCATGTAGACTACTAAATGTTGACACTTTTTTAATAAGCAGAAACCTGTTTCCTGAACATTTTACTTAATAAAAATTAAGCTTCAAGAAAGTTTTTAGGGTAATGTGACAACATAGATTTTAAAATTCCCATAAAAAGTTATACATGAATATTAAAAAATTCATAAAAATACACTTTTATTTTATTTTACTATGAAATTAGCTATCTTTACTATAATAAATTTTTCCCACTTATAAAAAAATTCAATATACAAAAAGGTACTACATAAAATTTCATGTATTATAGCAATTTATAGCAATCAGAAACAGGAATATAAAGTTTTTTCTATATTGAAAACTACAAAAAACATATAATTTACTAGTAAAATACCAATATAGGCCATGCAATACAGTCTAAAGCATCAAACTATCAATAAAAAACCAATGGTTTTATAAAAGCAGTATCATAAAAGATTAATGATTTATTTAGAATAACTATTTATTTAAAAATATTAAACTTAATATATAAGAACTATATAAAAAATTAGGCAATACTCAATAAATTTAATGAAAAGCTAGACTGTGATCACCTGGTTGCCATTAAGAACTGTGGCAATCTTCTTGATGTATTCCCCAATCTCTGAAAGCTTATATTTGGCCTTGACAACGTCCTTGATCTTCTCTTGATACTGTTTCTCTTTGGTGGTTCTCTTCTTCTTAGATGGGCGGTTCTCAATATCTCTGATGGATGCAGCAGTCTTCCCCTGTTGGATTTTGAGATGCTCGTAGAAGGTGTTGTATCTTGGCTTGATTCCAAAGGAGGACTTGATATGCTTATGCCAGCCCTCCAAAGATGAAGTAGTTTTCATCTCATCCTTAAGAACTGCCTGGTAGCAGTTCCAGTTGGCTTTGGCTCTGTGCTTGCTCCGGCGTTTAGTGACCTTACATCCAATCCACTGTGGTTCATAATATTCAATGAAAGGATAGAAGGCACCATCATGTTTCTTGGCATACGGATCCTGGCATAGGAGCTCAAAGGCTTGTCCAGCATGCTCTGGCTTTAAAAAGGCTAGTGCTACAAACTGCTGAATTAAGAACTTGCACTTTCCTGATGTATCTAGACGGTGGAGCTTGCTGAGCTCAGGTAGACCCTTTAGTTGCCTGTTGACAGCCTTTCAATAATGGAAAAAACACCCCTGGACCTCTCCATCAAAGGTATTTACAAAAGCGTTATACTGGGCAGTTTCATAGTCCATGATTATAGTTGAGGGGCCAAGTGCTTTATCTTGAGCTTCTTTTTCTGCAGCAAGGGTGGCTTCATCCTTTTCATCATCATCTGGGTTGGCTCTAGTGTTATGGCCAGGGGGACTCTTTCTATTACTGGGTAGGGCTTTGATGCCCTCCTGAAGGATTTTAAAGGCCTTTGTGTGGATATCTTCTGTTGCCCCAGGAAGCAGAAAGTAGGCAAATGGGAGCACCTTGCCTTCAATAAGGGAATTTATAACCCATAGTTGGTAAAAAAAGGCGGGGGCATACTGCAAAGGTACCATCACATAACCAGGTCTCTGAATCCCTCAACTGCTCCAGGTTCTGTTGTGTAGCATAGCATATAATTCTTGCCTCTGCTGTAGGACCATCATCATGTAAAAGGAATACCTCATCACCATTGAACATCTTTAACTCCTCTGTCAAGACTAACTCTCCTTGAACCATGGCTGATTTCTTTAGGGGGACTAGGTCACGACGTTTGTCACATATGTACTTCTCTAACTGGTTGCGGTCAGGAATGAGCTTCAGGTTCTCATTACTTAGGTGTGTGGTGGCCTTAACTGCCAGATCAGAAGCCTTGACATCTTTGGAGACTGGGACCATTTGGTAGAGGTATCACTTTAGAAGCTTTTCAATAAGATTTATTGGAGCATTGCATGTGTGCTCTCCTTTTTCACTAGTGACTTTATCCCATCCTTCTGTATTGATTCTGGCAGCACAGCTTCTATCTTCACATACATAATGCTTGCTTTTTCCTGCTCTCTTCTGATTGTTGCAATTGAAAACATAGCCATCACAGACTAAACTTGCACCTCCTTTGACAGACATTAGAGGGAAAACCAAGGGAACTTCTTTTGGAGCTTAAACTCTCCTTTGACGTTACATATATTGTGAACCTTCTTGAGATCCCATGGGCCAATTGGTGATTGATTATAGTCAGACAAGTAATCATCAGGATCTTCTTTATTGATACTTGATGAGGAGGATAGAGGTTCAGATTCATTGGGCGGTGGAGGGGAATTATCTGGAGTTGGATTCTTGCGCTTTCTGGACTGGGATGAGCTTGATTCCTTGGGACTTGATTCCTTTGAGCTTGATTCATCTGGGCTTGGCTGGGGTTCTGGACTCTTGGTTATCTTCTTTCTTCCTTGCTTGTTTAGTGGAACCTCATCTCCTTCTGATTGGTACCAGCTTGGAGAAGAGGAGGGGGCAGGGGAGGGCTCTTTGCTTTCAGGGTCTGGGATCTTCTCCTTTGTCTTCTGTTTTGTTGAGGGCTCTTTGGCTGGTTTTTTGTTAGGGTAGGGACTTTGGGCCTTTCCAGAGGCTTTGGGTATTTTCTTGGTTGACTTGGGGCTATTTTGTGGCTTCTTGGAAGATTTGTCCTACAATAATTAGAGTAGAGTTCACAAAGTAAGAATAATCATGTGAGATATGAATAAAATTAAATAATAATCACTTGTTTTAAATTTTATTATTAAGTAAATAGTTTATAGAAGTATAGAAAGTAATTTTAGAGCTAATTTATTATTAAAGAATAGAAAAAACTCATGTTTAAATAAAAAGTTGACATTCTGATAGTCACAGTAGTCAAAAATATTTAATTTAGTTTGTCAGCATAAAAAAATGCTTTAATTTTGACGTCAACATGCTGACAGTCAGCATTAAAGTGGAAAAACACTATGTAAATCACTTATAAAGCTTGGTTAATATTTTCTGGAGTTGGTTTTTTAAGGCTGAAATTGATTATTTTTAAATTTAAAAAAATTAAAGAGTTGCATATGTAACTTATGAAAACTAAATAATAGGGATTGTAGAGGGAAGTCTAAAGTACAGCCCTGGATACTTTGGCCTGAATTACCATACCATTGTATGTGTGCTTTTTGTTAAGCAGCAGTGTTTTACTAATAAATAAGTGAAGGTGTCAACATTCAGGCAGTCAGTGTTCTTTTATAGCAAGTCTCCTATTAAATCTCACTTAAATTGTCACTTTGTTTGCTTAGCCAAACCCCTTTGTTGCAATTTAGGCAACACGTCAATTTGACACAAAGTTGACATTATAATTGCATATATAAATTCTAGTTTTAACATATGTGTTTTGGCTTAAGTGGACTTCTGGAAATAAGCTATAGTTTATCCAGTGAGTTTAAAATAACAGTAAATATCTAAATAATACAAAGAATGCTCTGAAAGTTGGCATATGTCTTTTTTCAATGCTTATCTTAATATATATTTAATAAAAACAGTAGTATAAAATATAAAAAGTAGTTATTTTTAGAATATTGTGTATTTTATTAAGAAATTTATGGATTCCTATTTGGGGTCAACATCCAGATATTACTTACTGTAGTCGACCTTAATGTAAAAGTACAAAGAAACTTACATTTTCATAGTAAATTATATTAGTTCTTTGGCTTAAAATTAAGCCTTTGTTTAAATGGTGTCAACATTATGACTGTTCCTTTTTAATTTTGCAATTCTGACTTAATAATTCACTATGAAAAATTAGCTTAGTTTTGGAAATGCCCAATTCCGGTGGATAAATACCAAAATAATGTCAACTTACTGAATGAGTTAATTCTGGCGGTTGCCTGCAAAACCTGCAGAAGAACCAAGACACGTCACTCAAAGCCAGATGGACTACTGAGACCTCTGGACATCCCCACTAGATCCTGGAAGTCAGTGTCAATGGACTACATAGTAGAGCTCCCCCCTTCAAAATCCTTTGACGCTATCCTAGTCATGGTTGACCAATTCACAAAAATGGTGTACTTCCTCCCAACCACTACTCACTGCATGGCAGCTGAGACTGCCAGACACTTCCATGACCGCATCTTGACACAACACAGCACTCTGGAAGAAATCATCACCAATTGAGGACCCCAGTTTACTTCCCACTACTGGGCCCGAGTGATGAAAAACCTTGGAATAAAACGTTGTGTGTTGACCTCCTACCACCCACAGACAGACAGACAGACAAACTGAACGGGTCAACCAAATATTGGAACAATACCTCCAATGCTACACTAACGCAGACCAAGACAACTGGACAGAGATGTTACCCATGGCGCAATACGCCTATAACAGCAAAGACCACACATCCACAGGCATGTCCCCCTTCAAGGCCAACTATGGGTTTGATCTATCATGGGACCCTAGCATTGGCAGCAAGGAACAGAATACAGCAGGACAAACCTGGATTGAACAAATACATACCACCCAAGAAACCTGCCTAAGGAACCTGACCTGCGCCGTTAAGACCTACAAGGCGTTTGCTGACAAGAAAAGAGTCCCCAGGAAAACCCTGGAGATTGGCGATGAAGTTTACCTCAACTCACGGAACGTCCCCCTACACGTACCCAGTAGGAAGCTAGCTCACTGCCGCTGCGGCCCTTACAAGATTACAAAGCAAATAGGGGAAGTGGCGTACAAATTAGAACTGCCACCTACTTGGAAAATCCCCAATGTCTTCCACCAATCATTGCTATTAAAGAAAGAAGGAACCTCTCTTCCCCACCAGAAGATTAAGACCAGCCCCCTGTGTATCCAGGAGGAACACACAACCAAATACAAAGTGAGTACATCCATGGACACCGCCTCCACTACAAGACCCCACAGTACTACGTCAAATGGGTTGGTTACCCCCCCCCAAAGAAAGCACCTGAGAACCGGTCTCCAACCTGCCTAACACACATGGAGCCATACAGCAATACTTGGACAAGAGAGCTGGGAAGGAGGAGGGCAACTGAAGAGAAGGGGATGATGTCACAAGTGACAAACTCCTATTGATCATGCTTAATGGAAAGCCTCAACTACAGGATTCAAACCCTGACACCCTGCGGGCCGCCAGCCCGCCCCCTGCAGATTTTTGGGCTTGAACCAGAGCAGGATTTGACTTTGGGAAATCCTCTAAGGCTTGATGAGTCAAAATCACCCACATTGACACTCCCCACGTTGAAGGTTCCTGTTAACTCAACCAATCAGCAGGTGGGCCTAGCCATAGACCCCAAAATAACTTGGGCCACCACGGAAGGGGAAACAAAGAAACTTCCTATAGAACACAGGCCGCCCAGAGATGACCAATCCCATGACCCAATAAGGAAACTTGAGTATTCTCAGTTTAAACCATCCAATGAAATAACTCCTGCAATGGATGCCACCAAGGACTGGAAAAACCTGGTAAACAGTAACACCCAGGCCAAAGAAATTTGTAAAAGTTTTCCCATGACAGATGGGCATACTTATACCCTGGACTGCCAGGAAGTTGCCCATTGCCATTCTTGCAATAAAGTGACATGAACCTTTGGTTCAACCAGGTTATTCCATATTTGATATTAGTTCTATTTCATTTACAGTCTACCTCCTGCGGTTCTGCACCTCACACCCATCAACCCCAAGAAACTGCAGACCAGCTGCCTGACCTTTATTGTCCACCAGGGGCTCCCTACGGCCCCAGTACATTTCACCGAGTACCCCCCCCAACCCTGCGTATTTGGAGTTCACCCTAGAGGAAATCCTAATCTATGACCCTGATGCAAGAACTAGAGAGACTGAGACTGTTTACAGGGAAGGCCGCAAATTCACTATACCTCCCCTGCTATTCCGCAACAAGTACAACCACCTGCCCGTGTATTTGGTCCCAATGACTCTGCCTCTCACCCTACGGCCCAACTGCCTGAAGGAATCTGTTGCCGCCAATGAATCCACTTCCACCCAGATATTTTGAAGTGATGTACATCACTCTTACCAGCTTGATAGATTCTATGGTACCTGCCAGTGGACCTTGGGCTCTCCTGGGAAAATTGTTATCTTATATTGTAAAGTTAGCTCCAATCTTGTGGTGGGCCCTCTCTGCCAGGCCCGTGGGCCTGTCCGACCGCGAGTTCCCAGGAACCCCCACAGGCTGGATCCCTGACAGGCTTGGCCCAACTAACAGTCTGGCTGTCTCCTGTCTATCCTGGTCATAATAAGGCCCTTTCTGAGACCCAGGTTTTGATTTCCAGGTTTTTAATACAAGTATTGAGATGATCATTCATGACAGGCTATTGTTTTATAAGGGGTTTGACCTATCTGTCCATTAAACATTTTACTAAGGTAAGGCAAAGTCATCAATAAGAAATGCAATTTTCTGACAACCTTATTTGTCACCAAATATAAGTCTATAGCAGGATTGTTAAAGGTTTTGCTACAAACTGTCCCTGCTTTTCTATATTTATTGAATTTAACCCCCAAAAAATTTCATGGTTTAGTGTATAATCTTGCACTGTTTTGGGTAGGGTCCTATGTTGAGCCTCATGTGATATTGAGATGAGGCAATAGTGTTATGTAGTATTCAGCATTTGAGTCATTTCTTGGGGAAAAGATTTCTCAAGAGGGAGTAATTGAGTATGTTGTGATGGGGCAGGAAGGTATTCTGTCAATTATTTTCCTGTCAACTGATTTTCAGCCAAATTAGATCCATCTATAGTTTTCTTCATAGATAAATTTTTTCAACTTTACAATGAATCTAAACGTTAAATATAAACTATTAAAAAGAAAAGCTATACTTCACACAACTAAATATTTTTAATAATGGTTTTTTTGTATTCAAGAGTCTTAATTTTAAATCTTTACCTTTTTGAGAGCTAATTAAATTAAATTTTACTGCTAGAAAATAAACAAGAGCCTTGAAATTTTAAAAGAATAATTTTTATAGGAAAGACTTTCTTTATTTCGTATTTTTGGTTTTTTATTGTTGCAAAGTAAAAAAATTACATATGAAGAAAACTATAGATGGATCAAATTTGACTGAAAACCAGTTGACAGAAAATAATTGACAGAATATCTTCCTGCCCTGTTGTGATACTTTCTTATAAGAATAATTTGTCCATCCAAAACCAAGGCCTACATTATATAACTTTCACCCTCAAACAACATTATTATTTAGTTTGACTTTCTTTTACCTCTTGTAACTGCTAGAAATAGCAAAGTTATAACAATGAAATCTTTGGCTTTTAAATTTATTAAGGATTGACATCTTTTTTCATCTTATACAATGGAAACATAGTCTATCATTATATACTTTAAAGCTGTACAAGATCCAATAAATGATCTTTTCATATGCTTAATAAATCCTGGAAAAAGGGTGCAAGTCAAGATTAAAATATTTACCATTAAGCGATATCGAATTTTAGATCATTTTTGAACGCCTTTGGTCTAAAGCCATCACACCTTTTATTTTACAGCCAATCTTTATAGTCGGTAGAATTAAGGTTTATTACTTTATAAGCTGCAAACATGCGATCGCTGAACGGTTGCCTGTCTGCTTTTCTAAATATTTCTGTCTGCTTGACCGGGAGGTCCGAATATATAGCAGATATCGGTGCAACCTGCCATTCGAAATTTATCCAGCTGCAAAGCTATTTATGTGGAAATATTTGGCTTGGCGTCCTGCCGAAATTTAATCCCATTGGCTCCAAATCCTTGATTCCAGGAGTCAAATGAAGTCACAGCTGTATCACTTGCATAAGCTTACACTGCCTTTAACAGCCTAATCTTCAAGTTAAAATTATTTAAGGAGTGATTTAAACTCTTAAGTAAGCATGTGTTAACCAGCTGCGAGCGCATATATGCTTAAGACCTTCCTGGATTTTGTTAATGTAGAACAATTTATATAGCTTGGATACAGAAGCGAATCAAGCTTATTGGAAGTAATAAATATACTCTTCTTAAAAGCTTGTGAATGCACCTGTATCAACTTTTATACTTGGTTGGATAAAGGTAACTTGTATAGTGAAAGTTATTATTCGGATTTTAGATCAGGGTTAAAATGATTGCTGCTTCAACTATATTGCTGGAGCCTTGCACTAACTTTCCATTCAGCGTTAAACATCCAAATTAACCAATCGAACTTTAAATCCTTTGGAACAGCTACACAGAAATGTCAGCACAAGAAGAGCCACTTCTTAATGATTTTCAAGAAGAGCAAGACCCACTATTGGCACCCTCGGCAAAGGCAGCCACAAAGCCTCAGAAAAAAGCTACATGGAAGCGATACTTACTCTGCCTTGCACCCTTATTTATATTTACTTTTGGCTTGTTCATATGGGTCCCTCCTTTCACAAGTCATTTCGTCATGAGTCGTTCTCGTATCGAGGTGCTATCCGTTGAGATATCCTCCCCTACCAACACCACCTTCCAAACTCATATTGTTTCAATCCTTCATCTTCCCATGGCTGCTTCCACTAAAATTCTCGAATCGAGAATGAACGTAGAGTACAAGAACAAAGTCTTGGGTTCTATGTCAGTGCCCGAGCAATACATTCAAAGCCGTGAAAGCCTGCTGGAAATAACTGGTGAATTCCTCATCAATGACACTGAAGCACTTGGGGAATTCAGTAGGCAGCTCATTCAAGCAGCAAGTGTTTCTTGGACAATATCAGGTTCTATACAACTAAAGATTCTTGGACTCCCGATATACCATTTATCTCTTCGGCAGGATATGGAGTTGGAAGGCATGCAGGGCATGAGTAACATCACAATCCATTCCATCAACCTTCCTGGGAACGATCCACTTGGTGGCGTCCAAATCGAAGCAAATGCCACCCTGATGAATCCAACGAATACAACTCTTTCAACTGGCGCAGTCAATTATGCTATGGAATACTCTGGCTTACAAGTTTCACTTGTGCAAACTAACGATCTCCATCTCGTTCCCGGTGCAAACGTTATGAAGCTTAAGGGGCGTATGCTCCCTCAACACACCGATGAAAACTTGGAGATCGTGAGTGAATTTATCAGCAAGTTCTTGCAGGGTAAAACACTCGACCTCAAAGTTCGTGGATTAGGCGTTCAACCAGCAGTGTCGTGGCTCAATGACGCAATTTCCCACCACTTGGTAGTAGTTCCTTTCAAAAACAATGTGCCAAATGATTTCGTAAAAGACATTGTCATATCTTCCCTTTCAACCGAGTTTACGCCAGAGACAGCATATTCGCCAAAGACAGGGGCAAGCATCACTGCTGGAATCGCCTCTCCGTTTGATTTCCCCTTCAACATCACATCAGTAGCAGAAATGATGCTTCTTTCTTCCAAGGGTGCCATGGCCCAGCTGGCTATCCCAACGACGCCAGCCGTCTTTGAAAAAAATGGCAGCGATATTTCCATCACCACGACGTTTTCTGATGTTCCTTTGAAGGTGTTCCACAGCAAGCAAAGTCGGATCCTGTTTGAATCTTTCTTATCGGAAATGGTCTTTACCAATGGAAGCACATTGAATGTCAAAGGCAGTATCTCGGCTAGCATAGATACTGCGATTGGGCTGCTCCGCCTTAAAGGAATCCCTTTAAGCCTACCCATGACGTTCCCGGGCATGGCAGGTCTCCAAGATCCTCCTCCAACTCTTGGTGAGCTCTCAGTGACTGGAGTGAAAGGCAGAAGTGTGGAATTCAAGACCCAGACAACTCTTAATAACCCCACCCAATTTTCTGGTGCAATGGGCGACGTAAGTCTTGGCATTTGGTATTCTGGAGTGCTAGTGGGTAATGTTACCTTGCAAGGCTTCAATATGAAATCCAACAGAGCATCTAAAATCAATGTAAGTGGATGTTTTACCCTCCCTAAATGCCATGCTCACTCTTGTGATGATGATTCCGAAAAGAAAAGACAGCAGTTCTTGACTGATTATATCACTGGTGAGCAGATCAGCGTCAATGCGTTGGGATTTAAGGATTCGACAAACATTGCATCCCTTGAAGCAGCTCTTTCTCAGCTCAACTATTCCATGACAATACCTCGTGTCCCAGAGCTGCTCCAAGGAAGTCAATTTAGCATTCTCAAGAATGGAGTTATCCTCGAGCTGACCAATCCCTTCGATGGCATGACTGTGCGCATCCTTTCCATCCGTGCCAACACGAGCCACTTTGGAACTGACCTTGGTGAGGTTGATATCGACTTCACTACGCCTCTTGATCCCATCCGCAACCCCCGAGGCCAGCTGCCTATTGTACTCCCACCCAAGTCTTCTGTAAAGACAAGTGCGCTGCCTGTCAAAATCAATGGGTTGGGATGGGATATCGTCAAATCCGCTTTGAGTGGTTACTTGTTAATCAACATAACCACCGAGGCTACCGCAACGCTACATGCCGACGGCAGCTATCCTTTATTTCTTAAATTCGACAAGTTTAACATTTCAACAAAAGTCCACCTCTAACACCATTTGCCCATGATTAAACGTACTGATGTATGCCTAAAAAGAACCTTGTAATAGTTTAACTGTAGTGTAATATTGTGTCTTAAGTATTTGTTGGCATATAATATTTCTATATGCCCAAAGGTTAGTGGCCAACATAATGTCACTTTCTGCCCAAGCTAGTTTCGTAATGTTTTGACAAACGAATGTGCAATTCCACAAATTCAATGGTACATTAGACCAGTTTACAGACGCTTTCTAGCTAAAAGAAGCTCCTATAAAACTACAGCAGCAATAAGTATTTAACCCTACTTTTCATAACAACAATATGTATCACATTTTCCATAAAAACATTAACTTTGATGTAATTCCTCAGAAGTGTTAGGGTGAGATGCCACAGAGCCTCACCAAGTCAAACGGTTGGTTTGATGCCACCATCTCCAATTGCCAGCTTTCACATAGACAATAACTAGGGCTGCAGCAGATCTGAAACGATGGCTGCTTTATAAAAAACCCCGCCTTTCATTTCCTTCCCACACCACCGGTGGCAGATCTGTTTTTGGATCTCTTTTAAATCAATAGATATATTGATACAGTAGTTTTCAACCCTGTTGAGATAAACATATATTAGTCAGTTTAGAGTGCATAGGTTCAGTCACAAAACAAATTTCAACTAGGACCAGTTGAAGGTCAATTTACTCAATAAAGCTTCCATTTATCTATAGCCAGAAAACAAAAACAGTCAATCACACAACAAAAATAAAGTCAAATATCAAATTCCAAAAAAGGATACACAAACACATGGAAC
Source organism: Entomophthora muscae (assembly GCA_014839935.2). Lineage (NCBI taxonomy): Eukaryota > Fungi > Entomophthoromycota > Entomophthoromycetes > Entomophthorales > Entomophthoraceae > Entomophthora > Entomophthora muscae. The sequence goes on along the minus strand of QTSX02001452.1, from coordinate 32,816 downwards.
TCAAATTCATAACACACACAATCCAGTCACTTACTGAAGCATTCTACATCAAATTTGATCATGAGTGTAGGGCAAATATGATACCAACAGAGAACACATGAGGTTCAGTCACAAAAGTGATGAACTCAAACACAAAATGACTCATTTTTTGAAAAATATTGATTATTTTTGGGGCTCAAATTGGAAATAATGGATTTCAGGAGTGAATCCACCAAAATCTATTCTGGGAACTACAGCACTATTTTCAATGTACATGCATCTAAATTTGGTCATTTATGTCTGAGAGAATGTCTCAAAAAAGAAACACACACATAAATAAAATTAATTCTCTAGAAATTCTTTGCTTTTCTGTTTTTAATAGAATTTTAATTGTTTTTTTTACAATGAGTTCCACCAGTGAAGATAACTTTGACATTGTTGAGGAGCAGTACCAGGAGCTAATCCAAGCTCAGGCTGCTGATCACAGGAGCGCAACCACTGCATTTCTTGTGTACACCCAATTTAATGCAAGCCGTGAGGAGAGTGAGTTGTATGTGTTGCCAGTCCCATCCATGGGTGGCTTTTCTGATAGCCAGTATGGTGCTCCCCAAGACCAGGCCCAACCTGCGCCTGTGCCACATTCTGGAGACTGGGCAACTGTGACTTCCTCCATCCCTATCCAATCATTGCCCAAGAATTCAGGCCAAGTAACCTTGCCCTATCTAATCCAGGTCCCCTTATTACTGAAGCCCCCCAAAAACATTGAACCATAACCAATGAGGTGATAGAGAAGATTGTGAGCCTAAAGCAGAGTGGCGTAACTTTTGCAGAATTGTCACTTGGCTTCAATTTACCAAGGCAGTGATCAAGCCAGAGTTCTGGGCCCTTTTGAAGAGAGGTGGTACCAAGCTGGCCAAGAAGCCAAAGAAGCAGGTCAACTCTCAGATCAAGGAGGCACATCCCCTAATGCTTGACTTCCTCCAGTGTGACTCATACCTCTGATTGACTGAGGTCTGTTGCTTACTTGGGCTCCAGGGCTTTTTCATTGCCAGCTGCACTGCACTGCACAGCTCTGAATGCATGGGCTTGTAGTCAGTATTCTGATTCTGACCAAGCAGCCAGTTGATGAATTGGATGATGGCTCTGATTTGCCCTATGATCCTGTGAATTGATGCCACCATCACCTGCTGCCTGTCCTCAATTTTGGACAATGAGATATTTATAGCCTATTATAAATTGTCATTACAAGTCCATGATTATGGTTCCTTGGAAAAAATAACACCCCCAAGGGCAAAAGAAAGGAAGCACAGGGGAGTGTGATTGGTGCATTTCTTGAATTTTCCCCAAAAGAGACTATATTTTACTAGACTCCAACCAGTTACATCAATGGTTACTGGTACAGGAAATTCCTCTCTGACCTGCTAGCCACCTGGAGCTTGACCAACTCAAAATTTCAAATCTTCCTGAGCCATCAAACGGGGTGCGCTGAAGTGGCCCCCAAAAATTCAATCAGACAGCCATGATGTCTCAATTTTCCCTGCTGGGCATGCTGATCTTTAACTGGGTGATGTGTTGTTCCTCAACAGTGGGGACACCATCCGTGAATGCAACCCTGCAACCTTCAACCAGGTGGTTAGTGCAGCCAACAACCACACTGTGCTGCTTCCCTATCAGAAGGTTGCTGACATGTTCACAAAGATGACCCTGAATGCTCATAGCAGCAGCCAATCACCAAAAGACCCACAGCTGCCCCTTGCAATTCCCTGGTGTACAAGCCAATTGCCGTCCTCACTGAGCCAGAATATGATGTCATGTATCATAAATTCCTCTGAGCGCTCAAGGCACTCAATTGCCACTGGGTCCTCCAGCTGCCCTGGCAACTGCCAGAATTAACTCATTCCACAATTTAACTTACTGAATGTTGAAAATTTGTTGACATTCAGTAAGTCAACATTATTTTAGTATTTATCTGCCAGAATTGGGAATTTCCAAAACTAAGCTAATTTTTCATATATAAATCATTAAGTCAGAATTGCAAAATTAAAAAGAAACAGGCATAATGTTGACACCATTTAAACAAAGGCTTATTTTTAAACCAAAAACTAATATAACTTAATATGAAAATGTAAGTTTCTTTGTACTTTTACATTAAGGTCAACTCCAGTATGTAATATCTGGATATCAACCCCAAATAAGAATCCATAAATTTCTTAATAAAATATGCAATATTCTAAAAATAACTACTTTTTATATTTTATACTACTGTTTTTATTAAATATATATTAATATAAGCATTGAACAAAGACATATGCCAACTTTCATAATATTCTTTGTGTTATTTAGATATTTACTGTTATTTTAAACTCACTGTATAAACTATAGCTTATTTCTGGAAGTCCACTTAAGCTGAAACACATATGTTAAAACTGCAATTTATATATGCATTTATAATGTCAACTTTGTGTCAAATTGACATGTCACCTAAATTGCAAAAAAGGGGTTTGGCTAAGCAAACAAAGTGACATAATTTAAGCTAGATTTAATAGGTGAGTTACTATAAAAGAACACAGACTGTCTTAATGTTGACACCTTCATTGGTTTATTAGTAAAACACTGCCGCTTAACAAAAAGATCACATACAATGGTATGATAATTCAGGCCAAAGTACCCAGGGCTGTACTTTAGACTTCCCTCTACAATCCCTATTATTTAGTTTTTATAAGTTACATATGAAAATCTTTGATTTTTTAAAATTTAAAAATAATCAATTTTTGCCTTAAAAAATCAACTCCGGAAAATATTAACTAAGCTTTATAAGTGATTTACAGTGTTTTTCTAGTTTAATGCTGACTGTTGGTATGATGACAGTCAAAATTAAAGAGTTTTTTATGCTGAAAAACTAAAATAAATATTTTTGGCTATTGTGACTACCAGAATGGCAACTTTTTATTTTAACATGGTTTTTCCCTATTATTTACTAAGAATCTAGCTCTAAAAGCACTTTTCATACTTCTATAAACAATTTAATTAATAATAAAAATAAATCAAGTGGTTATTATTTAATTTTATTCATGTTTCAACTGATTATTCTTACTTTATGAACTATAATCTAATTATTGTAGGACAAATCTTCCAAGAAACCACAAAAGAACCCTAAGTCAACCAAGAAAGTGCCCAAAGCCTCTGGAAAGGCCAAAAGTCCCTACCCCAACAAAAAACCAGCCAAAGAGCCCTCAAAGAAACAGAAGACAAAGGAGAAGACCCCAGACCCTGAAAGTAAATAGCCCTCCCCTGACCCCTCTTCTTCTCCAAGCTGGTTCCAATCAGAAGGAGATGAGGTTCCACTAAACAAACAAGGAAGAAAGAAGATACCCAAGAGTCCAGAACCCCAGTCAAGCCCAGATTAATCAAGCTCAAAGGAATCAAGACCCAAGGAATCAAGCTCATCCCAGTCCAAGAAGCACAAGAATCCAACTCCAGATAATCCCCCCACCTGCCCAACAAATCTGCACTTCCATCCTCATCATCAAGTATCAATAAAGAAGGTCCTGGTGATTACCTGTCTGACTATCCTCAAGCACCAATTGGCCCATGGGATCTCCTAAAGGTTCACAATATATGTAACGTCAAAGGAGAGTTTAAGCTCCCAAAGAAGTTCCCTCAGGTTTTCCCTATAATGTCTGTCAAAGGAGGTGCAAGTTTAGTCTGTGATGGCTATATTTTTAATTGCAACAATCAAAAGAGACCAGGAAGAAGCAAGCATTATGTGTGTGAAGATAGAAGCTGCACTGCCAGGATCAACACAGAAGGATAGAATAAATTCACTAGTGAAAAAGGAGAGCACACATGAAATGCTCCAATAAATTGTATTGAAAAGCTTCTAAAGCAGTACCTATACCAAATGGTCCAAGTCTCCAAAGATGTTAAGGCTTCTGATCTGGAAGTTGAGGCCACCACCCACCTAAGTAATGAGAACCTGAAGCTCATCCCTGACTGCAACCAGTTAGTGAAGTACATATGTGACAAACACTGTGATCTATTCCCCCATAAGAAATCTGCCATGGTCCAAGGAGAGTTAATATTTACAGAGGAGTTAAAGATGTTCAATGGTGATGAGGTGTTCCTTTTACATGATGATGGGCCTACAGCAGAGGCAAGAATTATATACTATGCTACACAACAGAACCTGGAGCAGTTAAGAGATTCAGAGACCTGGTTATATGACAGTACTTTTGTAGTATGCCCCTGCCTTTTTTTACCAACTATGGGTTGTACATTCCCTTATTGAAGGCAAGGTGCTCCCATTTGCCTACTTTCTGCTTCCTGGGGCAACAGAAGAGATCTGCATAAGGGCCTTTAAAATCCTTCAGGATGGCATCAAAGCCCTACCCAGTAATAAAAAGAGTCCCCCCTGGCCATAACACTAGAGCCAATCCAGATGATGATGAAAAGGATGAAGCCACCCTTGCTGCAGAGCAAGAAACTCATAATAAAGCACTTGGCCCCTCAACTAAAATAATGGACTATGAAACTGCTCAGTATAATGCTTTTGTAAATACCTTTGATGGAGAGGGTCAGAGATATTTTTTTCCATTTCTTGACAGGCTGTAAACAGGCAACTAAAGGGTCTACCTGAGCTCAGCAAGCTTCACCATCTAGATACATCAGGAAAGCGCAAGTTATTAATTCAGCAGATTGTAGCACTAGCCTTTGTAAAACCAGAGCATACTGGAAAAGCCTTTGACCTCCCATACCAGGATCTATATGCCAAGAAACATGAGGATGTCCTCTACCCTTTCATTGAATATTACAAACCACAGTGGATTGGACGTAAGGTCACTAAACACCGGAGCAAGCCCAGAGCCAAAGCCAACTGGAACTGCTATCAGGCAGTTCTTAAGGATGAGATAAAAACTAATTCATCTTTGGAGGGCTAGCATAAGCATATCAAGTCCTCCTTTGGAATCAAGCCTAGATACAACACCTTCTACAAGCAACTCAAAGTCCAACAGGGGAAGACTTCTGCATTCATCAGAGATATTGAGAACCACCCATCCAAGAAGAAGAGAACCACCAAAGAGAACCAATATCAAGAGAAAATCAAGGACATTGTCAAGGCCAAATATAAGCTTTCAGAGATTGGGGAATACATCAAGAAGATTGCCACAGTTCTTAATGGCAACCAGGTGATCACAGTCTAGCTTTTAATTAAATTTATTGAGTATTGCCTAATTTTGTATATAGTTCTTATATGTTAAGTATAATATTTTTAAATAAATATTTATTCTAAATAACTCATTAATAATTTATGATACTGTTTTTATAAATTCATTGATTTTCTATTGATAGTTTGATGCTTTAGACTGTATTATATGATCTATATTGGTATTTTACTAGTAAATTATATGTTTTTTTATAGTTTTTGATATAGAAAAAACTTTACGTTACTGTTGCTGTTTCTGATTATCATATTTTCCTATAATATGTAAAAATTTATTTAGTATCTTTTTGTGTATTGGATTTTTTTGTTTTTATAAGTGGAAAAAATTTATTATAGTAAAGATAGCTAATTTCATAGTGAATTATTTTTGAAGTGTATTTTTATGAATTTTTTTAATTGTCATGTATAACTTTTTATGAACTTTTTTAAATCTATGTTGTCACATTACCCTAAAAAGTATTTTGAAGCTTAATTTTTATTAAGTAAAATGTTCAGGAAACAAGTTTCTGCTTATTAAAAAAGTGTCAACATTTAGTAGTCTGCATGAGTCAAAACTTAATTCTGACTTTTCAATGCTGTCAAAATTAAGTATTTTTAATTCTGATTGTTGAAAAATAGTAATTCTACTTGTGGAATTAGTTAATTCTGGCGGTTGCTGGAATTGTGGGTAGCAGTCTTTGGGCTTTGAGAGCGTTGTATTGTTCAATGGGTACAAGGACGTTGTTGTAGATAACAAAACCTGCAAGAACATCTTGTCATTCTTTTTAGTCTCTCTAGCTGTTAGGGAGTACCATTTCTTGGGTCTTTTTCTTAGGAGGAATTTTTCCTTTGAGTTGGGTAGGTATGGATAACCTACCTGTGCTACCACTATTGAGTTTATACTTCTGGGAAGTATAATAAACTGAAAAGGGGAAGATTTAAGAAGAGAATGATACTTTATTGGATATGAATATAGAATAATATATAGTATCATGGCAAGCCACATACCGTCCATGTACATCATGAGGCTTATCTGAGTAATGTTTCTCTTGAGTCATGAGGCTTAATCAAGTTGTGTTTCATTTAGGATCTGGATTATTTAATCCACATAATAAATGGTTGACTGATAGTAGTTCCACTGCTTTACTGGTTGGTTGGTGAGCCATTTGGTGACTCATTTGATGATCTACCCAGGGCGTTAATTCCCCAAGAGGGAGTAATCAAAGATGTTGCAACATCTCCCCCTGGGGTGCTGGAAGGCGGAGCCTTGGTGATTTTCTTAAGAGTGTTGGGGATGTGTGCTTGGTATTGATCCAGTTTGGCATTGGGAACAGGGAGTCTGGAGTTTTGTTGGGCTGTTCTTGCTTTGCACAGGCAGAGGCAGTTGTGGTGCATATGTTTCAATTCAGTCCAAGCTCCAATCCCTTTGATGAGGTAGGTGTTATTGGGCTTGACTTCCATGACAATGCCTGGTCCACGCAAATCTGGGTCCAATTTGTGTTGGCCATGATTGACAACCCAGATTTTGTCCCCAACTTGGAATCTCTCTTGTTGTAATGGAAATGTTTCCCTTTTGACCCTTTGGTGTTCCATCTCCTCTTGGTCTTTTCAGGTGTATTGTATGTTAGGGTTGCTGTTGTCTGGCACCTTTTTGGGTAGGGGTAGTTGTGGTCCTGCGGATGTACTAACAAGAGCAGGATTTTGTCCATAGACAAGTTCCTAAGGGCTTTTACCTGTATTGCAATTAACTCTTGCTCTACAGACCATGAGCGTGGTTGGGAGCAAGTCAACCCATGCCTTTGGATTGTTAGCAGATAACTTATTGAGGGCTTCTATAAGCATGCTGTTTAGTTGTTCTACTCAACTATTTTCTTGAGGATGATATGGACTGGCTGTGATGTGTTTTATCCTATTCTTGGCAAGATAGATATTGGTGTCAATGGCCTTAAGTTTGATGCCCCCATCTGTGATTAGGAGGTCAGGTTTACTGAACTTGGCTATGATTTCTTTCCCAATGAATTGTCTCACATTGTTGCCCTTGTGCTCTTTAGTGGCTTGTGCCACAGGTCATCTGGTTGCGTAGTTGATAGCTGTGATGATGTACTTTTTGCCCTTGTTTTCTCCAGGCATTGGTCCCACAATATCCAATGAACATACCTTGAAGGGTTATGTGATGGATACAGGTACTACTAACTTGGGTGGTGCTTTAGTTTGGGCATACTTCTCACAGAATTTGCATTGTTCCAGTACCTCTCTGATATCATCTAGCATGTTGGGCCACTAGTAGCGTGTCTTGAGGTATTTGTGCAAGTTTCTACTGCAGGTGTGTCTGAGGTCTCTGTGATATTGGAGGATGGTGTCAATCTTTTGAGTTGACGGGAAGTAAGGCACAGTGTCACCATTTGGAAGTATTTGGTGTAGTGTACCATATACATTTTTGAACAAATTTTTGTTCTTAAAGAACTTCTATTGAATGTCCATTGGTGTGCCAGGTGGGAACCCTTCCTGGAGATTCCCCACAATTAACATGGGCCAGTTGGGGTCACCATCAATACAGAGGACATGTTTACTGTATAGCCTTGACAGGGCATCTTCAGTAAGCTTTTCCTTGCCTGGCTTATATTCAATTTGCATGGGGTATCTCTGTATGAGACTCATCCAATTGGCTTTTCCCCTTGAAAAGTGTTGCTGTGTTTTGAAAAATATCAGCAACTTGTGGTCAGTAAGTACCTTGAACGTTTGGGCTCCTTCCAGACTGCATCACCACTTCATGAGCCAGTGTATGATGGCTACCAACTCTTTGTTGTGCATGGGGTATCTTTGTTTGCTGTCAGATAACTTCCTTGATTCATACGCCACAGGGAGGAAGTCTTTTTCTGCCGTTTGGATACAGAGTACTCCTCCTATGACTTAATCAGAAGCATTGGTTTCTAGCTCATAGATTACCTTGTGATTTGGGTATTGAAGGATAGGGGCAGTGACCATGTGTTCCTTCAGTTGGCAGAAGTGTTGATCACGTAGTGGTGTACAGAAAAACTTAGTTGTTTTGCCCGTGATGGCAGATAGGGGGCTGTTAGAGAGCCCCAGTTGGAGATAAACCTTCTTACATAGGCTACAATGCCTAAGAAAGTATGGGGTTCACTTTTATTTCTTAGAGCTGGCATCTCAGTCATGGCACTTATCTTGTCTGGATCTGGTTTGATTCTGTCCTTGCTGATAATGTGACCAAGGAATGGAAGTTCTGTAGAGAAGAATTTGCACTTTGGCGGGTTTGCAACCAATTGGTTCTCTTCAAGGGTGCAGAGGACCAGACAGACGTCTTCCCAGTGTTGTTAAAGGTTGGGACTGTAAATGATGGTGTTGTCCAGGTAGATAATTGCTTGTTTTCCAATGTGTTCCTTGAAAACTTTGTTCATGAAGGTCATAAAGGTACTGGGAGTGTTTTTCATGCCAAAGTAGAGAAAAAAACATCCAAAGGATCCATATTTAGTTCTAAATGCGGTATTTGGAATGTCTTCAGGTTTCACACATATTTGGTGGTAACCTGCTTCCAAATCAATCTTTGTGAAGGTTTGGTACCCCCCCAGGGCGTCAAAAAGGCCATCAATTAGAGGCAGGGGATGACATTTCTTAATTGTGACCTTGTTGAGCACTCTGTAGTTGGTGACAAGGCAGAGTCTTCGATCTTTTTTTGCCACAAAGAAGATGGTAGCACCAAAAGGTGAATTTGATGGTTGTATGAGTCATTTTTAAAGGTCTTTGTCAAGGTAAGCTTTTAGGGCGCCGTCTTCTTGTGGTGTGAGGCAGTAGATAGGTTGTGCTTTAGGTACACTCCCGTTGAGGACAATTTTGTGTTGTATGCTGCGGTCAGGAGGTAGTTCTGGCAGTGTTTCTTGGAAAACAGTGGGGTATTTTTTAACTAGCTGATCTCAGATGGGGTTCTTTTCATGTCAAGACTCCATGTTCTTAAAATGGATGACCTCATATGTACAGGTACTCCAATCAATTTTGCTATGGTTGACTTCCTTTTCTGTTTCCATGATTTTCACAAATACATGGTCCCTCATAAGTGTGTCAAGGTGAGTTGGATAAATATGGTGGGGTACTTCTCCTTGTTGTATGGTGAGGGTAGCAATGTCCCAGTCAATGTGAGGTTTGGTCTTTCTCATCCAATCCAGGCCAAGTATAATGGCATACTTGGGGATTGGTATGATTGGACTGCTGAGTGTGGTTTGTATGTCTCTAATTTGGGCGCAAAAAGGTTTTGCCTCTTGAGTGACTGGTGTGCTTCTGTTGTCTACCATGATAACTCTCCTGATATTGCATTGAGTGGTTGGTAGTTTCATGAGGTCAGCAAATTTCTTGTCAACTAGGGATTGGTTTGCTCTAGTGTCAAATAGTGTGATGCGCTGATATCTGCAAAAACAGAAATGGTAAGTGAGGAGTTTATTTCCAGTTTGGGTGGAAAACAGTAGAGGGTTGCTGGAGGGTACTTGGGTCATGGTGATTGAATCCACATCCTGGTCCCTGTATGAGTCTTGTAGGTTGGGGGGAGGGCAGCTCGCCTAAGCACTCCCCTGAGCTTTTCCCTCCTTGTTAGTATCTTGGGTGCTTGCCTGGTTGGCTTGTGCAGTTCAATTCCCAGTTTGAGAACGGGTTTTATTGGCTTGGTTGCTTTGCTTATTGGGTCAAGGATCCTTCTTGACTGAAGGACTCTCTTTGCGCTTGTTGGTTGTGTGTAGATTGTCAGATTTTTGGGCTACACATTTGCCTTCCAAGAATACTTCTTCAAGGTTCTTGCAGCGGGTCATATCAAACTGACGTCTAATGTGTGTGGGAAGACTATTGTAGAAGTCCAAGCGTGGCTCAGGTTCATCAAAGTTGATAGTGTTGGGAGCCTGGTCATGTAAACTTCTGTATGCTACAATGTACTCCTCAATTGTTCCTGTCATCTTGAAGGTTTGAAGTTCTGTCATGATTACTACGCCAGAATCCTTCATGGAGAACTTTTTGAGGAATGCGCTTTTGAACAGCTCCCAGTCTCACTTTTGGTTGGGGTGTTAGGCTATCCATCTGCTTACAAAATGTGATGTGGTTCCTGTAACGTGGAGGGCAATTTTGCTGACCCAAAGTCTTTGGGGGTATTCCACTTGCTCAAATTTGCTTTGTGTACTGTTGATCCAAAGAGAGGTGTTTTCTCAGCGCAATCCCGCAAAGGCACCAATTTCAGCTGTGTGCAGGCGTTAGAATACAATATTGGGTATTTCAGGCTGCTGTGGTGCTTTTGTTATTGGGGTTGTGGGTAACAGTCTTTAGGCTTTGAGAGTTTTGTATTGTTTGATGGGTACAAGGACGTTTTTGTAGATAAAAAAACCTGCAGGAACATCTTGTCCTTCTTTATAGTCTCTCCAGCTGTTAGGGAGTACTATTGCTTGGGTCTTTTTCTTAAGAGGAATTTTTCCTTTGAATTGGGTAGGTATGGATAACCTACCTGTGCTACCACTGTCAAGTTTTTACTTCTGGGAAGTATAATAAACGGAAAAAGGGGAATATTTAAGAAGAGAATGATAATTTATTGGATATGAATATAGAATAATATATAGTATCATGACAAGCCACATACCATCTATGTACGTCATGGGGGTCATGGGGCTTATCTGAGTAATGTTCCTCTTGATCCACGAGGCTTAATCAAGTTGTGCTCTATTTAGGACCTGGATTGAGTGATCCCTGTTTAGATGATTGACTGATAATGGTGCCACCAGTTTACTGACTGGCTGGTGAACCATTCAGTGAGCCATTTAGTGATCTACCCAGGGCGTTAATTCCCCAAGAGGGAGTAATCAAAGATGTTGCAATACCTGCAATGAAAAAAATCTTACTAAAGATCTTTAAACCTGCAAGTGTGTCAAACAGGTTGTCAATCAACAGTAGGGGATGTTTGTTTTTAATAGTAACCTTGTTTAGGGCATGATAATTGGTAATTATATGGAGTGACCTGTCTTTATTTGCTACAAAGAAGACTGTGGCTCTGTACAGCAATAGTGATGGGAGGATTAGACCTTTGTCCAATGTGTTTAAAAGATGCTGTTGGAGTGGTTTATCCTTCTTGGGTGCCAGGCAATAAAGTGGGTGTGCTTTTGGTAGCAATCCTTGCAGCTGTAAAGAATGCTGCATTTCTTGAGGGGGAGATAACTAGTCCAATGTTTTTCTGAAGACATCCTTAATTTCCTACAGGAGTGCTACTAATGCTGATAGGGGTATTTCATAAAAGGGGGGTAGTAGATTCAGAGCAAATGACTTCAACCAAACACTGGTTGAAATTGAGCTTTCCCCTTTGAAGTGTTAAGACCCTGTCTCTGTGATGTGTAAAAATATGGTGTTGTGGAGAAGTTTATTCATATTGACTGGGTAAGTTTGGAAGCCTATCCCATTCCTAATGAGGGTGATGACTAAGTATCTCTTTTGATGTAGGGACGGTTGCTCTGTAACCAGTCAAGTCCAGCAATGGCATTATGGCTGAGTCCAGCCATAATAGTCCCAGAGATCCTAACCTGGAAATTAATCATTCTTAATGAGAAGGGAACAGTCTCATGAGTGATGATCACTCTGCGGGAGTCAGCCACACGTACTGCCTTGAAGCGGCTGGGGACTCAGTCTAACTGTTGAGAGTCTGAGAATTCTTGGTTGATCATGGCGTAGTCAGCCCCAGTATCTACCAGGAGTCTATGGGTGTTTCCATAGAAGAAAAATGGATAGGCCAAGCAAGTAATTTTATTTGATTAATGATTGGCTTGGACTGCAGGGCTGTCACTGTGCACTTGGAATACATCTAAGGTTTCCACCTCATGTACGTTATAGTCACAGGGATTTTTGACACTGAGAGATTGGGAGTATGGATCAAGCAGGAATGTAGAGCCTATTGTGTCTACAGCCCCCAGGCTTGTCCAAAATCCTCAATTTGTGTTAGCTGAAGCTCCCCCTCACAAGGGCGCTTATTGCAATTCTCCTGCTGATGGGACTGGCAGTGACCTACTTGATTGTGGTAGCTGCCAGGCGCGGGGAAAGGTTGAGGGGGTGCATCATTTAATCTACAGAAGCCCATTATGAATTGGTTGTTTGCTTCTACAATTGTGACGGAAATTACTGGATAATATGAAGCCGTTTCTAAGTGATGGGAAATTACCACCCAAATCCACATAGAATTGATGATTAACCATCAACGCGGCTTCAGATATTTTTTTGTGAAATTTCCTATTTTAACTCCAGGATTCATTAGAACAATTAATCCTAACCAAAGTAGTCCAAGATAAATGACCTGGGAAAGCATCAATGCATATTTGGCATAAAATTCTGGGCATTGAGAATTGACACAATTTTCATTTTCAAGAATGGGGGGAGGAGCTGCAAAATTGGCTGGCATGAAATTAACATTGGGAGGCACCAATGACAAAGTTCCAGTTGCAGGGCCCCATCTTCCAGAAATGATTTGGTTCAGAATCAGATTGTACGGGATATACCGCAACAACCTGATCACAGGATGCATTTTTAAAATCAAAAATTAGAAATTGGGATAAATGATTTTTATTGAGTAAATTTAGGAGGACTCAACTCTTAGAGTTGAAACAGGGAAAACTATTCAATAAATATAAGAAAAATTGACTAAGAAATACCACCTGAGTCTTGACCTCCTATTCCTTCTACATTGTCAAGTAAGTATCTGGTCCAGGTTGCAAAGAACCCTTGCGTGACTAGTTTCTGACAACCATACTGATTCACAAGCTTTTATTGGGTAACCCTCATATTACGTCAATTTATCAACGTCAGATTGAAAGAGGGAGCTGGTTTCAGCTGGCAAACTGGAGCAGCCGTGACCCATTTACAATCAACTGTTTGGTTTAAATCTGTTAACTTGGTCAATTTTGATACAGGTTTTCCGGCCTTCCAAGCCTTCTTACTTGGACGGACAATACCCGGCATTATGGAATCTACTGTGACAACAATAGCCTTGTAGCAATAATCAATGCCAGTACAGTGCCCTACAGGAACCCATTTACAGATACAGAGGTTTAACACATTGGTGATAAGAGTGAGAAGCATAGTGTTTCCATTAGTAATGGCTTCTGGGGCAGTGGCAAGTGCTTGTTGCCAAGTGGTAAGATACTTGGGGACGCTTTCTTTCTGTTTGATGGCAAGCAGGGGGTCCCCCTACAATGGATGAAAAGGTTTCACTGCAACATGACTTGGCAGTGTCCCTGAAGGCTACCCAAGTGACTTTGTTGTCTTGATCAGCCCAGTTGATGAACCATATTGTGGCAGGCCCTGTGAGGCGTCCTGAGGTGGTGGCAACCCACATGGGCTCAGGTACTTAACAGATTTAGATATGGGCTTCTGTGGAGTATAGACAACTTACTATATTGGCCCCTTTCACACCACCAGTGAAGAATTCCAGTTTTAAGTTCAGAATGCACTGTGACAGGTCTGACTGGGGCAGGGTGACACTAATGTCATGTTGTCCCAGGAAGAGTCAGTTGTAGACGCTGGTGAGAGCTAACTGGTCCTGATATACAATGTAATCCTTGAGTATGTACCCATCAGGGTTGCAAAGAAAGGTCTCTTGGTGAGTTATAGCCAGGCAACTGTGGTAAAATTGACTCCCTGGTGCTTGACACTATAGTAAAGTGAGAATTCAGCTTTTTTCCTGATCAACAACTGGAAATTGACACTTTTTTAATTAACAGATCTTGATTTTCTGGAAACTTTTAATATAAAACTTAAGCTATGCAGCTATGGTATACTAAAGTAACCCCAGAAGGATCAAAAATAAAATAAAAACAAAACATTAATTAAGAAAAATAAGGAGAAATAAGCAACTATTTATAATGTTACTATGTAATTTACACTCTTTATTATAAAAATATTTTTCATTACCATAAAAATTAAAATTTCAATGAAAAAATAAACACAGACACAACTATATATAAGTTATGCAAAATATGAAGAAATCTTAATATTGATTTGATATAGTTCATATAAGTACAAATGTGAATATCTTATGTTTTACTAGTAAATTAACAAGAATTAAGATATTTCACTCACTTTCAACTATAACAATCCATCCCAAACTTACCATATATACATAAAAAATTAGTACTATCTAATTAAATCAAAAACTAGAAAAATTAAAACTAAAAACTAATTGATCAAAACTAAAAAGTAAAAATCAAAGCTAAAAAGTTAAAAGTTAAAAGTTAAAACCATAGAAGAAAGCAAGCAAGTTTACTCTTCACCCTTCTTCCCCTTTTATATTATAGCCCCTTCCAGGAGGGCAGTGATGATAAGCGCAAACTGCTGCTTAAGCTCAGAGGCCTTGTATTTGTGATTAGCTGCACCCTGGATGGCCTTGGTGAAGAGGGTGAAGCGGGTTGTAGGCTTGGTGGGGGACGCAGTTGGCCAAGTCACACAGCTTGGAGATAGTTTTCTCCTGCTTGTGCTGCAGAAGGGAGAATAACTTGTTTAAATTTGGGTGAAGCCCAAAGTTGGCCTTAAGATGCTTGTGATAAGCCTCTAGAGTCAAAGTAGTCTTCAGCTCCCTGTTGACAGCTGCCTGGTAAACATTCCAACTGGTCTTGGTGCAGGCCTTGCCTTGCCTCTGCGTGACAACCACCCCAATCAAATGAGGCTCAAAGTACTCAAGGAAAGGCTTGAACTGTGGATGCTTTGCTATGTAAGGATTCTTTGAGAGAATCTCAAACCTCTTTGCAGTGTTTTCTGGCTTTAAAGAAGCCAAGGCACTGAATTGTGCAAAATTTTTTTTGCAGGTGTCTAAAGTGTCCCTCCGTCTCAACCTATTAAGCTTGGCATGGGCCTGAACATTGTAAGCAACTGCTTGGCGGAAGTGGAAGTGGCACCCCTGAACCTTCTTGCTAAACAGCTGCCCAAATGCATTGAACTGAGCAGGCTTGAAGTCCATTATGCACATGTGAGGCCAAAGAGCTTTTAGCTTTACCTTTTCCTCCAAGTCCAGGGTGGCCTGGTCCTTGTCAGCGGTAGGAGGGTTTGCGCGGGTGTGGGGGGAGTCTTCTTGGTATCATTGTTGTTGTCAGGGGGAAGGAGAGCAAGTGCGCTGCAAAGGATTAAGAACATGTGGGTTAAAATGGCCTTGGTGGCCCCAGGGAGGAGGAAGAAAGTGAGTGGAATCACCCAGATGCCAATCTGGGCATGGATCATCCAGAGATGTTTGAACATCTAGGGGCAAGTGGTGAAGGTACCATCAACTAGCCAGGTTAAGGCCCTTTTCAACTCCATCAGGTTCTGCTGAGTTTTGTAGCAGATAATCCGGTCCTTGGGGCCGGGCCCATTGTTGTGGAGAAGGAAGCACTCCCCACTTAGAAGCTGCTTGAGCTTGTGGGTGAGCGTAAGCTCTGATAAGACATCTGAGGCCATAGGGGGAGGGGGATTGGCAGCAATCCTCTTATTGCTGATGAACTTGAACAAGATACCACTTCAGCATCCTTGCAATCAAGTGATTGAGCGGCTCACATGTGTGCTTCCCCTTCTAAGTAGTTACCTGCTCCCAGCCCTTGGTGTTCAGCTGGGCCCCATAAGTCTTATCTTCACAGAAAAATTTATTGCTTTTACTTTGCCACTTTTGGTTGTTGCAATTGAATATGTAGTTGTCAGCAATGTAACCAGGGCTGCCCTTTACAGACATAATTGGGAAGTACCGGGGAAATTGCTTAGGAACTTTGAACTCTCTGTCCACATTACAAATGTTTTGGATGGCCAGTAGATCCCAAGCCATGTGACCAGAAGCTTTGAACTTCTTGGAATATTCCTCAGGCTCATCCTGGGGGTCAGATGAGGGAGGGGGAAAGAGCCATCAGGAGGAGGAAGAGGGGAAGGGTTCTTCAAGGCCTTCTTGGATGCCTCCTTTTTCTCACCAGAAGAAGAGGTGGGCTCCTTGACAGCCTTTGCCTTCTTGGTAAGGCGCTCCTTAGTGGGCTCAGAGTCAGTTTCTAAATTGTAAAAGGAGTGGTCAGTAAGATCACCATCAGATTTATTTGGCAAGGACTTGCAAGGGGAATATGAAGGTGAAGGGGAAGATGAGGGGTGTGGTGCTCAAGGGTTCTAGGGATGGGTCAATTGTAGCTGAGCAACTGGAAACACAACAGGATTAATATCTTCTTACTTAACAGAACCTCTATTTGTGGGTTCTGCAAGTAGTCTAAGATTTGTAAGTTGTTTGTTATGTTTGTATGGTAAAAATGATTCTCTTTATTGGGGACCTCTTGGGGTCTTTTTATACTTAGAGGAAGAGGAGGCAAAGAAAAGGTGAGTCATGCTGCTAGGGTCTAGACTGTCAGGCAATGAGCTTATTCTTGGAGAGCTTAAACATTTTGGGGAATATTCAGAGGGAAATGAGTTAGATTGGGCAAGAAAGGAACATTTAGGCATGTGACCTGGGGTCAGGTGATTGCAGCAATAGTAGGGCTGTCTTTGGGGAATTGAGTGTAGAATAGGGTTTAAGGCTACTCTCTTTAGGGTTCACACTTTGGAAGAAAGAGGAGCATAATATCAATATACAATTTACATAGTGGGATAATCAATGGGTCATTAATTGACATATATAAAACCTATTTCAATGGATCACCAATTGATGCATCTGCGGCTAGCCGCAGATGCTCCAATTGGTCACTAATTGCCATAAGAAAACCCACTCTGATGGGTCACTCTCCAACACATCTGTGGCTAGCCGCAGGTGCATCAATTGGTCTCTAATCAGAACTGCCCTTATGTGATTTGGAGGGTTACTCTCTGATGTAAATTACAAAAAAGGGCAGCAGTTCCCCTTATACTTTTCTAAATAAGGAATCAGTCCAGATAAGGCAATACTAGGGAGTGGCACCCTACACCACAAGGGGGGAGAGGTGGAAGTAGAGAGAGTTAGGGGAGAGGGAAGGAGTCTTTTCCTTTGCAGGCTTCTTGGCACGCTTGGGAGTGGAGGCAGTTTTTTTAGCCCTTTGAGGCTTGGCGCTTGTGTTGCAACTGAGTTTCCAAACTTGCCTGCTAACATATCTTACAATACACAGGGGGCGCTCAATGAGTTGCCCCTTGACGCATCTAACAACATGAACCAATCTGATGACAATATCAAATTGCGGCCACTTCCTCCTAATTAGGAGCACTGCCAATTTGACCTGCTGATCCCCGCACAAGTTATTCCTTGTCTTTGAACCTTACATGGAACAGCACCACTATGCTACTCCCTTGTGGCTCTCCCCATATAGTACTAACCACAATACTCTACAATAAACAATACATTATTCTATTCATTCCTGTCCTTTCTATTGAACTGTTGTATTCCCCAATCAAATACTGAACTCTAATTGGTTCAGTTGCAACACTTGGTAGGCTTGCTGGACTTAGATGATCTTGTCTAAAGAAAATGTTGTAACTGTAACTGTTTTAGCAGAGTTACAAGGGGAAAAATATTTAGAAACTAGATAATAATCTTTATTGAGAGATAGTGATTATATAGTCATTGTGAATCAAGGATAACAGGAACATGATTGTGTTGATCACACGGCTGGATGGTGAAGGGGGTGGCTTGATCCTGGTAATGATTCAAGCGCCAAAACAAGGTATCCATCATAAAGGATCATCATCTGTTCATCTTTTTGGATTTGGCAATTTGAGTTAACTTCCTAGTCTAGCTTTGAGTGGTCAGGTAATCAGATTGCAGGTCACAAACCTGCTTGTTTGGAACCTTGCTAGCGGGTTGAGCCTGCTGTTTTGACAAAAAGTTTAGTTTTGTAAATAAAACAGTATGAAATATATGAAACACAAAGAGGTAAAACAAAGAAAAATTTAAATGAAAAGTATGCAAATAAAGTTTTATTTATCAAGAAAAAACATAACAAAGTAAAAAGAAGAAAAATAGAAACTCAAAGTATAGATATAAAGGTTAAAACATAGAAAATAAGTGAATTTATGATGAAGCATCAAAGATGTTAGGTTCAGCATAACATCTTAGTTCTAAATCAATGTAAAATTATAATTAAAAATCAAAAAAGTATATGAATGTTATATGGAGAGTAGCAGGAAGATTAGTAGATTATAATTGCAAAAAATATTAATTTGTGGAATTTGTTTATTAGGAGTTGAAAATTCAAAACATAGTAAAGTGTCAAGTTTGGCACTGTCAATCAGCTGGAAAAAGCTGAATTCTCACTGTCAAGTATGCCAGAGTCAAGCAGAAAAATCAAATTTACTATGTTTTTTACATATAAAATTGTTTAAATTTAAAATAGGTTTGAAAGTTAACCCAAAAGCAAGGCAGTTTCATATGCTCAAAAATAAAAAATACTACATAAGTTAAAAAAGTAAATGAGTGGAAATGTGTTTATTAGTGATTAAGGTATGCTGTGAGGAGCTGGGAGTGAATTATTTACCATAGTGTTGGTTAAAACGCAAGAAGCTCTCTGTACTAATCCCCAAGTTAAAGTGTCAAGTGGATGGGTGTCAAGTGGCGCTCATAGTATGTCACTTATTAATTTACCCTTAATTCCAAGCCTTTGATTAGTTAAATCCAAAACCAATTGCGTGGCAAGTGGATAGAGTCAAACAGAGGGGGAGTCAAGTTTTTGTTTTTTTATAAATTACATATGCAATCTCTTAATAAATTGGGCTTAAACTATGTGGCACCACTAGGGCTGTATCAGATTTTGGACGGGTGGCTTCTTTTTAGAAAAGAAGCCAACCGTCCAAAATCCGGAAACAATTTCAAGAGAATCTTCTTTGAGAAGATTCTCTTGAAATCATTTTATTTGTTTAGCAAATCTGGAAGTTGAACTTCCGGATTTTTTTTAAATAAAAAATTATATTTTTTATACTTTCTTTATTTTAAAAATTAAAATAGTCAAATTTGAAATTTATTTCATTTAAAAAAATAGTTTTTATTTTAAAAAAATTCTGGCCGTCCGGAAAACAGAAGGCCTTTCAAGGCCTTCTTTTTTTATGGAATTTTGGATTCCCCCAACGTAGGGGAATCCAAAAGAAGGGTACAAGGAAGGGCAAACGGGGCAATTACAGCATTTGCCGTAATTGTCCCTTTTCTGGGCCGACGCAGCCCTAGGCACCACTTAATCCACAAACCCAGAAATGACATATTGTAAAACAAGTGGGGTATTTGATTAATGTCTATACCACTAAATCCAGTATAGTAGTGCTTGGGAGCTTAATCAACAACTATGGACACCAATAATAAAAATATAATAGTGAATAACAAATTTCATATAAGCACATAAGTATTTTATCAATAAAATATGGATTTGGCTTAAAAAGTGTCAAACACAAGTTTTTTCATTTCTATTAGTAAATTTACTTATAGATTGCCCCTTAAATTGGTATTTTAGCTAACTGAATTATTAAATGGAGTCAAATTAGAGTAAATTTAAACTTGGTTCTTGGTTTTGAACCCCTATATTACTAGTAAAATTTAGCTTAAAATCAGTTAAGCCAAAAATAATAATAGATTCACATATGCAGCACTTGACTCCCTGGTACTTGTCAAAGTGTCAAGTACCAGGGAGTCAATCACCAGGGAGTCAAACTTACCACAGTTACCTTGTAAGATATGTTAGCAGATGGGGGAATAATCTCAGTTGCAACAGAAGCATAGTCTTATCCTCCAAAGCCCTTCCTCCAATTTGAACTATATTAGTAGGTCAAAAGACCATACTTTTATCATAAATTATGAATTCCTAAAGTAAAATATAGAGACACAGCTAAGAACCTTTATCCAGAAGTAAGAAGAAATATCACATTACCTCTGGGATGTAGGCCCTGTCAGACTTGTTACTTCTGATAACTACAGCAAATTATTCTGGGCTTCAGGTTACACCAAAGTCACAGATTCTCATGTCTTCCTAATGCTATAACACCTAGGATATCATCTTGGTGGAAGATAAAATACCTTGGTCTGCAGTTTTCTGACATTATATAATATCCTTCTTTCACATCAAATAAAGTATAATAAACTTCTTTGAGTTTTTGTTTCCCCCCAAAGAGAGTTACTGAGTATCCATCACTCAACAGGATGTATCCTAAGGACTTGCACCTTGACACACTCAATTGCTGTGTGGAGCAGTTTCTCATCATAATTATTCTCTTTTTAACTTTCCCATTTCTTTGTTTCATATACTTCCAATAAGTATATACTCAATAACTATATAAAATTATAAATTTGTCCACCATTTATTAATATTACCAGAAGTATGAGTTTATGTATGTGCACCTTGTGTTTTTTAATGTTAAATTCAAAAATTTAGTTGTAACATATGCTTATAATACAAAAAGTTTAAAAGGTATAGAATTATGAAACCAGTTTCAGAAATACTATTATGGATAGAAATAAAAAACCAAAGTCAAATTCTTATTTTTATAATGTTTTTTATTTGAACCTAAAAAACACTAAAATCCAACAATTTTCTGAAAAAGTGTTGTTAGAAGTGAAGTGAGTAACAGAAAACCAGAGCCAATTTAGAGCGTAGTAAATTGCATAGAACCCATGGACTAAAGTGGTGTGGCTGTGTTGCCGTTTTGCACAGGAAATATGACCTCCAGTATGGTAGGTAAAGCCACTACCAATAAGATGATGATTGTAAAAGTAATATATAAAGCAAACATTGATATTTGAGATGTGAAACAATTTATGTATTTATACTGTTTTGTATTTGTTTATGGTTTGATAATATCTTAAACCGTATTGCACAAATACATTTGAAACATGAAAATATTTAACCCAATAATAGGATACATTATAACTTCAGACACATTCAATACAAAGCTAACATTTATAAATTTAAATCATCTGAATTATATTCCCCAAAAGAATAAAACAATAGGCTGGGTGCAATTAGGGTTCACAATTTTCAGCACATAAATATAAATAATAAAGTAAATCCCAATTTTTGAACCGATGTGGCTACGACCATGTAGCTCTAGGTGCAATAGAAATAAATTAAATATTTTGGAATAACAAAAAGTTGGCTAATTTAAAAAAATAGAACATTCAAAACTCAATATTTCTTAAGTTTAAACTGAAGGTATATCAAAAAATTATTTTAACTTTCCGATTTCAAACATCAAAAAGTCATTTCAGGACTTGATTTATTTTAATGTCAATAAGGGCGCCTAATTAGATTTCCTAATATTACATCTCTAGTTTTTTGACCATCAAGAAACATTAGATTGAAACAAGTACTTTTTTAAAAAAGAGTTGCATATGAGAATATTATATCTATGTTCTTCAGAATAAAAGGTGCTCACCTTATTTCCGAAGCCTCTTTTCTGAGAAACAAAAGCGCGACATTATGACACCAATTATATCACTTCATTTGGAAAAATATATTCTAAAATGCTAAAAAGATGCCATAATAATGGGTTTTGGTTCCTCAAAAAAGGTGTCGGAAGTAAGGTGAGTGCCGAATAAAATGTTTCAAGCAATGGAGATCCCACAAGTATAACTGGGCCATAGCAAGGACGAGTACTTACACATTTTAACTAGAAAATTATTAATATCATTCAATCCGATCGATATATTTTTCCACCGCGAAAGAAAATCTAAATTGGTAGTCATCATCCTATATTTCTGCTTGATTGATTACTCTTTATACATTTATCAATCCAAACGAGAAAAATTCAACCATAACCCCATTACATTCACAAGACTCTTGTATTGAATGCAAAAGCTACAATTAAGAAGACATCCTTATTTACGATCCATCAAAATATCAAACCCCATTTAGTCCTTGGTTGTCTATTATATAATTGGCACGACAGTGTCACATAAACGACTGAATATAGTTCAACTGAAACCCTCACGACCATCCAATTACATCATTAAATCTGAATAGGATCTGCTTTATTTGAGCAAGCGTCCAAGTTTGAAGATAAAAATCAAAGATGGGACTCCAAAATTGCAGGAGTATAAGACCTCAAAACCGAAACTAAGAATTAAAATACCTGATTTTAACGTTGGTCCTATTTTTATTTACATTCCTATACGAAATAAATACTGAGATATAGTCAATAACAAACACAAATAGTTCACAATGGTAATAAAGGCATAATATATAACAAAGATGGATCAAACCAAAGTTTTTTTCAAAAAACCTCAAATTTTATAGGTTTCAATATCAATTTACAATACAAGGTATTTTGATCGTCAATAAAACTCCACTGCTAAAAGCCGCATTGAAGCCCCTCAAACTACTTTTTTTATAAGAATGTTTATTTTCAGCATTTCAGTGATTAATAGTTGTGATCTATGATGTAACTGTGCTATAGCCAAACAATTACAGAGAAAAGGAGATAATGAAAAAAGGGGTAAATTATTTTATTGAAAAAAGTAGGATTCTTATAGACCAAATAAATAAGTGGTCATACTATGGCTCTTAAGATAAAGGTGTACCTTGTTGTATTGCATGGAAGGGGTTGATACTACTTGTATGGCATAAATGAGGATATTTTTCAAGTGAACTAGTCTTATTTAAGTACATGGAGAATATGGGAGAAAGTATACAGTACAAGTGGGGATAGAAAATAGTATAAGATAAGTACAGTAGTTTTCAACCTGTTGAGATAGACATATATTAGTCAGTTTAGAATGCATGAACTCAGTCTAAAAACAAAATCAAAGTGGATCCAAATCTATTGTAATTTAATATAAATTCCTTAATTTTTGATTTTGTTTTTAGACTGACTCCATGCATTCTAAACTGAATAATATATGTTTATCTCAACAGGTTTGAAAACTACTGTATTATTTATTTAAATAGAGAGAATATACTCCTTTCATGAAGAGAAACCACTGATATCATGGAATGAGGATATGTGCCATTGAATAAAGCAAGGATTAGAAGTGTTCTGAGTAAATATCCTATGAAGTTTTTTAATACTAAAAAAATTAAGGCCTATTGTCAAGTATATACTTCTGAGAAGTATAATAAATGAAATAAACAGGAGATTTTAAAAGAGAATGATACCTTATTGGTATGAGTTTAGAGTATTATATAGTATTTCAAGGAGCCACATACTGTCCATGTACATCATGGTAGTCATGGGGCTTATCCAAGTAATTGTTCCATTTAGGACTCAAAAGGTTTGATCCCTGCATAAGATGGGTGTCTGATAAAAGTGACACTAACTTAATGATTTATTTGGGAAATCACTTGGGAAATTAATTTTCCAATAGTGAGTAATTGTAGATATTAAGAAATTAGTAAAGCCTGATCCTGAAGTTAGGGTATCCCATCATGCCATTTACTGCATCTAAAGAGCCACTTAACAATAATTGAAAGCGGAGAGAACCTTAATGTTAACCAAAAAATACCTACCTCTTTATTCAGGGAATACAGCATACTGATACCACATCTAAAAGTTTCCAAGCAGATGGTTGATTAGGTTGCTAAACAGGGCATTCAACTAAACTCTTTTCAAACTCACTTCTGAGCTTAGGAAGAGTGGCCTAAACAGCTCCCAACTGCCCAGATGGTATTCTACACCCAACTTAACTGGGCCACCAGGAAAATCCCATCCAAGCTAGTTTACAGCACACCAATCAATCATATCAAATCCCAAGTTAGTCCCTGTGAGATATTCTCTCCTTGGTGCCCCCTTAGAAATGCCACAGATCCAGTAGGTTATACTGAAACAGGAGGTTTGGGACGCAAAATAGTATAGAAAAATGCTATCCTATGAAACTTCTGGAGGTTGGAGATGGGGAAATGGTGTATGTAGCCCAAATATTTGCCCCAGCAATTGTCCTTGAGGTAGAGAATAAATTTTTTTGCCCTTTATAGGTGTGGCAGAAATTGCGGGATAGTATGAAGCCATTTCTAAATGGTGGGGAATTACTACCCAAATCCACATAGAGGTAATAATTAACCACCAACACAGCTTCAAATACTGTAAATTCAGAACCTGAACGTAAAAATGCAGGATTGTCAAATCCTTGGTCCAAATTCAAATCACTTTTGCGGGCAACTCAACTGAGTGAAAAATAAAATATTTAATAAAATCAGCCATATTTTTTGATTTTTTGGTTTATTTAAATTGGCAAATTTTGAATCTCTTGAGTAGATAACTCAACTAACAAAAGACAAAACTCAGCAAGCAAATGTGGGATACATGAATCAGAAATGCGGGATTCTAATGTACAATTTGATATTTCCTGTATTTCAATCAAATCATGGACATCATGCAAGGATTAATGGATCTGAAATTGTGGGATTGTCAAATCCAAGAACCAAATTTCAAATCATTATTGCGAGGAATTTGAAATATTGTAATTTTGGTGTCTCAAAAAAGGATGCTAAAGGATACTAGAGTGGATTTGTGCTAATTCTTTTAGGAATCATAGGCATTCTCAAAAATCACCCTATTCCATTTTAGGACAGCTAAAATTTAGATGCTTGATTACAGTAGATTTTAGAAGATGCTAATAATAAAGTAGAATTATATATTACAATATATCTTATCACGTTGTCTTTCCTTTGGTGTGTTGATAATGTGTTTGCAATTAATTGGACAGCTTGATTTCCTATTGCCAAGGTGACTAGAGGTGAAGCTGTCGAATTAATTGCAAACACATATCAACACACCAAAAAAAGAAATAGATAGAATCAATTTTAATATATAATTCTACTTTATTATTAGCGTCTTCCAGAATCTACTGTAATCAAGTATTCTTAGTAGTAATACATGAATACATAGTTAGTAACCTAATGGTTTATCTTTCCCCCTCTCCTTCTTCCTTAAAAGAAGTTTTTTGGCCCACGGCGTAGCCAGGGGCCAAAAAACTTTTAAAAATTTCCGCGTCATCAGGAGAGTAGCTCATAAATCATTATATGGTTTTATGGTTGCTATATTAGTGATTTAAAGTGCAGAATATTTCATCATTTCCAGTTTAGATAATTTTTCATTTCACTTAATTTCATGTCTAAAAATGGGTGTTTAGAACGGATTTTTCATTTGATTTTATCCAGGTGGAGCTTCTTGATTTGGGTTGATTTTTCCTAGTTACTTACTGTACATTCAATTTGGATTCCAGCTCCTGCAATTATTATTTGAGTTTACTAGTGGCATTCAAAAGCAATTTGAAATTTGGTTCTTGGATTTGACTATCCCGCAATTCCAAAAAACATAGTAAACTTAATGGAAATGGTTGATGGATTTGAACGCTTCAAATCTGATTCCAGTTAGTTCATTTCGTCCATTGGAAATAAGCAGTTCAACTTGAACTTTGCAAAGTGTCTATGAGTTCCCAAATTTTTAAAAATTCAAATAAATACTCAAAAAAATCAATTTAATTAAAAAAGGCTATCCGCAAAAGTGATTTGAAATTTGGACCAAGGATTTGACAATCCTGCATTTTACTTTCAGGTTCTGAATTTACAGTACCGTTTTTTGAAGTTCCAAAATATGATACTAGGATTAAGTAAAATAATTAATCTAACCAAAGTAGTCCAAGATAAATAGCCTGTGAAAGCATCAATGTATCTTCAGAATAAAATTCTGGACATTGGGGGTAACACAATTTTCAGTTTCCAGAATGGGGTGAGCTCCAAGATTGGCAGGCATGGAATTAACGTTGGGTGGTGCCGACAACAAAGTCTCAATGGCAGGCCCTCATCTTTCTGTAATGATCCAACTTAGAATCAGATTTTAGGGTTTGAGCGCAACAATCCAGTCACAGGATGCATTTTAAAATGTAAATTAGACCAAGGATACTCTGAGTTTTATTGAGGAAATTTTGAGAGGACTCAACTCTTAGGTTGAAACAATGAAAATTATTCAATATATATCAAAATTTGACTAAAAAATACCGCCTGGATCCTGCTCCTATTCCTTCCACATTGTAGTGAGTATCTAGTCCAGGTTGCAAGAACCCTTGAGTGACCAACTTCTGATGACCATGCTTATAAATAAGTTCATATTGGGTGACCCTTAAATTATGTCAATTTATCAACGTCAACTTATGGGGGAATCAGATTTGACCGACAAACTGGAGCGACTGTAACTCATTTTCAATCAACCGGTTGATTCAAGTCTGTTAAATCAGTCAATTTTGTTAAAGGTTTTCTGGCTCCAAGTTTTCCTACTTGGCCAAATAATCCCTGGTATTATGAAACTTACCGTGACATTACCCTCTGCTTTAGCCTGGGGCACAATACCATCATCAGAAGATGGGATAAGGAAAAGTTTTTGTGGGCAGGGGGAAGTTTCATTGTGGCCAAGGTAAGCTTGGGGTGATCAATGGAGGTTGGGTGGCAATTGTAGGGCTCTTAGATAAGAACTGAGAAATGGAGCAATCATAGTGGGGAACCCATAGGTTTTCAGAATTGGGATAACCCTTCCATGACACCAAATATTCTAGAAAATGTCAATTCTATCAAGAAGCAAAATTCAATTCAACCCTTACTCAGGTTCTCCTTCCAGCAGAATGGGTTGGGAAGAAAGAATCTCAGTCCCTTAAAAGGAGTAAATAAGCATTTGTGGAAGGTTTGGAAAATCTTAAAAGCTGGGGGTAAATCTAGTCAATATGCAGAGGAACCAATTTGATGCTCAACTTTGAAGGGGCCAACTTGCTTAGGCCCTAACTTGCGACAGGGAACCTTCGGATTTCATATTATGAGCATCCATCGTACCAGATCCCCTGGTTGGTAGGTTGGACCTTCCTGGCGCTTGCAATCTGTGTGTTACTTGTAAGTTGTCACAGAAGCAACAAGAGTAACCTGGAGCTCCTGATAAACTTGCTTCAATGCAGCAGCCTGATTAGTTGCAGCTTCCATGTTGCTAACCAAACAAGGACCCATGTTGGACAAAGGATTGTAGCCCACATTGGCATAGAATGTGAGACTTGAGTTGACATGTGTGGGGTGTTATTATATGTGAACTCTGCCATGGGTAGTTAGCACACCAATCATCTTGTTGCGCATTAGTATAGCAGCTCAGGTAGACCTCCAAACTTTGGTTTACCCTCTCTGTTTGTCCATTGGATTGGGGTGGAAAGCTGTGGAACAGCACAACTTGATACTAAGAATTCAATTAAAAGCTTCCCAGAACTGACCAATAAATTTGGGACACAGTCACTCACAATCTCCATTGGGATGCCATGTAGGGAGAAGATCCTATTCACAAACAACCTAGCCGTTTCCACTGAAGTAATTGTGGTTGAGCAAGGTACAAAGTGTGCCATTTTTTGAAAAAAATCTATCAACACCATGATTGCATTAAACCCATTAGAATTGGGAAGTTCACCAATGAAATCCATCAACACAGACGTCCAGGGTCCTGCATCTGGCTGTAATGGAACCAGTAATCCAGTAGTCTTGTTCCGGCTTGCCTTGAACTGAACACATACCAGGCAGTCTCAAACAAAAGCTGTTACCTGCGCTGTCAAACCTTTCCAGGAAAACAGGTGGTGGATTAGTACCACTGTTTTGTTTTTCCCTGGGTGGCCTGCCATTAGACAGGTATGATGGGTCTCCATGATTTTGTCCCAAATGGTTCCTTCAGGAACCCACAAGCAACCTTGATGATATATAACTGAACCTATCTTGTGATAGCCCTGTGGCTAACCAACGAGGCTTGCACTGCTAGTTCCAATAGCATATTGTAACCTTTGGATAGAGGTTGCAGGAACTTAACTTTGGAATATAAGTCTAAGTCTGCGCCCTTGGTTAAGAACATAGTAGCCAGCAAAGCAGGTGGTGATAATAAAAAAGGGACCACATCCTTGTCTGGAATCATAGTGTGCATGTTAAACTCAGTGTCAATATCAGCATCCGGGAGATGGGAAGGGTTTCTGCTCAGCGCATCTGCCAAGTGATTATCAGTACCCTTAATGAACTCATAGAAAAACTTGTATCTTGTCAGATCACCATACCGTCTGGATTGGCGACCCAAAAACCCCTGGGTTGGCAGTAATACAAAAGAGCTTTATGGTTGGTCCTTACAAAAAACAGATGACACACTGATATGAGATGGTGGTGCAATGTTTCAAGGATTCCATAACTGCCAACAATTTCTTATTGTAAATCATGTAGTTGTGTTCCTGAGCTTCCATCTTTTGGGAGAAATACCCTACAGGTCTCTCAACATCATCACCAGCAGTTTGTAATAACACACCAGCCACAGCATATTTGGAGGCATCTGTGGAAACCACAAAAGGGAGCTCAGGATCTGTATGTCTCAACACAGGTGAAGACAAAAAAAGACTGCTGTGAACGCGTTTGCGCACTCAGGTGTCCAGACCAAAGTTGTCTTTCCGCTAGCCAAATATAAAGGGGAAGCCACTTCAGAAAAGTGTGGTGTAAATTTCTTCAAAAACGTACAAGTTCCCAAGAAACTTTGAGTTGGGATACCATTATAGGAGTAGCATACTCTCAAAATCCTCTGCTTCCTTGTCAGGAGCAATAGTGTGACCATCCTCAAAGATAATATTACCCAAGAAGACAACCTTACGCTTAAAGAATTTACACTTACTCCATTTGATGATCAAATTATCCTGGAGGATGCGCTCTACAGCTGCTGACAGGTAGACCTTATGTGACTCCTCATCCATAGAGAAAACCAAGATATCATCCATATACACAATGGCACAAACACCCAGGAGGTCCCCCAAGACTGAGTCAATTAACCACTGAAAACAGCTGGAGCATTCTTTAATCCAAAAGGCATGTGCGGAACTGTAAGATACCTTTTCTTAGTCCTGAATGCTGTTAACCATTCCATACCTTCTGTGATCCTAATCTGGTTGAACGCATTCAACAGATCAAGCTTTGAGAATACCTTTGCCTTCTCAACGCACCAAGAAATTTGTGCCTCAAGTGGTAAGGGGTAGGGATCAGGAATTGTAAAGTTATTCAAGTTCCCGTAATCAACACAAGGTCAAAGAGAACCATTGGATTTTTGTACAAACAGCAGTAGAGAGCAGATTGAAATAGCCTTCTTAAAGATGTATCCTTTTGCCAACATGTCTCA
The DNA here is from genome assembly GCA_014839935.2 of Entomophthora muscae. NCBI lineage: Eukaryota > Fungi > Entomophthoromycota > Entomophthoromycetes > Entomophthorales > Entomophthoraceae > Entomophthora > Entomophthora muscae. The sequence continues at coordinate 3,586 of QTSX02001452.1, read as the reverse complement.
AGTCCACTCCTCTAAACAGAGCATCTTTCTTCAAGGTCAAAGGATAAATAGGAACACAATACAAATAGATCAGCAGTAACTTTAAAAGTCAAAGTCAAACTGAGTATACTTGGAAAGGACCTCGCCCTTAGTGACATCAAATGCCACGGACGGGGTTGAAGGCATGCAGGTAAATCCAAACTAACGGTGCAGGGACAGGGACAGACTGGATTGTCTGAAGGATGTGATTCTGACATATCCAACAACAGAATACAGATGGATATGCCTGAAGAGTGGTCCACTTGCAACTCATTTTTCTGCTCCCAGGGGTCAATACATTATGATTGTGCCGCAGCCCACCCCCAAGATAATAGGATACATAAAGGGTAGAGCAAATGGAGAACCCTGTAGTAAAAGACTGACCTGCAACTACAAATTTCACTGGCTTTTTAAGCTGAAAAAGGGAAATGTTTGAAAGTTTCCACCCATAGCAAGCATTCAGGGTGATACTTGAGTTGCATCAAGTCTGCGGTCTCAATACTCATGAAGTTCTTGGAAGCTTTAATAATCTACAACAGAATGACTGGTAAATAGATGGTTTGAATGGTGTCAATGCTACCATGAAACAAAGAACTTAACCAGAAGTAGATTTATTGCAGCAAATGTTGCAATCTCAGCAGGATTCTGCTTCTCTTTGGTGGTATATACAGTGACTAAAGAGGCAGGGTGCTCTTGAAAATATTGCTTGATCATTTCTTGGACAGCAACAGGAAGGACAGGATGATTAAAATTGATGGGAACAAGGGGCAACTCTTCGAAGCTCAATATTTGAAGACTTTGCAGGTACGGTGTGCTAAAGCATAGCTAATGAATTCTCAGAAAAGCCACTACTGGCGCTTCATTGGCCTCAACAGGTTTTATTCCAAAATTGCCAATTGCCACAAGGAATTCATTAGCTATGCTTAGCACACCGTACCTGCAAAGTCTTCTGAAAGGAGTTTTTGTCATCCTGTCTGTTCTCAGAAATGATCAAGCAATATTTTCAAATCTTCACTGTATATACTGAGAGAACGAGATCTATGCTGAATTACAGCATTTGCTGCAAATCAATCTACTCAAGTTCTTGTTTCATGGTAACGTGTTTTCCATTCAAACCATCTGTACGGTCAATTCTATTAGATAGTGCTCAGAACTTCTTTGAGCTGATGCAGCTCATTATCGTTGCTGCTATGGGTGGAAAACTTTCAGAACATTTCCTCTTTCAGCAAGCCAGTGAGCCCAGTTGCAGGTCAGTCTTTTGGGGGTTCTCGACTAGCCTGCCCACCCCTTAGCCAATCTGTTATCTTGGGGGGTGGAGCTGGTGGCACAATCATGACCTGTTAAAAAAGAAATGAGTTGAACCACTCTTCAGGCATATCCATCTGTATTCTGTTGAATAATGTCAGGATTCAAGAGCATCCTTCTCCAGACTGTCCAGTCTGTCCACTCGTTGTTTGGATTACCTCTCAGCCCTGGTCAGTGGCGAGCTGATGTCGCTAAAGGCGGGTCTCCTAAACATACTCAGTTTGACTTTGACTTTAAAGTTATATTGTCTGATTTATGTGTGTCTCCTATTTATCTCCTTTGACCTTGAAGATGCTGGACGAACATGTTGGCAAGTGCGCCTAAAGGCTCTTGTCTGCTGTTTGTATATGGCATTGCTATTGTTGATTACGGAACTTGGTTTCTGATCTACGCTACGGGCAAATTTCTTGGTGCGTTGGAAAGAGCAAGCTCTCAAAGCTGATCTGTTAATGTTCAGCCCAGATAGAGATCGCAGAAGGTATGGAAATAGTTAACATTCAGAAAGAGCAATGCCGGTTTGCATACCTTTGTGAAGAATGCTCAACTTGCTGTGGTGGCTCTAGTCTTGAGATCCACTTCATAGTGTTTGTGCCATTATGTATGGATGATATCTTGATTTCTCTATGAATGAGGAGTCTACCTGTAGCAGCTTTAACAAGCATCTCAAACAATTTGATCATCAAATAGGTAAGTGTAAATTCATGGGTTGTCTTCTTTAGGCAATATTATCTTTGAGGATGATGCACTATTGCTTCTGACAAACGGAAAATTTGAAGTATGCTACTCTATGTATCCCAACTCTAAAGTTTCTTACGAAATTTCTTCGATTTTGAAAATTACACCGCACTCTGAAGTAGCTTCTGGCTGTGAAAGCTTGTCTGGACATAGACGCCATTGCAGCGATAGAGCTCTTTTACAATCTTATGGTGAATTTTTAATTTCCTTTGTGGTTTCTAGATATCAGATATGGGTGTGTTATTACAAACTGCTAGTGATGATGTTGAACTTGTAAGTATTTCTCCCAAAAAATGGGCTTTCAGGAATTTTATGATTTACAATAAGAAATTGTTGGCAGTGTAAGTCGAAACCAAATCTCATATCAAAGTGAATGTCATTTTGTGGGATATCTTTTGTATTAAATACGCCGGCCCGAAACACAGGTGAGTAATCAGACGTATGAGTGATTCTACTGAAGTTTTCTATGAGTTCATTAAGTACTGACATCACTTGGCAACGCTGAGCTTTCCCGCGCCGGATCTTGTGTGACACCCAGTTTAACATGCGCGGTTCCGAGACAAGGATGTGGTCCCTTATTATCACCACCTTTTGCTAATGTTCTTAACCAAGGCACGAACTATTCCAAAGTTAAATTTGCAACCTCTATCAAAGATTTTGAAAATATCTTATTGGGATTTGGCGTAATGCCCGAAATAGTTGGTGCTCTGAATATCCGCAAGATGGGGCAGTTATATAACATCAAGGTGCTTGTGAGTTCCTGAAGGAGACCATTTGGGACAAGATCATGGAGACCCATCATGCCTGTCAAATGGCGAGCCGCCGGGAAAACAGGCAGTGATGCTATCCTGCCGCCTGTTTTCCTGGAAGGCTGACAGCGCAGATGGCGCTTTGTTTGAGACTGCCTATTATATGATGGTCAAAACGAAGCCGAACAAGACTACTGTAGTTATTAACCAGAGAGATGCGGGACCTGGACATGTAGTGTTGTGGATTTCTGATGAACTTCCCAATTCTAATGGGGTTTGTACAATTGAACGATAGATTTTCAAAATGGCACACTGTACGCTGTAACCACGTTTACTTCAGTGGGGCAGCCGTGCTGTGAATAAGTCCTTCTTCTACATGTATCCCAATGGAGGTTGTAGTGACAATGTCCCAAATTTGTAGTATTCTGGGAAACTTTAATTGAATTCTTAGTAATCAGTTCTTCACTATGGACAGAGTAGGTAGAAAGTTTGGAGGTCTACCTGGCTAACTATATAAAATATATTGAATGATTGGTGTGCTAACTACCCCGTAGCGGGTTCAAATAATGGCACCCGCACGTCAACTCAGTCTCATTCTATGTAATGTGGGCTACAATCACGGTAACATGGAGTCACTAGCTGGTTAGCAACATGGAAAGCTTGCAACTAATCAGGCTTAACGCATTGAGTATTTATCAGGAAGCTCCAGGTCCTCTTGTTGCTGCCACACAAGTAATACACAGATTTTTAGCGAGCCAACCAGGGGATCTGGTCATGAT